>NC_069425.1:42069271-42350994 GCF_026875155.1 Cherax quadricarinatus | reverse complement strand
GTCTCGGTTTGTGAAGTCACGCTGGCTTGTTGAACACGTGCCTCTTGTCACACTTGTTAGTGCCCAACACGCTGACTGTCTTTAACTGGCAAGCACTGTGTGCGTGTATGTGCTCGCGTGCGTGCTAGTGTATGCATTCATACATTCATTTAAATGCGTCACATATAGCTGCTGTTGCTGCTAAATAGCTCAGCTAGTTTAAGGAAGGTCTCTGGTATTGCTCGTATACTTAACGTCAGTGCTAGCACGCAGTTACCTAATTCATACGCATAAATACACATCAGTGGAAATAAAAACACTAAGCACAAGTCCCACAACTGCGCAGCCATGGAGGGTGGGGATGTGGGTGAGGGAGGAGGAGAAGGATAGTGGGAGGGGTCAGAAAGAGGTAGAGAGCGAGTTCTGGTGGAAGGGGGGGGGAGTGGTAGTTATTCACATGCTTAGGGAGGGGAGGGGTGCAGAGAGCAAGCATACACTGAGGGAGGGTGGGGGAAAGAGGTGTATGTAGTGGGTGTGGTGGAGGTGATGCTTGCTTGTTTAAGGTCGTAGTAGGAAGGAGTGGTTTAAGAGAGATGCACCCATCAGATGAGGTGTGGGGTGCCTAGATTGCTAATGTGTTGCTACAAAATTAATAATAACAACCGTATTTTCCGGCATATAAGGCGCACGTGTATATGAGACGATGTTTCCAACCAGTTGAAACGTAACGTTAGTAAACAGCTGCTAAAGCCTAACCCACAGCCTTCCCTTGATCATATAGAACGCAGGGGGAGTTTCCAAAACATTTTATGGGAGAAAGTGCGCCTTGTATGCCGGTAAATATGGTATGAATAATAATAATAATGATTTTTCTTATTATGGGGAAATACTTTGTCCGTAGACATCAAACAAAGTGGTTAAACAGACTGGTCACGGTTACCAGCCCCCCACCACTGGTCATGGTTACCAGCCCCCACCACTGGTCATGGTTACCAGCCCCCACCACTGGTCATGGTTACCAGCCCCCACCACTGGTCATGGTTACCAGCCCCCACCACTGGTCACGGTTACCAGCCCCCACCACTGGTCACGGTTACCAGCCCCCACCACTGGTCATGGTTACCAGCCCCACCACTGGTCATGGTTACCAGCCCCCACCACTGGTCAGGTTACCAGCCCCCCCCATGGTCACGGTTACCAGCCCCCACCACTGGTCACGGTTACCAGCCCCCACCACTGGTCACGGTTACCAGCCCCCACCACTGGTCATGGTTACCAGCCCCACCACTGGTCACGGTTACCAGCCCCCACCACTGGTCATGGTTACCAGCCCCCACCACTGGTCATGGTTACCAGCCCCCACCACTGGTCACGGTTACCAGCCCCCACCACTGGTCACGGTTACCAGCCCCCACCACTGGTCATGGTTACCAGCCCCCACCACTGTCATGGTTACCAGCCCCCACCACTGGTCACGGTTACCAGCCCCCCACCATGGTCACGGTTACCAGCCCCCACCACTGGTCACGGTTACCAGCCCCCACCACTGGTCACGGTTACCAGCCCCACCCATTCTGGGATCTTGGAGGTAATCAGGCTGGAGCCAAGAAAAATGAAGGTAGCTCCAGTTTCTTGAATCAAGAGTCGTCCACCGACATCAAGTCACGTCCTTGATGGGCAGCTACGGGAGCGGAGAGCCTCGTGTACCATCTTAAATAACCAAGTTATTTTATTTTTTTCTTTCTGCAGATGTAACATTCACTGCCTCCTCTTGTAGAACATAAGTGATGTACCACTGTAACATAAGTGATGTACCACTGTAACATAAGTGATGTACCACTGTAACAAGTGATGTGCCACTGTTACATAAGTCATGTGCCACTGTAACAAGTGATGTGCCACTGTAACGTAAGTGATGTGCCACTAACATTGATGTGCCACTGTAACGTAAGTGATGTGCCACTGTAACATTGATGTGCCACTGTAACATTGATGTGCCACTGTAACGTAAGTGATGTGCCACTGTAACATAAGTGATGTGCCACTAACATAAGTGATGTGCCACTGTAACATTGATGTGCCACTGTAACGTAAGTGATGTGCCACTGTAACGTAAGTGATGTGCCACTGTAACGTAAGTGATGTGCCACTGTAACAAATTGATGTGCCACTGTAACGTAAGTGATGTGCCACTGTAACATTGATGTGCCACTGTAACATAAGTGATGTGCCACTGTAACAAGTGATGTGGGCCACTGTAAATTTAAATGATGTGCCACTGTAACAAGTGATGTGGCCACTGTAAAACGTAAGTGGATTGTGTGCCACTGTAACGTAAGTGATGTGCCACTGTAACAAGTGATGTGCCACTGTAACGTAAGTGATGTGCCACTGTAACATTGATGTGCCACTGTAACGTAAGTGATGTGCCACTGTAACGTAAGTGATGTGCCACTGTAACGTAAGTGATGTGCCACTGTAACGTAAGTGATGTGCCACTGTACCATAAGTGATGTGCCACTGTAACATTGATGTGCCACTGTAACATAAGTGATGTGCCACTGTAACATAAGTGATGTACCACTGTAACATAAGCGATGTACTACTGTAACATAAGTGATGTACTACTGTAACATAAGTGATGTACCACTGTAACATAAGCGATGTACCACTGTAACATAAGCGATGTACCACTGTAACATAAGTGATGTACTACTGTAACATAAGTGATGTACTACTGTAACATAAGTGATGTACTACTGTAACAAGTGATGTACTACTGTAACATAGTGATGTATACTGTAACTAGTGATACTACGTAACATATGATGTACACTGTAACATAAGTGATGTACTACTGTAACATAAGTGATGTACTACTGTAACATAAGTGATGTACCACTGTAACATAAGTGATGTACCACTGTAACATAAGTGATGTACTACTGTAACATAAGTGATGTACTACTGTAACATAAGTGATGTACCACTGTAACATAAGTGATGTACCACTGTAACATAAGTGTTTGTACTGTAACATAAGTGATGTACCACTGTAACATAAGTGATGTACTACTGTAACATAAGTGATGTACCACTGTAACAAGTGATGTACTACTGTAACATAAGTGATGTACCACTGTAACATAAGTGATGTACTACTGTAACATAAGTGATGTACTACTGTAACATAAGTGATGTACCACTGTAACATAAGTGATGTACCACTGTAACATAAGTGATGTACTACTGTAACATAAGTGATGTACTACTGTAACATAAGTGATGTACTACTGTAACATAAGTGATGTACTACTGTAACATAAGTGATGTACTACTGTAACATAAGTGATGTACCACTGTAACATAAGTGATGTACTACTCAGTAAAAACTGTTATGATTCAACAGTTCTTCCTTTATAGATTTTATCTCTGGTTGTGTCAGTTGTTGGTGTTTTGAAGTCTTCTGTTTCATTTCTTTTGTATCATTTTATAATCTTTGGTGTTATTAAATCTCCACTTTCTCTCCCGCCACTCACAGATGACATATTCAGTGCTGCTGTATCCTTTCTTCATAACTTGGATTTATTTTAGCCCTGACAGTTCGTCTGTGGGCTTTTTCAAGCGTCTACCGACACAGCTGTGACTTCGACTCCCTGCTGTGAAAGATGAATTATCTTTTGCCGACACAAAATACACTTTCGTAAGAAAGTGTCCCGGTTGTCAACGTTTATGTTGGATTCCTGACGATACTTCCTCAACCGGCTACTTGTTCCAGGTGCCCTGGACAGCTACTCGTTTCCTACCCTCATCCTAGACAGATCGCCATATACAGTAATACAGTATATTACCCCGTTCTTTAATCTTTGTAATAGGTAACCTAAACTTGTGTAATAATCTCCACTTGCCCTCTAGGTATTACCTCCCGCACTCGGCCAGACAGGATATTGGTTATGCATTCCAAAAGCTCCTCTAATCATATTCTTTCTGTACTTTGAGAATCATCAACTACAAGAATGGGCTTACCTTTGTCTTTCGTCTGGTTCTTAGCCACATTTTGTCCGACATTGATCTTGCAACACAGCAAACCAGTTAAGTTTCTACAGCTCCTTCAGTCATTCTCATTTTGTCTGGCGCCTTTCCTCTCCACCAGTGACAGTCAATTTTCTTTTTCGTATTTTAGTTTTCGTAAAGATTACTACGAATTCTCTTGTAACGAGTCGCCGTATCTCTCTCATAGCCTCTTTCAGCTGCATCTTCACCTGACGCCTGGTCCCTAATCTGCTCACAGCACTCCCTAGGAAAGCAAAAGACTTGGCAGGCGATGCAGCATACCCCTAATGAAAAATAGGGGCGCCATTAGTACACTAAGAGCAAACACGATTAGTGTCCGGGGGCCCAAGACTGTTCATCAGCCTTCCACCAGCCATGAGAGGAATTACCAATAGACCCCTAGTTGTCTTCAAGAGGGAACTGGACAAATACCTAAAGTCAGTACCGGATCAGCCGGGCTGTGGTTCGTACTTTGGACTACGTGCGGCCACCAGTAACAGCCTCGTTGATCAGGCTCTGATCCACCGGAAGGCCTGGTCGTGGACCAGGCAGCGGGGGCGTTGATCCCCGGAATACCCTCCAGGTAGCATCTAGGTAGACACCTCTTCCAGCTCTACCTTCACCTGACGCCTCTTCCAGCTCTACCTTCACCTGACGCCTCTCACTCTATCAGGCTCTGATCCACTCCTTCTGGACAGCACGCTCCTCCAGTCCACCATCACCTGACGCCTCCTCCAGCTCCACCATCACCTGACGCCTCCTCCAGCTCCACCATCACCTGACGCCTCCTCCAGCTCCACCATCACCTGACGCCTCCTCCAGCTCCACCATCACCTGACGCCTCCTCCAGCTCCACCATCACCTGACGCCTCTTCCAGCTCTACCTTCACCTGACGCCTCTTCCAGCTCCACCATCACCTGACGCCTCCTCCAGCTCCACCATCACCTGACGCCTCCTCCAGCTCTACCTTCACCTGACGCCTCCTCCAGCTCCACCATCACCTGACTCCTCCTCCAGCTCCACCATCACCTGACGCCTCCTCCAGCTCCACCATCACCTGACGCCTCCTCCAGCTCCACCATCACCTGACGCCTCCTCCAGCTCCACCATCACCTGACACCTCCTCCAGCTCCACCTTCACCTGACACTAGTGCTGCTTCAGAGAAGACATCAGTGGCTACATTTGCATGCAACACTGGACACGTTCTCACACGACTCGCATCAACTCTCGAGGTGTTTTATGTCTTTATAAACCTAAATTTATCTAACTTGAATCCGTTATCACAAGTCCTATCTTGGTGAGACATTGTCACCATTTATTATCTCCCTTATTCCATTTTTCTCACTTGGTAAAACTCTACACAGAGCGAAACACCGCCCTCTCCCCCCCCCACACAAAAAAAAAAAAACTGTGTGGTGGGTGAAGGTAAGTGGTGGTGATGGGTGAAGGTAAGGAACCTCCTTCAGCTGCTGTAGTGTTCCCACTTTCTTCCCCTTATCCATTACCTTAAATTATTATAATTATATTATTTCCGCTAATTAACTCGAGTGATTCATCAAATTAATATCATCCTTAACTAATTTACTCCCCAGTCACAAGTCGCATTAAACTATGACGTCATATCTTAGCTAAATTTATCACTGTCAGGATAAATTATGACGTCGTAGCCAGTTTATCACCACCCGGACTCACCATCCTGGTTCACCACCCGGACTCACCATCCTGGTTCACCATCCTGACTAATACTCAAGGGAATCAACTTTGGGGAATCTGTATATATTTGGGGAAGTAAGGGAAGGACGGGAAAGGGGGGTAAGGGGTGATGGGAAGGAGGGGGAAAATATTGATAGCAGGTGCAAGTTTTGTGAATTGTAGTGAAAAAGAGAGACAAGGGGAAAGGAGGAGGGGCAGGAAGGGGGTGGAAAATAGCTGGGAGTGACTTGTATTTCCTCGTTTGACATCCTTGTTTTGTGTCCTTGTTAGGCGAACTTGTTTGGCATCCTTGTTTGGCGTCCTTGTTTGGCGTCCTTGGTCGACGTACTTGTTCGACGTTCTTGAATTGCGTTGCTGATGAGTTGGATGTTTTATTGTGTGCTCATCTTTGTGACTCAAAAGACATGAGCTGTTATCTTTAAAAGTTCTAAGTTATCTTTCTAACTTATGAGGTGTTATCTTTGCAAGAGATGAACTGTTGTCTGTGCAAACTAATAACTGGTATATTTTGCAAACCATGAACAGTTCTCATTTCAAAAACTGAATTTACCAGAATATTCGCTGAAGAGTCTTTAATCTGTGAGTAACCTACATATGGCAGAGTCCAGTTTGAGGCAGGTGTGGGCCACAACTTTCTTTTGATGTTACCTTGATTTCCATATGTTGCGAGAGCCTATTCCAGACGTGGGTCATTGGAAGAGCGATTGCTGGCGGAATGAAAGATTTGAGAAGAGGTTCAGAGAGGGCAGCCAAAGTGAAACTGGCTAACTGCCCGTCGTGTGATAAAGCTGCGCTCTCCTGTCATGTGCTCGTAACTTTTTTTCCCACAGTATAACTATCTTATAGAATAGGGTAGCAGCACATTACTGACGTATCAAATTTTACCAAATAAAAAAAAAAAATCTTCCTCTTATCACCGGCCGGCTCAGCCAAGGTCACTTCTGGCAGCAAACAGTAACTGTGTACAAACACTATCTCTGTACCAACACTGCCAGTGTACCAATACTACCGCTGTAACAACATATTCACTGTATCAATACTACCACACCTCATTCATTTATATTCATCAAGACTTTGTATGTATAATAGTAAAAGGAGTAATATTGTGTTTACTTGTGACCGAGGTACAGGCGCTATCATCTCTGGACCAGATTTACACTGCCCGATGTGCATTAAATCTTTATCTCTCTCTGGCTAAGAAAACGTCAGGCTCGTGTGCAGAAATAAGTGTTGCAGTGAATAAGGAAGGTGCGGATGGTGGTTGACAAGTTGTGTGTGGGTGTCCAAGGTTGAGTGTAGCTCACACGTCCCTCTACTCCATTTCCTCAACTGTGTACTCTCGTTTTCTTTAATGTTACTTGAGAGTGTGTGTGGATGTATGCATTTATATATGAGAAAGGTTGTGACATAAAAGAAGGGTAGAAAATTGATAGAGTTGTGGGCTATCATTGTCACATTCATAAAATATGAGTGTTCGGCTCACAACAAAGGTACCTGAGTTCAGATATCGGATGGGGCGAGATGCATTATAGTTAACACTATCTTTACTGTACTTGCTCGCCTAGCAGCGAGTACCTAGGAGTTAGTTGAAGAATTGAGACACTTATGCAACACATGGGAATCTTTATTGAAGAAACGTTTCGCCACACAGTGGCTTCATCAGTTCAATACAAAGTAGAAATGGGTATGGAGAGTAGAAGTATGAGGTAATCAGTCCCTCAACCTGGATTCGATGTGTTCAGTCCATCACTCTTGTACTGAACACATCGAATCCAGGTTGAGGGACTGATTACCTCATACTTCTACTCTCCATACCCATTTCTACTTTGTATTGGACTGATGAAGCCACTGTGTGGCGAAACGTTTCTTCAATAAAGATTCCCATGTGTTGCATAAGTGTCTCAATTCTTCAATGTGTCGGTTTTCAAAACCATTCATCACACTAGGAGTTAGTAGTAGACTTGTGGAGTGCACCCTGGGGAAAGACCCAAAGAACCTCAACGGAAATAAGCCATATTACCTGGCTTTCTTGAGTTACAGCTGGGTTAATATCATTCGATGGTTAATAAATCCACGATTATCTTCGGAAAGGAGCATTGTGCCGTTGCTGGAACAATTGACTTCTTTACTTGCCAGTCTTTTGGTCTTATTTGCATTTTCTCGCTCATTTGTGACTTGATAATGGTCCTGGATCAAGGTCCTTGGACCTTGTTCCGGACGGACTGAAACCTCGTCTAAAGTTCCTCTTAAAAGTGTAGATTATTTGTGAATCTGAAATATCTTCGTTATGTTTGTGACGCTGAAAGATGTGCCGCTGATTTTTAACTGCTGGGTATGCGCCAACTATTGACGTCAAGGAATTTAACCATATGAGTCACGACTACAATAATGGTGACTGCAAGACCATTGCACATGCATTTCTAATTATATGTAAGAATACAAGAACTGAGGAGCACTGCAGCGGGCCTACTGGACCATGCTAGGTAGGTCCAACCCACAAGAAATGTATTATGTAAGGAAAATTTTAAGTGGGAACTTTAGTTTACATAGGTTATGCTGTACGTAGGTACAGGATATGTTAGTTTTAACTTAGAGGGACAGGCACGTGGATAAGTTACACTCATGTTCAACACTTGGGTATCTTGATAGTGGAAACGTTTCGCCACACAGTCTTCATCAGTCCATTTATCTATAAAGGCACGTAGGCTGAGGATATATTATTAGCTCACAGGGAAAGGCACGTAGGTGCAAGATATATTATTAGGTGACAGGAGTGAGTGGCGCCTCTGAGGTGCTGCTTCACTTGATACATTGGGCAAGGCTTTCATTGTATAAGTGTATCCAAGCTTCCTGGACCATCAATCTGCAACTGCTGCTCTACTTAGTGGCAAAGCTTGACCTCAGTAAAGCTCTTAGTCTCACCTTTAGTTTAGTGAATAGTTACTGAAGCTCTTGTTTCATTTTCAGGATATTGTGCATTTGTTAAAGTTCTTGTTAAGGTCACATCATTAGGTAAATTTATATTAATTTGTTTGCTATTTTTTTTTTTTGTTAAATTGGATCTTCATGTTAAATGTTGAGAACGCAACTCGGGAACAACTTCCTCTCTTGTGGAACTTAGTCAAACAAATGTTGGGATTTTTATTGGACGGTTTAGCTCCCTGTTATTAGCTTTCAGAACCATTTGTGTGTATTGGGGGGGGGGGGGAGGTATCATTCCAAGCCTCATGAAGTAGACGGATCTAGTTTAAACTTCATACACTTTTTATCATGCTCTGGCTAGTCTATCATCAAAATGTCCTTTATATATGTTGTCTCATAAACGCCCGAAATGCTTCGCATAAATAAGGGTTAGTAAGTTTATTTAGGTACTGGTACACGTAAATACAGTTACACATTATCATACATGGTGATACATGCAATAAGATCATAGTAAACAGGTTATGTCATAATATGCAGAACAACCATTGTGAAAAGAATAGTGAACTTCCAAGCGCTTTCATGATTGAGAAATCACGAAAGCCTTGGAAGTTCACTATTCTTTTCGGTGGTTGTTCTGCATGGTAACATGTGTAAATTACCTAGGATAACCCAAAAATGTTAGTGGTAATATATGTCAGTCACCCTAATTATATAATGTGCTGTATTCCCCCTTATAGAATTAGTTTCTTGAGATAACCGCTTATAGTTTGGCGTGTCGTTGGATGCCTTGATGCTGTATAGCCCTTGTGGCTTAGCGCTTCTTTTTTATTATAATAATAATGGATGCCTTGATGGGTGGGATGCGGCAAGGAGGGGGTCCTTAAACATTTATTTTCGTTACGCATCTGGAAAATTATTTGTTTACTCACTTAACAGTGGACCATAATTTGTAGTTAAATATTGTGAGAGTAACTTAGTGCAGGACAGTCACAATACCGTGACTGGAACAAAACAAATAACCCTCACTTAGGAAAGAGGAGCTTACCACGACTTGGACCATTTGTGACCGTAATTGGTCCAAGTCGGACCGAAACGTAGTCGTTAAGCTCCTCTCTCATGTGTGCGGGTTATTTGTGTAGAGTAACTTTGTGTTCTGGGTATCAGTAGTGTTGTGAGCCAGGCAGTGGCTGCCTGCATGACGTCACACTGTTTACAGTAACTGCTGGCCACTTGACGCTCAGGTGGGTGTGGTGACGCTCAGGTGGATGTGGTGACCCACAGGTGGGTGTAGTGGGGGTTGGGTCCTGCCACTCCACACTTGAAGCATCTTAATCAGCTTCCACTCGCTCCCACATATGCACCCCGGACAAAAGAGCTGAAGATGAACTCTCGCAAGCACATAGATATGTACACGTACACTTTGCAAAACTCTGTATTAAGTTAATACAGTTTGCACACAATTATTCCAGTCAGGCCTGCAACAGGAATCCAGATATTCCATTACTGAAATGATCAAGTTGCATCCTGAAGACAGTCAAGGGTTTACTTAGTCTGCGGTGATAATAACTTCAAATATAACAAACTCTCAGGTAACGTCATTAAAGCAAGAACTTTTTTTGTACATTTAAATATAGGTTGGGCAGTTACACCAGTGGGTGTGACTTGGACCTGCCTAGCTGCATCTGGTAGTGATCTGCTGTTGTAATGTTATTAACTAGTTTTATAGAACACGGGTAGTTTCAGTATCAACATATTTGCAAAATTCTTCTAGCTAGGACCATCTGTAGACTATCAGTTGACGCTCGATTGCCTCGGCCTTACTAAACCTGAGTGTTACACTATACTCTTTGTCTGTATTGCACTGATGATGTCACTGGTGGGTAAAACGTAACCTCACATACGCAGCGCAACGTGGCGCGTGTCAAGTATACATAAAAATCTTTCATGCTAGTCTTGGACCCTTCTTATTGATGATGTCCCTCTTAAAGTATGCTTCTAATATCTATTATTCTTTTGGTCTGCTTTTCATATTTCCGTGAGAGCTTAATAATAATATCCTACTGCCCAAGCTAAGCTGCAGTGTTCATTTATTGTGTTCTTAGGATGGGGTTTATCTTGGAGCAGCGGTGATAACGTTCACCAGTTCCATCAAATGAGGCATTGCTACATAGCGTACGATTTACTAGAGATGGAGTCTTTACCTGGAGGTTCCGGGGGGTCAAGACCCCTGCGCCCCGGTTCTCGACCAGGCCTCCCGGTGGATCAGTGCTTGTGGTATGTTAGTAAAACATTCAGAAAACGAGAGTTACACTACTGTGCCACTCCTTAACAAGTTACCCACATCCTCGTATACTTTCCTGTACCCACTTTCCCTTGACTAGTTCTTCAAAAATCAATAGAGGGTTGAAAGGATGACAAGGAGGTAAGGAGGATCGCAAAGGAGAGGAAGAGGAAGTGGTGGTAGAGAGCTTAATCCATTACTGGCCACCTCCACCCCTTTCCCCTCGGTTTGTATGTAAGGTTTCCCGCTCTCACCACCGCTACTGTTGTCACCACCACTACTACCCAGTGCCCACCCTATTAACCACCCCACACCAACCACCATGATAACTACCCCCACCAGCCACCATGATAACCACCCCAACAACTGCTGCGATGAACACTTAAATAAACACCACGATAACCTGCCTTTTAAAGAACCCAATAAAGACAGCTATGAAAATGAATAAATAAAAACTTTTAGAATGAGAAATAATTTCAATCGTGACACAGTTCGAATCCCTTGTTCTCTCTTGCATAATGTCTCGGAGTTGACTTCATGAGATAGCACTGATATCACATAGAACCAATAAAACATTGAAAATACTGGGAACGCCTAATAGAACTGGGAATGTATTCCCTGGAAAGAATGTAAGAGGCGTGATAATATACATATGGAAGATACTGGACCTATTTCCTAATCTGCTCATTACCACAACAACTTACTGGAGTGAGAGATGTGGAGTGTAAATAGACCCAGTGACAAGGCAGAGCCACTGGCAGCAAAATAAGAGACTGTGGCTCTGGTGGCCTGGTGGTTAACGCTCTCGCTTCACACGGTGAGGGCCTGGGTTCGATTCCCAGCCAGAGTAGAAACATTGGACGTGTTTCTTTCCACCTGTTGTCTATGTTCCCCATCAGTAAAATGGGTACCTGGGTGTTAGTCGACTGGTGTGGGTCGCATCCTGGGACACTGACCTAAGGAGGCCTGGTCACAGACCGGGCCGCGGGGGCGTTGACCCCCGGAACTCTCTCCAGGTAAACTCCAGGTAAACAGCCGTGGGTCCCGAATATTCAGCCTGCTCCCAGCAGATATCAGAAATATTGCCGCAAGTGTAGAAGTTTTCAAGAGAAAACTGAGCCACTATTAAAACGAAGTTCCCACCCGAGTCGACAGAGCACCAGACGATGCCATAATGTCTGTCTTCCCACAGGCGATCAGGAGTGAACTAAAATATACATATAAAAAACAGGAAGAAAATAAAAAGGGGAAATAAAATTTGAAATAAAAGAAAGGATTCAGTTCTATCAATTAAGAATATATACATTCACCACCTGCTCTCTTAAAGTAGTAGAAGTGAAAGTAGCTAAAGTTACAGCGGAAGAGACAGAATTTGGGTTAGAGCAGGTAAAACCCAATAGGAATAATACAGGATAGTTAAGACAAAATATTAGTTCTGATAAGTACTGGCTCTAAGGGCAGCTTGGCTTAGAAATTGAGCAGTAGGCACCTTATCAGGGGTTTGACTCTCAAGGAAAAAGATATGGTTAATGATACATACAGATAAAAAAAAACTTACAATTTAATAAAAACACACACACACACACACACACACACACACACACACACACACACACATTACAGAGGAATCTGAAATTAGACACCAACAGGAAAAAAGTTACAAGCATGAATACTGAGAAACATTCAAATAATTCAGAATATAAATAGTCTTAATCCTTACACGCCAAATGAATACTCCGCACATATGACCATAGTCATGTAAAAATTATGGCTCTCACTCCATAGATTTCCAAGGAACTCCCTTGCTTTACCATACTATGTTTGAGTACTTCCCTAGTCCACTGGCCTTAATATTCCTTCTTCCATCTTGCACGGAGACCTTCAGGTCTTCAAATTACATGCCGTGTCTGATCTTTGTTAGTACTATTTTTGTCCAGGGGCTAAGCTTGATTGGCTCTAGTAACTCTCTGGCATTTCTCCAGGGTGCCTGGTTGGTGCTAAACCTTGTTAGCAACAGATAGTGAGTCCTCTGATAGGATAAGATCCCAAAACGTGGTAATTGTAATGGCTGTGCTGCCTGGCCTCGTGTTCCCTCCAAAGATTTTGGACGTGCCTTCTACCCTATACACAGCCTCTTTGTAAAACTCCTTAACAATGGCCCAAACTTAATCACTAGCTCTTGTTAGTACTTGCAGTAATTATTACATTGAATAATAACACTTAGAAAAATAATCTAATCCATAAGGAAATGAATTGATACATATGTTTCAGCTAAACGATATTCCTCTGAAATCATATTGGAATCATTGACAATGGAACATCAGAAAGCAAGAATGGTCATACCTTAACCCATTTCTTCAGTTGATTTACATCTTTTACAGTAATAGGGATGTTAGCAAATCATTTACAGATATTACAAATAATACTGATAATATTTTCTCTATTAAGCATTTTGCAATTATTCTACATTACGTTTCAGTAAAAATAATGACATTACACGGCTTATCTAATAATTATAATACATTCATTTCCTACATCTGAGTTACAGAACCATGTACGTAATAAATAGGGAATAAAATAAATAAATAATACACATGAACAGTCGTGAAATTTTCACAACGCATATTTATTGCACCTTAACATGGGTATGACTCGAGGGGCTGATTTGCTTCATTACACTATCTCTACCGTGTGCCAGATCAGCGAGGCTGAAATGGATATGTGGGTCAGCGAGTAGCCACAAGTAACAGCCTGGTTGATCAGGCAACATCCTCCTTAGGGCTCGTTGGGAGGGGAGAAGATACCTTTATCCTCTTTCCTTTTGACTCCTACATTCTTATATAGTAATGATATATAAAACCGACACGTAGATAATGGAGACACATGTACAACACTCGAGCATTTTAAATTTGGAGAAGTTTCGCCAATCGGTGGTTTTATCGATCCAGTACTAAGAATTATTCACCAATACTGATCTACTGAAAGCCTTTCAAGGCTGAGAAACTGATTATCTGAAACTGTTACTACATGTCTTCTATTGTCTCCAGTAATTATCAGTTGGACTGATAAAGCCACTGGTTGGCGAAACGTCTCCACATTAAAGATACCCAAGTGTTGCACATGTCACATTCATCGACTACATTCGTGTGTGTTTCACAACAAAAAACCTAAACCCTGTATATATATGCCTGATAAAATAAGACATAAAAAGTGTGTGTGTGTGTGTGTGTGTGTGTGTGTGTGTGTGTGTACTCACCTATTTGTACTCACCTATTTGTGGTTGCAGGGGTCGAGTCCTAGCTCCTGGCCCCGCCTCTTCACCGGTTGCTACTAGACCCTCTCTCTCCCCGCTCCATGAGCTTTATCAAACCTCGTGTGTGTGTGTGTGTGTGTGTGTGTGTGTGTGTGTGTGTTGTGTGTGTGTGTGTGTGTGTGGCGCTCCTTCACCAGCTTTTTTCATGTACGTGGGCTAAGACAGTCATTTCAGTAATTTCGCAAAGAATCGCTATATCCTCCACAATTGTGCAGAGCCTGACGTCGCATGAAATTCATTACTGTTATAAACAGAAGGAAGTTGACCGATTCTGCAGGAACAAACAGGCTTGGTAGCGACGCCCCTATGAAAATATGATCGATACACAACTTATACCTGTAGAGGGTTTCGGGGGTCAACGACCTCGCGTCCCGGTCTGAGACCAGGCCTCGTAGTGAATCAGGGTTTGATCAACCAGGCTGTTACTGCTGGCCGCACGCAAACTGACGTACGAACCACAACCCAGCTGGTCAGGTACTGACTTTTGGTGCCTGTCCTGTGCCTTCTTGAAGACAGCCAGGGGTCTATTGGTAGTCCCCCTTATGTATGCTGGGAGTGATTTTCGTGTGCAAGTTTGGTACTAATCCCTCTAGGATTTTCCAAATGTATATTATCATGTATATCTCTCGCCTGCGTTCCAGGGAATACAAATCAAGCGACTGGAACCGTTCTCAGTAATTTAGGTGCCTTGTCGTACTTGTGTTCCGTGAAAGTTCTTTGTACACTCTCCAGGTCAGCAATTTCGCCTGTAACGTGGGAAATCGAATACTCATGCGGCGCGCGCGCACACACACACACACACACACACACACACACACACACACACACACACACACACACACACACACACACACACACACACACACACACAAAAGTAGTAGACTGCAGTACTGGGAAACAGGAAGACGTATAGTGTTGTGTACAACTACTGGAAACTAAAAAATAAACTAACTGAACGCTGGAGGTGGGACACAAGCCTTAGCCCAAGCTTAACTTGCAAATGTATTACTGACACATCCAGGCACGCAATTGTTATTTTCATGAGGGAGTGTTCATTCCTAAAGTTAATCATGTTTAATTCGAAGGTGAATGCAGCTCCCATTTCTTGGATCAAGAGCCCTTAACCAGCATCAAGGCATTCCCGTGAAGGGTTCAAGAGCCCAGACACATTCAAAACAAACGTATCTCAAGATATGCGACCTATTTCTGAATATGCAGCACCAGTATGAAACCCTCACACAAAACACTAGAAGTGAAACTAAAAGTCCAGAGGAGTACATTAACAAGCGCTCGAGTTGAGGAATAAATAGGAAAAATCTGGAAAAAACAAAAGGCAGTATTTCATTAGCAATTTGACACGTGCAAAACATGGAAGACGTATTTTTTATCAAGTGTTAAAATAGGCTTGTTTAAGATAATTTTATGAAACTGTATATTGTGGTATTGGACCGATCATACCTTCTTCAGTTATCTTTTTGTTCATAGAACCATGTATGTTATTATTTGTATAAATGTAAGTTATGACAATCTGTTGTTGTAGCGTAGGTTCCTGCTGGATGAATCGTATTGACCTGTTGGTGCGTCGCAGTAACCTGATGCTGATACTTAAAACCTTTTTACGCAGTAGAATCAGTCTTCGTAATCAATTTCCTTTCGGTGGCGACTCAGAGCTGTGGTAGTTCTTAATAAATGTGGTTATACTTGATTGTGTGAGGGGAAAGAAAGGGGCAAATAGCGCAGACTCAGCAACGTTTGTTGTAAGCTCCAACGAGCTACCCTCAGCTCTGCCACAGCAACACTACGTTCGAGCTGGGCGAAGAAGCCTGGCCTAGCTGTCCCAGCACACAAACATAGCAACAGCAGCGCCCTCTTACCACTTGCACCTGCGTAGTTGTGCACACCCTTTGTGTGCAACAGTACTCTCTCCTCCCTCTGCGTCCCCATCCCTAACTTTAAAAATCCTCTTCGATCCCAGCCACCATCACCCTCAACGAACTCCAGCCAATAGCTCCCCTATCCCAGCAATACCCGTATCTAACCCATGTACTTATCTGTACATTTCCAGTCGCTGCATTTACAAAATGTACATTAATCAGAAAACCCGTAGGATGTTTTTTGTGATATTTTCGTGAATTTTATACTCCTGTACGTAGGATAGGCTGTACTGAGAGATGGTAATTTCCACGCAATAGTAAATCCAGGACAACTGTAGTTGCTTCAAGGAAAGGATAAGTGTGTATGAAAAAAAAGGCGTCTCTGTAGTGACTGCAAGGAAAGAACTGTATTGGCTTCAAGGAAAGGACAACTCTTAAAGTTGGCCACGGACTTAAAACAGTGGGCTTTCACTCCGAATCTCTCAAGAAGACACACCTGTGAAGCAAACCTGGCCCTGGACCTGAGACTGATAAGTTAGGGTATTGTTGTTATAATAGTAAAAAATAGTGAATCATTTTCTCTTTCTTATAATACTGACTGTTCATCTGTACAGTATATCTTTGAGATGTCTGAAGATAAAAACAAGGCTATTATATTTTGCGTGTCTTTGCAGCGCAAATGGATAGGTTGTTTTTATGTGTGAAATTTACCCCATTCGCTTTTCTTTACACGATACATCCAAAATAGTGATTCTAAACACGAATTTCACTAGGAAGTCAAAAAAAAAGGAAGGCTTTTTTTTCTGAAGTTCTATGAGGGATATCGTTTTTACCTTTGTGAACATATGTACAGAAGATTGACGCCTCGGCCGTCTTTCAAAGTTCTAGGGACGAGCTGAAGCCACAAGCCTGTTTTCGAAGAGGTAGCCCTGCCTGATTCATCGAAAGTATTATATAGTATAATATATATATATATATATATATATATATATATATATATATATATATATATATATATATAATATATATATTATAAATTAAAATGGATAACTACTTCAAGTTTACGGCCTTAAATTCGTCTGTTCAGGTTCATGTAGGAAGATTTTGTTTATTTACAAAGAAGCTCGCTGGTGTTCCTGTGAAAATGTTCGCATTGCAAACAAGTGAAGTTCTTAAATCGGTAAGAAAACTTATATTCCTAGTGAATACTTTTTCCCTTATAAAAGTATGTTCTCCAAGTTGTCTCCACTTCGCTGATATCCCTTTGAGAAAAGGACATCTTCGTTTCATACTGAAAGAATTTCAGGCATTTTCTTCTATCTGTTAGAGCCCAGTTTGAAGTCTGTCAGAAATTTGGTCACTTTTGATACTACTGCTGCTCGAGATGGACAATATTAAAGATAATTCTTACATCCTTATTAAATGATTCAAGCGCCCGTAATGTATTTGAAAGAATGTTCTTTTTTAAATGAAAATGGGTGAAACATATCCTTGGGTTACGAAGTTTATTATTCAAAGAGTGCTGCAGTATTCTTTGACTGAAGTGAAAGTGAATTTTTCAATATTTTAATTAGCCAATGTTACAGTCTCGGTTAACCGTAGTTGGGTATCACTCTTAGATGAATGGTTTCTTTTTAATTTTATGAACTTCGTTATCACAAATCTCTTTTATTTCCTCTTCATATTCTGTCAGTATTTCAGATGAATTTGTAAAATTTATGTTGTTACCCTCTTCTGGAAAAAAAAAATATCAAAATATCACCATATGGTTGTGGACGGTGCTTTCTTGACACGGAATTTATGAATGTTTTGACATATAACAAACGCTTGACCAGGTCTTTACTTGTAACACTATCGTTAAATATGTGGCCATTTGTCCTCGTCAGCAGCCTTTGCTGTTTGTTTTGTAAAGTATATTATTCATGCAGGTACCACTGCCTATTCAAAACATACTTTTGTAATAGGTAGAAATGAATAGTGTTGCGTTTAATTAAAATCATGGCTTTACCAAGATGGCTAAGTTATACCTTGTTCATACTTTTATCAGTTAAAGTGAGAATAGTCAGATCCCTCCAGCTCAGCCACTATTTGCACGCCAGTTAAAGCAGTGCTTTAAAGCGATAGCATATATGCCGCAAGTCAAATTTGAGGATATACACACATTATTTTAAAATAATAAGTGTACACCAAAACAAAAGCAATATTACACCCCCTTCCCCCAGTTTACTTTTTATATATGTATGTACACTATAATATGAATGCGAACCTGTTGAAGACATTGCACGTGAATGTAGGCAACAGTATTATTGTTACACATCAAAACATGTTATCAATAATAAAGAACACGAGAATATCACTTACTTTTTTTTTGTTTACATCTTTATTCTTATAAGGTATTTCTATTAATAAAACCTTCCTACAAGAGTTTGCAAAGATAATTTGCTGCTAACAAAATATTAGGGATCACATGTTAAGTAGAGGTCCCCTGGTTGCTGCGTTGTTTGTTTACATTGCAGTACCTGAGTTCCCCTTTAAAACTGGACTCATTGTGGAGGCGGGAGGCAGCACCATACTGCTTTCACCAACTTTAATTTACTCCTTAAACCTCCCTAAATTAGAAAACCTAAATAATTTGAGAACGCAGTCTCTTCACATCTTACAATACATCACATAAAATCTCCAGTACTATATAATGGCGAACCTGCTAATGAAGTCTTTTCTTTTTATTTAGTCATCCCACACACATTGGTATATTGGACCTTGTGAGCGGTGGATGTACCCAAAGAAATTTCCTCTCCTTATCGTGTTCTCCAGGAGTCCTCGACACCTCAAAATCCATCGTGCCATCCCTCTGAAATGGGCAGCCATGTGTGTTGAGGGGAGCGGCGGTCCCCTTGGGCAGCGCATGCGCAGGGGCACCTTCTTTGTTCATCCTCTAGCGTGGCGCAAACCTGGCGCCACCGAGGGAGAGAGAGAGAGAGAGACAGTTTGAAGGGAGGGAAAGGAAGTGTGTGTATATATATAATATATATATATATTTATATATATATATATATATATATATATATATATATATATATATATATGCCCTGCAGAATACCCACTGTGAAAAAAATAGTAGAATTCCAAGCGCTTTCGTGATTTCTCACATTATCATAGTTCCTTGATAATGTGAGAAATCACGAAAACGTTTTGAATTTTAATATTTTTTCAGTGGTTATTCAGCATATTGTGATATCACCTGTTTACTGTGATCTTATTTGCATGTATATATATATATATATATATATATATATATATATATATATATATATATATATATATATATATATATATATATATATATATATATTGCAAAACAACCACTGTGAAAGAATAGAGACGTTCCAAGCGCTTTCGTGACTACTCACATTATCAAGGAACAATGAAAGTAAAGCATCAAAGGAAGGTATATAAAGGGGTAGCCCACACCTCACTATCAGATCCCACAACAACGAAACACCTGACGCGAGACAGCAGGCCCGCCGGCCGAACTAGACAGGTCCTTCATACAACCCACCAACAAACTATTCTACCCAAGAAATAAGAAATTTAATTTTTTTTTATTTGTCCAATGTATTATTAAATTCTTCCCAAATTCTATTAATTATAAATGGATTTAATTTATATAAACCAAAGGAAACATTCATATTATTGTCAAAACTGCTTTTTATGAAACAAGATTCAATTACATTCCTATCGACCAGGGACTTGCTTGATACTACTTTCTCAACATTTTGAAAATCAATTGGAGGTTAAAATCTCTTACATGAATAAATAGAGCATTGGAATCTTGTCCAGTTCTAATGCTATATTTATGTTGTTTTAATCTTAGTTCGAGATTTTTACCAATTTGACCGTAATAAACTTTATCGCAAATTTTACAAGGAATCTTAGACACATCCATCAGCATTTTGGGGGGAATTCTTTATCAAAAGTTTTTTTTACCGTATCAAGATTTTTGAATACAACTTTAATATTAAAAGTCTTAAGAAGAGAAGGCATATCAACCAAGTTTTCATGGTAAGGGAGAACCAACATATTTTTAGTTGAATAAGGCTGGTTGTCCCTTTTTGGATTGTAAAAAGTATTTCTAGCAATTTTAAAAGATTTATCAATTACATTTCTTGGATATTTCAAATCATTACCTATTTCATAAATTTTGGATATTTCCTCATCTATGAACTCTGGACTACAAATTTGAATTTAAATTTAAAATTTACAGAAAACCTACAAATAACTGTTCCTATGTCCACTATTATTCTTTCCATCAAGACAGAGTTAAACTGTCTGTTTTCTCATCAATGTTTTTGAGAGCCTTACGAATTTGTAGTCCAGAGTTCCTAGATGAGGAAATATCCAAAATTTATGAAATAGGTAATGATTTGAAATACCCAAGAAATGTAATTAATAAATCTTTTAAAATTGCTAGAAATACTTTTTACAATCCAAAAAGGGACAACCAGCCTTATTCAACTAAAAATATGTTGGTTCTCCTTTACCATGAAAACTTAGTTGATACGCCTTCTCTTCTTAAGACTTTTAATATTAAAGTTGTATTCAAAAATATTGATACGGTAAAAAAACTTTTGATAAAGAATTTCCCCAAAATGCTGATGGATGTGTCTATAAGATTCCTTGTAAAATTTGCGATGAAGTTTATTACGGTCAAACTGGTAAAAATCTCGAACTAAGATTAAAACAACATAAATATAGCATTAGAACTGGACAAGATTCCAATGCTCTATTTACTCATGTAAGAGATTTTAACCTTCCAATTGATTTTCAAAATGTTGAGAAAGTAGTATCAAGCAAAAGTCCATGGTCGACAGGAATATAATTGAATCTTGTTTCATAAAAAGCAGTT
The DNA here is from genome assembly GCF_026875155.1 of Cherax quadricarinatus. Taxonomy (NCBI): domain Eukaryota; kingdom Metazoa; phylum Arthropoda; class Malacostraca; order Decapoda; family Parastacidae; genus Cherax; species Cherax quadricarinatus. Next base: position 42,329,951 of record NC_069425.1, on the reverse strand, counting down.
TTGATAATATGCATATATCCTTTGGTTTATATAAATTAGATCCATTTATAATTAATAGAATTTGGGAAGAATTTAATAATACGTTGGACAAATTATATATATAATATATATATAATATATATATATATATATATATATATATATATATATATATATATAATATATATATAATATACATATCTCTTCTTACGACACACCTGGCTTACGGAGGAAGAATTCTCCGATGGTTTCCCACTGAGGTAGGGTTTATCAAAAATGAGGAAGCATTCACAGTCATTCAATCCTTCCCTGTTCTGAGAGAAGTGTGCTGACATCGCATTTCACATGACCCTCCGAACTGCAGCATCCTTACCCCTCCTTTAGAGTGCAGGCAAGTGCAACTGTCAAGAAAATGGGTTGGATAACTAGAACCTTCAGAACACGAGATGCCAAGCCACTGATGATACTCTTCGGATCACTAGTTCTCTTTAGGCTGGAGCACTGCTGTGGACTAACGGCTTGCCCATCAAGGTAAGCTAAAGTTGCCGAGCTGTAAAGTGTACAGAGAACTTTCACAGCTGGTATAAGCTCACTCAACCTTCTCAATTACTGGGAGTGCTACGGTAGGCCTACTGTCCCATAAAAGGTGGATTTTGGTACTGAATTCTTGGTATATTTATTGTTCATCTTATGGCTTTTGGGGGAAGATTTAAATTTTTACCCAGTATTGGGTAAACGCGATTTGTAGTGGACAGCATTATCTTGATCATTAGTTTGTTCTGTATTGATAACTGGCAGTTGAAGCTCCTTCCTTAAACAGTAGAAAGAAGTATCATTTGTGTGTTACTAGTAACACATAAATGATACTTTCTTGTACGTTTATAATTATAAATTTCAGTGTGCAACCTCGTTTTCCGGCTGACTTGATTTATATTTGACACTTGAAGGTTAGGACAGTGACAAATTGTACACTGTTGACATACACTGCTTGACATACATACACTGCTAGAGAGTGTACAGAGATCCTTTACTGCATGTATAAGTTCTGTCAAGCACCTTAACAATGGGAACGCTTGGAAGCACTTGACTTGTACTCGTTGGAACGCAGGAGGGAGAGATATAATCTACACTTGGAAAATCTTGGAAGGAATGGTCCCAAATCTGCACACACAAATCACTCCCTACGAAAGTAAAAGACTGGGCAGGCGATGCAAAATCCCCCCAGTTAAAAGTAGGGGCGCCATTGATACACTAAGGGAAAACACCATAAGTGTCCGGGGCCCAAGACTGTTCAACAGCCTCCCATCAAGCATTAGGGGAATTGCCAATAAACCCCTGGCTGCCTTCAAGAGAGCTGGACAGATACCTAGAGTCAGTGCCGGATCAGCCGGGCTGTGGCTCGTACGTTGGACTGCGTGCGGCCAGCAGTAACAGCCTAGTTGATCAGGCCCTGATCCATCGGGAGGTCTGGTCATGGACCGGGCCGCGGGGGCGTTGATCCCCGGAATAACCTCCAGGTAACGAGCCCCTCAAGGAAGGTTCCTTGATGTTGGTGAGGGGCTCTTGATTTAGGGAATTGGATCTGTGCTCCAGTTCCCCGAATTAAGCCTGAATGTCTTCCACATCCCCCCCCCCAGGCGCTGTATAATCCTCCGGGTTTAGCGCTTCCCCTTGATTATAATAATAATAATCCAGGTAACGAGTAATATGGGGTATATAACCTTTATTTACGTAACTTCTACCGATATTGCCCATCCAATCTGGAAGAACTTTTAATATAATATTAATATCTTGTATGTTATGTCTCATCCGGGCAGGTTGTAATATACAAGCCACATTTTGCACAACGATTCAGCTGTAATTACCGATATTGAATGGAAGTTCAAATAAATTGTTAAAAACAAAAATAGGAAACAAAGCAAACTTCAACAAGAGATGAATATAAGGAGGTAAATAGTCTCACCTGGGTAGTCATCTTCACTCAGTCACTGTGGTTGAATTAACACTACATACTTGTTCTGGCAGTTTTAAAGATTGAATTAAGACTACACATAGCTTATCAATTTGTAGCTTGAGCATGAAATAATTTTCTGTAGCATTATTAGTAGGACGTTACAAGGTACGGGAATACATGTATCTCGAGGACATAAGGACGTGCATGGTATGTGCTGAGTGATCACGGACGTGTATATGTTATGACCTGAGTGATCAAGGACGTGTACTCGCCTATTTGTGGTTGCAGGGTCAAGTCTCAGTGCCTTGTGGTCATGCCTCTCAACTTGTTTCCTGCCAGATTCTCTCTCCTAGCCTCGTGGGCCCTATCGTACCTAATCATACAACAGTGTATGAACTTATGAAGCCTACCTCTACTACTTCACTTTCATTCTGCTTATATGACCAAGACTGTATCTTTAACTTCCAGTCCCTCACCTCTCCCCCACCGAATACGAGTTCCGCCTCTCAAATAGCCTATCCCGTCTATCATAGTATGGGAGTATCTGTGTTCACAAAGACGTGATTGCATTTATAACGATTGCTTTATTCCAAGAATATACATTTAAAGTAGTAATAGTATGTTGACATATCTTTTTACAAAGGAAAAGACTCGAGCTATGCATAGCATTTTGGGCAGAGATATGGGGGAGTGGCAATTTTCAGTGTGAGATCAGGAAATAATACACCAAATTCATTGACATTTTTATTGAAAATTAGGTACGAATCCTGTCTGCTGCTCGGTAGGTTCCATGAAGATCGGCTAAGAAATGTGTATAAATTTATTTTTTCTATATAGCAGCACTTTTGTAGAAATAGAAAATGATCTATTGCAAAATTGTGTGCATGACAGTAGGAAGCCTAATTTAATTTGTCATATCAAAACGTTTGGAAAACTGTAGCATTTTAGCCCCCGTTTTTTTTTTTTTAACTGAGAAACAAAATTATAATTAATAAATTAAGTGCCAAATCTGAAAAGATCTCGGAGAAAAATGTGAAATATTTTTTTTAGTATTGTAATATAAGACAATGATCACAGAATATTGTAAAAAAATCATTAGGATTTATATAGAAATAGTGTAGTTTTTATGGCATAAAGAAAAATAATTTTCTGAGAAAAAATGAAAATTACAAACTCAAGTTTGGACGGTCCTGACTGCCTAGTAGTGGCCACCAGAAGTGTAGAATGATTTATGGAAGCATTATCATGGTTTATAAAACTAATTTTCCAATAAAATGAGTTAAAAAATTAATACAAATAAAAGTACCGAATTTTAGCCAGATTTTTCTGCAGTTTTATTTTTTAAGAGGAGCCATTCATTGTCAGTCTTGCTAGAAGAGTGTTGGCATCATAGTTCAGTTGACCCTATGAACTACAACTTCCTCTTCCTCTTCACTCCCTGGAGTCCTAGAGGTGGGAAGTATAGTGCAGGCACTATACTTCCCACCTCTAGGACTCCAGTCTGTCTAACTGGTTTACCTGAATCCTTTCACAAATGTTACCTTGCTCACACTCCAACTGTACATCATGTCACAAAAACCATTTGCCTCCACTCCGATCTACCACGTTCACACAAGCTTGTTAGACGTGTGTTAGACGTGTGTATATTGTGTGCATCATTGCATAAGCATTGTTTATGTCCAATTAAATAACATTTATCTATATTCTGAAATAAGTACGTATTCAGCAATTGTCCATCTGTGCCTGAGTCCTACTCGTAGCTGATGCAGCAAAACCCGTGTGTGAATAACACTAGTGTTCTAATATTGTAGCTGCAGGTTTATCAAATTTTTACAAACATAACACCCCCTGTTTTATGAATGAACCCACTATAATGTGTTTCTTATAAATTATTCTATAAAAATTAACCTTGTAAGGAGTTCAGTTAAAGTACATTGATTTTGCTTTGTTATTATTGTTCATTCTTTGGACATTTATTAATTAGTTTCTCTCTGTCTCAGAGTTCTACTCGCACCATGTTCAAGTGCACCTGGATTGGGTGCCAAGAGATGACTGCTGCTTGTGATGCCATTGAGAGACACATACGTTCCACACACCTTGGGTCAGTGCTTACAAACCTGGTTAATAACATCCTAGTTACTGTTACGTTTCATCTTGACCATAATTCGAGTATAGGGAGAGTTTAAGGCAAGTACATTTTTTCTAACTTCAATAAGTAATGTAAATACGGTATAGTACTTGTTTAATCTCCCCACTAATCAATAGTGATGATAATGTGTGCTCTTTGCTTTTCTTAAAAGCTTTCAGGGGACTGCTACCAGCATCTGAATATGCATCATTGAATGACCAAGGTCACATGACCAACTTTGGTCAAATTTGTTAGATAAGCCATAATCAGTTATTCTGTGTACTGTAATGCATATAATTATGTATTATTGCGTAAGGAGGAAAAAGTTCCCAGCAGTGATTTGGAGAGTGACAGCCGCTTTAAGTGGCAAGTGGTTCACAATTCAGGAAAAAAGATGATAAGGTTAATAGAAAAGATGTGAAGGTAGGAAATCGATTCTCTGCTCTCCAGGACGAGTGTACTTCAGTGGTTAGTGAGGTTAAAGGTACCACTGACACTCCTACTTATCAAGATAAGAATATTCTAATTGTGGGAGATTCTCAGGTAAGATATATGGACTGTGCTTTTTGTAACAGAGATAGAAAGGTCAGACAGGGTGTGCCTCCCAGGAGCTGGCGTTGGTGACATAGTCAGCAGGTTGGATAATATTATGTCAGTCAATGGGAACAAGCCCATTATCTGTCTTAGTGCTGGTCGAAATGACATCGGGAAGGGCAGGAGACAGGAGTTGCTGGATAAGTACAGGTCAGCCATAGATGTAGCCAGGTCTAAGGGAGGTATCCCAATCACAAGTAGCATCTTGCCTAGAAGGAGAGTGGGCAATGAATGGATGTCTAGGGCAATTTGTATGAATTGCTGTATAGACAGGTACTGCAAGGAACTTGCAATCCCCTTCACTGATAACTGGGACATATTTTATAGCAAACATGATTATGTATCCAAGGAATGGGGTTCATCTCTCTGGGGCTGGAGTGGTTACATTAGCCAGTTCGATTGAGGGGGTTATTGGTGACATGTCTAGGACTTTAAACTGATAGATTGTAGAGGTATGGGTGTCTGTGGGAAACAATCAGGCTGCAGTACTAGGGTTGAAAACAACAGACATAACCAGGATACCTCAGGGATATGTTTAAAAGACAATATTCAAAATAAAGCTGTTTGTTGATCAGTTGCATTGCCTTTACTAACAGAGATAGTAGAGGGCAACGAGTGACTAGCTACCAAATAGTAGGAGTCTAAGAAATAAGATGGATGAGCTAAGATTACTTGCAAGTGCAGGTAATATAGATATTATTGCTATAACAAAGACCTGGTTCAATTTGAAAGATAGAGATATGCCTTCTGAATGCAACATAAAGGGTTATAAACTATTCCACACTGATAGTCAACAGGAAGGATGGTGGAGGGGCGATGTATGTCAGAGATAATTTAAATTGTTGTGTTAGACAAGATATAAGATTAGAAACATCGGACACAGAATCTGTTTGGCTACAGCTTCTCGAGGGTCGTGAAAGGTTAATTTTGGGTGTGATTTATAGGCCCCCAAACCTTGATAGAGAGTGCAGTAAGCTGCTATGGGATGAAATTCATAAAGCATCCAAATATAAAAATGTTGTGTTAATGGGAGATTTTAACTTGAGATAAACTGATTGGAACAATGTGACAGGAAATCTTGAGTCTAGTGACTTTTTCTTGATACGGTTCAGGATTGCTTTTTAAAACAGTTTGTGACAGAAACAACTAGAGGAAACAACCTGCTTGACTTGGTTCTTGCCAACAAAGAATCACTAATTAATAGTCTTGAGGTTACTGATGAGCTTGGGGAAAGCAATCACAAATCACTTAGTTTCAATATATCATGGAATTACCCAGATAACTGCAATTAAGTCTGTCCCAGACTTCCGCCTGGCCAATTTCATGACACTGAGAAATTACCTGGGTGGGCTAAATTGGGATGACTTGACTGTGGGTCAAGTTGGTGGTGTTGGTTGCCAATATGACGTTTTTCAGAGCATAGTCCTAGCTGCCCAGACAACTTTTATTCCGAGTAGGGAAATTAGATCTAACAAAAATGATCCCAAATGGATGAACAATAGATTAAAACATCTCATTGGTCAAAAGAGAGGCGCATATATAGGCATATCAAAAGAAATCAATATGTTCAATTAGAAATAAAAAAAGGAATAAGAAAAGCAGAAAGGGATTATGAGGCTAAGGTCGCAAGGTATACAGAAGTAAGATTAGGGACAAGATAGGCCCACTTAAGAGTAACTCAGGCAGATCACTGACAGTGATAAGGAAATGTGTGAAGTTTTCAATACTTCCTCTCAGTTTTTACTAAAGAAGATACTAGCGAAATTCCAGAAATAATAAATTATGTAGAACAGGATGATGATAAACTATGCATGATTGGGGTAACTAGTGACGTGGTCCTCGGACAAATAGAGAAATTAAAACCTAACAAATCCCCAGGCCCTGATGAATTGTTTGCAAGGGTTTTAAAGGAATGTAAAGAGGAACTTAACAAACCTGTGGCTAATCTTTTCAGCATATCACTACAAACTGGCATAGTGCCAGATAAGTGTAAAATGGCAAATGTAATGCCTATTTACAAGGCAGGTGACAGGTCCTTAGCTTTGAACTTTAGACCAATAAGCCTTACCTCCTTAGTGGGAAAATTTATAGAATCGATAATTGCCGAGGCAATTTGTAGCCATCTTGAAAGGCATAAATTGATTAATGAATCTCAACACGCTTTTACAAAGGGGCGTTCCTGTCTTACAAATTTACTAACTTTTTTCACTAAGGTATCTGAGGAGGTAGATCATGGTATTCAATATGATACTGTGTAGATGGACTTCAGTAAGGCTTTCGATAGTTCCACATCAGAGGCTATTGAGGAAACTTAAGGCACACAGAATATGAGGAGAAATTGTTTCCTGGGTAGAGGCATGGTTGACAAATAGGCAGCAGAGAGTTTGCATAAATGGGGAGAAATCAGAATGGGGGCACGTTACAAGCAGTGTTCCACAGTGGTCATTGTTAGGCCCCTTGTTGCTCAGTTTATATAAACGACATAGATGAGAGAATAAGTAGCGACAAAAGCAAATTTGCTGATGACGCCAAAATAGGCCGTCCAATTCATTCAAATGAGGACATTAGAGCACTCCAGGATGATTTGAATAGACTGATGTAATGCTCGGAGAAGTGGCAGATGCAGTTTAATATAGACAAATGCAAAGTTCTAAATGTTGGAAAGAATAATAACCATGCCACATATAAACTAAATGTAGATCTTAGTATTACTGATTGCAAAAAGGATTTAGAGTTCTGGTTAGACATAACCTGAAACCAAGACAACAGTGCATAAGAGTTTGCAATAAAGCTAACAGAATCCTTGGCTTCATATCAAGAAGCATAAATAATAGAAATCCTCAAGTTGTTCTTCAACTCTATATATCTTTGGTTAGGCCTCAGTTAGATTATGCTGCACAGTTCTGGTCACCATATTACAGAATGGATATAAATGCACTGGAAAATGTACAGAGGAGGATGACAAAGTTGATCCCATGTATCAGAAATCTTCCCTATGAGGATAGGCTGAGGGCCCTGAATCTGCACTCTAGAAAGGCGTAGAATTAGGGGGAATGTGATTGAGGTGTATAAATGGAAAACGGGAATGAATAAAGGGAATGTAAATAGCATGCTAAAAATATCTAGCCTAGACAGGACTTGCAACAATGGTTTTAAGCTGGAAAAATTCAGATTCAGGAAGGATATAGAAAAGCACTGGTTTGGTAAGAGTTGTGGATGATTGGAACAAACTCCCGAGTTCCGTTATAGAAGCTAAGATGTTGTGTAGTTTTAAAAATAGGTTAGATAAATACATGAGTGGGTGTGAGTTGGACTTGACTAGCTGGTGCTACTGGGTCAGATGCTGTGCTCCTTCCTTAAGTGGGTGGGCCATTGGTCTAAGCTGAGGGTTGACAGGCACCTGCCCCACATGGGCCAGTAGGCCTGCTGCAGTGTTTCTTCTTTCTTATGTTCTTATTATAATATTAACTAAATGTTAAACCCACAAGGGTCATATAGCAATGTACTATAATTATATAGCTTTTTGGGAGATATTCTCTTGTAAATAATTTTCTTCTCTTATTTTCCTTAGGCGTGAAGAAATTAACAGTGATCACAGTGACAGCGACAGTGATGATGATGATCACGAGGAAGAATTTTACTGGACAGAAGTTGAAGTTAATGTAGCTACATGGGTTGATCCTTGTGAGCCTCTGGTTGCCTCCATTACTCCAGCTGTCACACCTGCTCCTCTCACTACTCTTAAGCTAATTACCTCGCCACCTACACCCACATCCAATTCACCCCATGCTGTTGGAATTACATTCCCAACAGTGCCAGTGCAGCAGTCCCAACCTCAGTATATCCATGTCTCTTCGCCACCTACGCTCAGCCATATGGACATGGCACGACCACCACATGAAGGTAGATTTCCTATTTGGTCTTGTGTTTACATAGGTACAAAATTCATGTAACTCGCACCATAACTTGCAACATCTGATAGGGTAGATAGGGGGACAGTGTGGCAGATGTTGCAAATGTATGGAATAGGAGGTAGGTTATTGAAAGCAGTGAAGAGTTTTTACGAGGATAGTGAGGCTCAGGTTATAATATATAGGAGAGAGAGGGAGATTATTTCCTGGTAAAAGTAGGCCTCTGATGGGGTTGTGTGATGTCACCATGGTTGTTCAATATATTTATAGATGGAGTTGTAAGAGAAGTGAGTGTTTGGGTGCTGGCAAGTGGGAGTTGTCACAGTTGCTCTTTGCTGATGACACTGTGCTTTTGGGAGATTCTGAAGAGAAGCTGCAGAGGTTAGTGGATGAGTTTAGTAGGGTTTGTAAAGGAGGAAATTAAAAGTGAATACGTACATGTATACCAAAGAATTAAGGCTAAAAAAATTAGGAAACAAAAGATTGGTTATCAGATTGGAGGGAGAGAGTATGGATTAGGCGAGTGTATTCAGATATTTGGGAGTGGACAGATGGGTCAATGAAAGATGGGGTGAATCATAGAATTGATGAGGGAAAAAAGGCGAGTGGTACACTGAGGAGTCTGTGGAGACAAAGAACTTTATCTATGAGAGCAAAGAGGGAAATGTATGAGAATATAGTTATATCAACACTCTTATATTGGTATGAAGCATGAGTGGTTAATGTTGCAATAAAGAGAAGGCTGGAGGCAGGGGAGATATCATGTCTGAGGGCAATGTGTGGTGTGAATATAATGCAGAGAATCCGTAGTTTGGAGATTAGGAGGAGGTGTAGGATTACCAAAACTTTATCCAGAGGGCTGAGGAGGGGTTGTTGAGGTGGTTTGGACATGTAGAAAGGATGGAACAAAATAGAATAATTTAGTGTACAAATATGTAGTGGAGGGAAGGTGTGGTAGGGGTTGGCCTAGGAAAGGTTGGAGGAAGGGGGGTAAAGGTTTTGTGTGCAAGGGGGCTTGGACTTCCAGCAAGCATGCATGAGTACGTTAGGTAAGAGCAAATGGAGACAGATGGTTTTTAGGACATGCTGTTGAAGTGTGAGCAAGGTAACATTTCTGAAGGGATTCAGGGAAACCGGCAGGCCGGACTTGAGTTCTGGAGATGGGAAGTACAGTGCTGGCACTCTGAAGGAGGGGTGTTAATGTTGCAGTTTTATAACTGTAGTGTAAACATGCCTCTGGTAGGACAGTGATGTAGTGAATGATGATGAAAGTTTTTCTTTTTCAGGCCACCCTGCCTTGGTGGGAAGCGGCCTATGTGTTAAAAAAAAAAAAAAAATCTGTAGATAATGAACTGGACTGCATTTCAGGTGACTAACTAAATTGATAGCATTATTTCACTCACAAATGCTAGGATTTGTATGCTAGAATAACACACTATAGTGTATGTCTTATGAAGCACTTTATTGTTCCAGTTTTGCACTTTTAACTTTGTGATGACAGTATTATTTTTTATAATTATACTGGATTATTATTATTATTGTTGTATTTATGGAAACCCAGCACTGAACCTGTAAGAGTTATTCAGCACTGAGAGAAAAGGGAAGAGATGTTGGAGGAGAGGTGTTGAAGAATACTGCAGTAAGGATTTTGGGGAGAGGGGAGCTCAGTTGCTGTAACAGATCAGTGGTGTCTGTTAAGAAATTAGTATAGCGAGTGTATTTAAAGATGGGACATCAGAGAGGAGGGCAGACAAAGTTGAGTGAATGTAACTCACTATGAAATATTACACATGATTTACTGTAGTATTTTAAAATGTTAATGCAACTATTGGCATAGCACCATGGATAATGTGTGTATCTATTGGTCAGTTAGATTTTAGCATTATTATCTGGTTAGGAAGTGGATGAGCAGCCATGTGGATACACTTTAGCCTTACAATTAGCTAAGAAGAACCACCTCAGAAAACCCAGTGAAGGACTTGTTTTTAATCTGTCCTTTTCACAAAACTGTCTTTGCAATATTAATTACTCAAAAATCACCTTTTAAGAGCTGCAGTGGAGTGTGAAGTACAGTTATCCTGCTGATTGTGCAGTTGTTTTATATTTAAATTTTTAATGCATGACTTAATAACTTTGAAATCTGAGTTTTTGGAAGTTAGCAAATGAAGAGTATTCAAGTGATATAAATTTGAATTTTGAACCCTAATACTGTGCTACAGCACTAATGTAATAAACACATTGCATATGCTGTAGACTGCAGGTAATGAAATAAACCTTACAAATACAAATTTTATTTCTTTGCAAGTGTGTGATTTACATTTTATAAAGTGTTGTTAAATACAAAGAAAGCCACTAACATGCTGGGGCATTTTGGGCAGACTAATCCTAATACTGTACTTACAGACTACTTAAACTAGACATAGGTTATAGTGGTAAATTTTAATTATTCATCATTTTTCTTTATTACTAAAGTGAGATAGCCCAAAAAATTTATAATTAATAAGATTTATAGTTCTAGGTAGTAGGTTGGTAGACGGCAACCGCCCAGGGAGGTACTGCCGTCCTGCCAGCGAGTGTAAAACAGAAGCCTGTAATTGTTTTACATGATGGTAGGATTGCGGGTGTCTTTTTATTCTGTCTCATACACATGCAAGATTTCAGGTACGTCTTGCTACTTCTGCTACACTTAGGTCACACTACACATACATGTACAAACATATATATACACACCCCTCTGGGTTTTCTTCTATTTTCTTTTTAGTTCTTGTTCTTGTTTATTTCCTCTTACCTTCATGGGGAAGTGGAACAGAATTCTTCCTCCATAAGCCATGCGTGTTGTAAGAGGCGACTAAAATGCCGGGAGCAAGGGGATAGTAACCTCTTCTCCTGTATATATTACTAAATGTAAAAGGAGAAACTTTCGTTTTTCCTTTTGGGCCACCCCGCCTCGGTGGGATACAGCCAGTGTGTTGAAAGAAAGAGAAGATTTATAGTAGTGAGGTAACACAAAACAAATAACGGTACAGTGGAACCTCGGTTTTTGTGACTAATTTGTTCCAGAAAGTCTAACGAAAGCCAAATCCAACGAAAACTGAAGCAATATTTGCCATAAGAAATTATGTAAATCTAATTAATCCATTCCAGACACCCAAAAATATTAACAAAAAATACATTTAATAGAGAATAACTATAGTTTTACATACAGAAAACAATGAGAAATAAATATAAATGACTAATGAAATGGATAAATGAACATTTAACATCACCTTTGCCTTTATTGAAGACTCTTGTTGGCATATGGAAGATGGAGGGGAAAGGGAGGAGGAGAGATTATTGTATGGAGGGGGAATCCCCCCTCCATAAGGACTCTGGGTATCAAGGCCCTCTCCGGGTTTACTCACCTTCTTTGTCTTACTGGCACTAGGACCAGCTTGAGTCACTGGACCCGTCGCACAAAAAAAATCTGTCCAGAGAGGTATGTTTCTGGCGTCTCTCTAAGATTTGCCTAAAATGGGACAAGGTATTGTCATTGAACATGTTGCAGACACGGCTTGCAACAGCTTTGTTAGGGTGATATTTCTCCACAAAACTTTGCAGCTCATTCCACTTTGTACACGTCCTTTGCGAGATCCGCATGCAACTGCCTTGTCTTTTCACAAATTATTGCCTCGCAACACTATCTCCCGCTGTTTTTTGTTGATCCACACGAACTACTACTACTCAACGTCTTCGATTGCTTGCAATCTGTTTTGTTAGCACATTACCCCTTTTGCAACATCAGCTCTCTTGATTTCTTTTTTCTTTGCCAGGATGGTACTGATTGTTGATGCGGACTTCCCATACATCCTGGCAAGATTGACCACGCGTACACCACTTTCTTACTTTGCTATGAGTTCTTCTTGAATTTTGTCATATTTCCTGCCTTCTTTATCAAAGGGCTGGCACTCAGAACTTTCTTTGGCCTCAAGGTGGCGTATTTAGCAGTTGCATTCAATAAACGAGCACAAAAAACAATGGATTATTACGAAATGTTTTGGATGAATATGCGGGGTAATGCTCACTCAATGAGAAACAAAGCCAGACTGAATCAGAACACACGGGATGCTTTGTGTGGGCATGGGCAGGCGGATGCGTTTGGTAATGGCAGACCATTGTTAGCTCTACAAAAACTGAGTGGATGTACGTAAACTGGGACAAGATTTCAATGAAAAAAAAGTCGTCAAAAACTGAATCCTATGAAAACCAAGGCATACGAAAACGGAGGTTCCACTGTATTACAATTAGTACAACTTACAATGTTACAACAGTACAGTTTTAAGTGTGCATTAATGTTTTAAACTGATAAAGCAGTTGTAAATTTTTGTGGATTTTTTTTGTCATTTCAGTCTGGTTGAATGATTTAGTATAGTGTTAGTAAGGTTAATTTGGGGAGATGAGATCATTTTTAAGTACAGCCCTAAATTGATTTGCAGGCATGGGATCTTTTGCTGGTTAGGCAGTGAATTCCAGATCTTAGGGCCCTTTCTGTGCATTGCATTTTTACATAGGGTGAGACAGACAAAAGGAATGTTGAAATGTTTTGTGCCTTGTGTTGTGCCTGTGTGTTCTGTTGTAGCTATCAGAGAGACGTTTGAGAGGAGGGTTTATACTAAAGTTTAATGTCCTGTATAATATATATAGTAGGCACAATAATATCAGTGTATATTTTGTATAAGTAAGTAAGTTCAATCTCTTGAAGAGTGGTATGGTGTGTTGTCTGGCGCAGGAGTTGATCATTTGCATAGCAGCTTTTTGTTGGGTTATTAATGGTTTAAGGTGATTGGTTGTGGTTGATCCCCAAGCACAAATACCATAGATGAGGTAAGGGTAAATTAGAAAGTAGTATAGTGTAAAGTAGTGCCATTTGGGGTGCTTAGTACCATATCTTGGAAAGGATGCCTACTGTTTTGGATACATATTTTCTTCGATATATGTTGGATGTGGGTCTGAAATGTGAGGTTGCAGTCAAGATGAATACCTAAAAATTTACCCTCAGTGTGTCATGTAATGGGGAGCCATTAATCAATATGTTAAGTTGTCATATTTGTAAAGCATTGTCATATTAACTGTTTAAGTACAGTGTTGCATTGGAATTACAGTACTTTACAGTATTTACTGACAGCAACCACTTTTAGTAACCATGTTGGGGATGGGAATCTCGTGCTTCTCCCGTTTCAAGTGCTTCAGTGGATAGACTTTCCTATATTAAATCTTTTTCTTTCTAGGAAAAGAAATGTATTATTCTTGTATGTCTCATTGACTCTTATGCCACCTATAAATCTAACTAGTTTGACTAACAAAATATTCTTACAGATCCAAGATACAAACAGCATTTGGGAGGGCAATCTGCAAACCTCTCCAGCTCTTGGCCTCGCAGCTCTACTTATCTGGTGAGTAAAAAACAAATAATTAAAGTTTTGTACAAAGAATAGCTTTTGAAAATTCCTTTTATGAAAAAAAAAAAAAATACTGTAGACTGGTGTACTGTAATAATTCTTCAGTAGGGGAAAGTACTAAATCTGTATGGGTTACATAGTGCCTGGGGAATGGGGAGCATTCAAATTTTAAGAAGTCCAGCTCCTTGGGTCAAGACCATTTTGCCAACATCAATACACCTCCATTGTGAGGTGAATTATTGAACCTTTCCACTGTCACAAACCCCAAAATTAAAAGTGTTGACAGTATCTTGCTTTTTAAGCAAGATTTTTCTTCAGACAAAAAAAAAAAAAAAAAAAAAAAAAAATTGTGGTTGTAATAAAGATAAAAAACAATGTTTCCATCAGTACTTACCAAGGTGTGAAGTTTAAGGTCATTGACCTGCTGACAGCAACATCAGTGGTTGCTGCTTGTTCCTTATACAGTGGAACTTCGGTTTTCATATGCCCTAGTTTTCGTAGAATTCGGTGTTCAACAACTTTTTTTGTCAAAATTTGTCAGTTTTCATACATCCGCTTGGTTTTCATAGTTGAAAATGGTCTATACCAAACGCATCTGCATGACTTAGCCAATAATCCATTGTTTTTTGTGCTTGTTTATTGAGTGCCACTGCTAAATAAACCACCATGGGGCCAAAGAAAGTTCAGAGTGCCAGCCCTTTGATAAAGGTGAGAAACGATAGAATTCAAGAAAGAACTCGTAGCAAAGTACGAATGTGGCATATGCGTGTTTGTATGCTATGTAACGTGTTTCTTATATAATTTTGAGGAAAATATCATAGATGGATTAATGAAAATACAGTGGACCCCCGCTTAACAATCGCCTCCCAATGCGACCAATTATGTATGTGCGTTTGTACGTGTATGTTTGGGGGTCTGAAATGGACTAATCTACTTCACAATATTTCTTATGGGAACAAATTCGGTCAGTACTGGCACCTGAACATACTTCTGGAATGAAAAAATATCGTTAACTTGGGGTCCACTGTATCTATATTAACATAAAATAAGACATTTAATGTCCCCAAGAATGATTATTTTTAGTATTACGTAATGTTTTCCCTCCGCCTGGCAACCACACCTCCATAGCATATAAACATAGCATGTTTATATGCCGGGCAGAGGGAAAACATTACATTTTCTCTGGTCCAGCACCAGAGAAAACGTGTATGAATCTGTGTTTGGCCTAGTCACTCCTGCTTTTGTTTACAATTCTCGGCATGAATTATTCATTACTTCTCCCTTCGTTTATGATGGCATCTAAAGGTAGTTGTTTGAAACTGATTAAATTCAGTGAACAAGGTATGTCGATGGTAATATGGCTCAGCGTTGGGCTCTGTCTGAACTTTTAATGGCCCCTGCCCTTGGGCTCGCCGTCCCAACCGCTCGGTGGACGTTGCACTGACTCGCCTTCGAGTCGGGCACTCGCGACTGGCGGCTCATCTGTACTGCCTGTGGTGTCCCTCACAGCCTGAGACGGGGAACACTTCCTGCTGTGGTGCCCACATTATCACTCTGCACGGACTCCTCTCCATGTGGCCTTGCGCACGCTTGGGGTGCACACTTTCACTCTACCAGTCCTCAACGGGGAGGGGTTTCGCCCTCTGGACACCGTCAGGAGATATTGGCCTGTACCTGCTCCTTCCTGCTGACTTCAGGGCGTATCAGAGACATATGATACATAGTTATTAGTCAAGACATTCTTCCACTTTGGTCGATATCCCCCTCTCCTAGCACTGGACGGCCGGGCTCGATATGGCGTATGCTGTCAGTGGCCCTGAAACCCAACAGGAAGATGATATGGCTCAGGGTTGCAGATGGGCTACACCTACCTACACTGACTTCCTACACACAGATACTACTCTCCTCTCGTCCAACATTAAGACGAATTAATTGGATTTACGTTATTTCTTTTGGGAAGTGTTACTTCAGTTTTCGTAGGATTCGGTTTTCATCAGACTTTTTCGAACAGGTTAATCACAAAGACCGAGGTTCCACTGTATTTTATTATCTTTTACACTTTATTCTGGGGTTCTTATTTTTTTTTTATCTTTTCCAGTAACTGTTGTGGCTTATGAAACCCAGATTATGTATAGTGTACATATGGCAACCCATTGTATGCAACATAATACCTGCATTAAGATTGTCATCTAACAGTAAATTGTTACGAAACATTTATACACAACACTGTAAACAGACATATATCCAGATGCTACATACTACTGTTCTATCATAAGTACATGTTCTTAGAACTGTTGCAGTGTGTGAAAGTCCCTGAGACACACCTCCATACACAGCAGTGTTTTACTTTCTTGACACACAGAATGCATGTCCTTGAGCTTTGAGCAGGATGTGTCATTAGGAAGCAATCACCAGACTTCAAACTGGAGGGTATTTGGTGATTGGGACAGTGGCTCATGTGTTGTGGACTGGCATTTAAAGTTCAGTGACATTGTTCTACAGGGTACAGTTGAGTTGGATTCCACTGTGTGTCATCACATTGATGGGGATTGGGCACAAAATGTGCATCAACTTCCCAATCCCAGATGGGTGGTTGATTGGTGATTGGTGGTTGCTGGATATTTGCAGCTGGTTGTAATAGTGGTGATTGTGTGAGAGTGATGGATATGGCCTGGGGTTCCTTGGGGTGCAGTGTGTAAAGCATGGCTCTTAGCCAGGGCTGGGACTGGTGCTGTCCTCTTCCCTTCCCCACCAGCCACTACCACATGTGACACTGACGTTCCATGACATACAATGTCCCTTTGAGATAGCAATGGGTCCACTACCAGACTGTGTGCAGCACCATATATAATGATGCTTCACAGGTTAATAATTTTCATTACTATCACTAGATTGGTCATCAGTTGATGGGAAATCAGAGTCCACATCACTGTCATTACTACTTGCATCTGTCCCAAGCCATGGGAGAATATGAGCATTCACTTATTGTGTGGTAAATGTATTCCAGATGAACTAACTCCAGAGGTGGATGGCTGTCAGTCATCAAGGTTTTCAGTGGTATATTTGGTATCTTGAGTGTCACTTTTGGTCACTAAATGGTCCAAACTAAAGAACTCATCCTTGGTTCCATAATCCTCATTGTTGCAGCTGTCTCTGGGAAATAATACATAATGAATTCACCTGGGAGTAAGGCCTTTGTGTCCATTTGACATAGTGAACAATGACATACTAAGCTGGCATTTCCACAATGTGCTGTGGTGGCCCCAATTTTTTTATTATGCACACTGACTATGCAGACCTGTTCTATCATCGCTAGGCCTACCAGGCCTTTAACATCGAATTTTAGGCAGCTAGAATTTATGCATAGCTCTACATAAGCAAAGCTGATATCAGTAACGTAGATCTATGGACGAGATAATGAAAGGGTTAAAAACATTTTAATAGTTGTTGATTAATAATCTTGTTAAGTAGCAAAGAGAAATAAATTGAAGTAAGGAATTACATGTTTTCAGGGCCAATGTGCTGAGAATCTCAAATTTATATTTCATGAAAGTTACCATGTTAGTACTTTACAGTATACCATACTTATTTTGCAGGGATCTGGACGTGGCAAAATACGAGTGAGTTCTTCTCCAAAAGCATCACCTGGCAGAGGGAAAAGAAATGGGGAAAGTCGCAAGTGCCGCAAAGTGTATGGCATGGAGCAGCGTGACCTCTGGTGCACACAGTGCAAATGGAAAAAGGCCTGCAGTCGCTTTGGGGAGTGAAGGACCTCACAGTCCTCCACATGACAGGTGTGCTGGACTGCAATTTAAAAAAAAAATTACATAGGTACAATCAGTGCTTATACAATCCTGAAAAAGAGATCACAAGATTTGGGGGGCAAAAAACATACGAATCCTCAGAACACTGTGAGAGTGTGAAGTGATAATAAATATTGATCATCACTATCAGTAAGTGTTGCCATAACTGTTTCTCTCAAGTGTGCACTGCAGCATGTAATATAAGTGTTAAGGGTGATGATTCTTTAAAGGTTACACCTTGCTTAATATTACATAGCATAGGTACACCAATAGCTCAATACAGTTGGTTGGTTACTATCAGATATTTCCTTGTCTTTTATAGTAAACTGAATGAAAAGAAATAATGAACTGGCTTGAACTGTCTCCCCCAATTCCCAAGGATCTGTATATCACTGCCCCATTGTTGAATGTGATTTGCAGTAAGTTGAAAAGTTGTTGAAATGGTAATTGATTTAAGTGTGAACTCTGCTGTGATATAAAACAAAGTGGTAGGAACACATTGATTCATTCATCCAACTTTTAAATTAAAAGCTGGTGAACATCTCATAAAATTTCAAATTAAAAAGAAAAATGTGGAAATGAAGAAACCATTTATAGTGAAAGCATTTGTAACATTCTAGCGAAGAAAGGCTTCCAGATCTCCAGCACCTCTTTTATAAAAACCAGGCTGAAACTGCATAAATTATATATAGTAATATGCAACAGATAATATGACCTGTTTAAATAGCTTACATGCTGTGTATTTTAAAATTAAGGCAAAAAGGTCTTTCCGTGTATGTCATTGTATTTTAGCCAGAGTGAAATGTGGACAAGGTAAGCCATAGGTGATGAGTGGATATGAACATTCACAATAATTTTTACCCAGAGTATGTATACTTTTCGTGTAATACTACCATTAGTAGAATCCATTGAGCAATACTTCATGTTCAAGACTGCAGTAAAAATCACCTATGCTTCCAAGTCCTGTAATATTACTTTTATAATTATATTTTATTTTCAGGTGTAAAGTGTCTGATAAGCATATAATGCAAGCACTTGAAATGTACAAACAAGTCATGATAATCTTATGATGCTCACATGTCTGTGCAACTATAAGTATAGACTGGTTGAAGGCAGGAGAGTGCTCAGAGATATTTCAAAATTTTCATGTACTAATATTAAGAGTTCCCCATCTCAGCTAAGTATAGCAATGTACAGTACTGTTGCTAGTCTGCTTCAATAATAGCTAATTATAAACTTTTGCTGAACTATGGAGTACTTACATGAGCTCAGTTTAATGTTTTTTGGGGGTTCAGCTGTGCTCTAGTAATATTAATTCCATTCAGCAAGAGTTTGAATCCTGTTTGACAAAAAATAGTCAAGAATTAATTCACTAGTTCTCTCAAAAAAAGGGTTGCCATGGACTCTCACTACTGGCATCAAGTAATAGAAATATTTAATACTTAAAGGGTTAAGATTCTTTGAAAGCTAAGCATCAGCTGCCAAGATATATATTGCTTATGTACTTATTTAAGGACAAAATTTATGGTAGGGAAAAGAAGTCATTTTTTCACTGTAACTCTTGAAGTGTTAAGGAGCACTCTCTAGTCTCCTCACAGTGTAGCATTTTTATTGCAGCAGTAAATCAATTTCCAATATTCTTTGTAAACTTATAGACCTAGCAAACTGAGAATGTTATATGGGAAGAAAAGGAAAGCATAGGTAAGCTAATCTATGGCAACATATCAGTCAGGTGATGAAGAGCATTGCTGAAAAGGTATTTTATCTCTTAACTAAACTGAGATGAAGTCATGATATGAGTAGCATAAGTTTTGGAAACCTCAGAGAAATTTTTTCTCATTCTAGAATACTACAATTTGCCATATTTGATGATTTTTAGTTTATATATGGCATTAATTTTATACTTATTTTTTATCCATGACATATAATTAATGGATAGTAAGGGACCATGCTAATTGGAAATACTTTTGGTAGGCCTTGCAGACAAAAAAGCCGAGATATTTGAGAATTGGTTGCACACAATTTCACCTGACCCCCTGATTGTAATTACTTTATTGAAATGATTCTTAAATCATGCTTATAGGATATGAATTTGTTAGCACCCATATAGTATTTAAGATAATGTTATGGAATTGTGTGTAGAGGGTTGTATTTATTCAGAAAACAAATTTGAAAAAAAAAAAAAGTTCATGTATTTAAATAAGATTGAAAATTTGGACAGTTTGACAGAATTTTTATTTAAAGATTAGGCAGAAGCTTGGCCATCCCAGGGAATTATTTTCTTATTACACCTCAATTTTTCATTGTAATATAACACTATTCTTTCATTTGGGAGCAAAATAGCATAATCTTAAATTACTGTAGATGATTGCAAGTGAATATTCCATATATTCAGCGGTAATAACAATTGTAGGAGCTTCACAGCTCATAATGATATGTTGGGCCACTGATTGGATAGATAAGTTTGATAGGTATGCAGATTGGAACATTTAGATTTATATCCGGAAGTGTGATCTGAATGAGAAACAGCTGCTCATGTGGATCCCAGTGTATAAGCCCAGGGCAGCTCACAATTCATGTAGCCTCAACATAAGTATAGTAGCTGTATCTTCCCTCAAGAATTCAAAAATATACAACGTTAATTTTCCAACAAGCATGTCCTTACATTGCATTTATGAGGATGATCCTTACCGTCTGCCAGTTAAGATGCACTTGGCTCAAACCGTCCCTTGGTGACTGTGGCTCACTCCATACCGGTGAACATGGCCTGGACCTCTGTTGGTGAACATGGTTAAGACTGTCCACCAGTGAAAATTACTGATGAACATAGTTCAAGCATTCCTTGGTGAATGCAATTGAGGTCATCCAACACTGGAAATAGTTTAGAATCTAACCACTTTTTTTTGGTGAATAATGCCTGAACTCTATTATGACAAATGTTGCCTAAGTTATCCTGACTTTAACTTTACATTCAGGCAAACTAGAAACCATTGACACATTTTGCTTGAAAACCAAACTTTTAAAAGGCCATCTGCTATATGACCCTTATGGATTTAGCACTAAATTTATTATTATTATTATTATTAACATGCTCATAGAGTAAATAGTAAGCATAGGTATGCATATATTGTATAGACAGGAGAGCAGGTGACGAGGAGTCGTGAAGTGGGACCCTTGCTATATCAGGTCATGAGTGCGATGTGTTCTGGGTGATAGTGTTTATGGAATGAATAAGAGCTGATTCATAGTAGTATTAAACAAGTGTTGTTGATGTTATTGGTGCAGCAAGCATGTCTGTTTATATCATGTATATTTTTTTTTTTTTTTCAACAAGTCGGTCGTCTCCCACCGAGGCAGGGTGACCCAAAAATGAAAGAAAATCCCCAAAAAGAAAATACTTTCATCATCATTCAACACTTTCACCACACTCACACATTATCACTGTTTTTGCAGAGGTGCTCAGAATACAACGGTTTAGAAGCATATACGTATAAAGATACACAACCTATCCCTCCAAACTGCCAATATCCCTAACCCCTCCTTTAAAGTGCAGGCATTGTACTTCCCATTTCCAGGGCTCAAGTCTGACTATATGAAAATAACCGGTTTCCCTGAATCCCTTCACTAAATATTACCCTGCTCACACTCCAACAGATCGTCAGGTCCCAAGTATCATTCGTCTCCATTCACTCCTATCTAACACGCTCATGCACGCTTGCTGGAAGTCCAAGCCCCTCGCCCACAAAACCTCCTTTACCCCCTCTTTCCAACCCTTTCGAGGACGACCCCTACCCCTCCTTCCTTCCCCTATAGATTTATATGCTTTCCATGTCATTCTACTTTGATCCATTCTCTCTAAATGACCAAACCACAACAACCCCTCTTCAGCCCTCTGACTAATGCTTTTATTAACTCCACACATTCTCCTAATTTCCACACTCCGAATTTTCTGCATAATATTTACACCACACATTGCCCTTAGACAGGACATCTCCACTGCCTCCAACCATCTCCTCGCTGCTGCATTTACCACCCAAGCTTCACATCCATATAAGAGTGTTGGTACTACTATACTTTCATACATTCCTTCTTTGCCTCCATAGATAACGTTTTTGACTCCACAATACCTCAACGCACCACTCACCTTTTTTCCCTCATCAATTCTATGATTAACCTCATCCTTCATAAATCCATCCCCCGACACGTCAACTCCCAAGTGTCTGAAAACATTCACTTCTTCCATACTCCTCCTCCCAATTTAATATCCAATTTTCTTTATCTAAATCATTTGATACCCTCATCACCTTACTCTTTTCTATGTTCACTTTCAACTTTCTACCTTTACACACATTCTCAAACTCATCCACTAACCTTTGCAATTTTTCTTTAGAATCTCCCATAAGCACAGTATCATCAGCAAAAAGTAACTGTGTCAATTCCCATTTTGAATTTGATTCCCCAAAATTTAATCCCACCCCTCTCCCGAACACCCTAGCATTTACTTCCTTTACAACCCCACCTATAAATATATTAAACAAACCATGGTGACATTACACATCCCTGTCTAAGACCTACTTTTACCGGGAAGTAGTCTCCCTCTCTTCTACACACCCTAACCTGAGCCTCACTATCCTCATAAAAACTCTTAACAGCATTTAGTAACTTACCACCTATTCCATATACTTGCAACATCTGCCACATTGCTCCTCTATCCACTCTATCATATGCCTTTTCTAAATCCATAAATGCAATAAAAACTTCCCTACCTTTATCTAAATACTGTTCACATATATGCTTCAATGTAAACACTTGATCTACACATCCCCTACCCACTCTGAAGCCTCCCTGCTGATCCGCAATCCTACATTCTGTCTTACCTCTAATTCTTTCAATTATAACCCTACCAGCCCTTGTGGCTTAGCGCTTCTTTTTGATTATAATAATAATAATATAACCCTACCGTATACTTTTCCTGGTATACTCAGTAAACTTATTCCTCTATAATTTTTACAATCTCTTTTGTCCCCTTTCCCTTTATATAAAGGGACTATACATGCTCTCCGCCAATCCCTAGGTACCTTCCCCTCTTTCATACATTTATTAAACAAAAGTACCAACCACTCCAACACTATATCCCCCCCTGCTTTTAACATTTCTGTCATGATCCCATCAGTTCCAGCTGCTTTACCCCCTTTCATTCTACGTAATGCCTCACGTACTCTACCACACTTACATTCTGCTCTTCTTCACTCCTAAAAGATGGTATACCTCCCTGGCCAGTGCATGAAATTACTGCCTCCCTTTCTTCCTCAACATTTAAAAGTTCCTCAAAATATTCTCGCCATCTACCTAATACCTCCCTCTCCCCATCTACTAACTCCCCTACTCTTTTTTTAACTGACAAATCCATACTTTCCCTAGGCTTTCTTAACTTGTTTAACTCGCTCCAAAGTTTTTTCTTATTTTCTTTAAAAAATTTCTTGACAGTGCCTCTCCCACTCTATCATCTGCTCTCCTTTTGCACTCTCTCACCACTCTCTTCACCTTTCTTTACTCTACATATACTCTGCTCTTCTTATAACACTTCTGCTTGTAAAAACCTCTCATAAGCTACCTTTTTCTCTTTTATCACACCCTTTACTTCATCATTCCCCCAATCACTCCTCTTTCCTCCTGCCCCCACCCTCCTATAACCACAAACTTCTGCCCCACATTCTAATACTGCATTTTTAAAACTATCCAACCCCCTTCAACCCCCCCACTACTCATCTTTGCACTAGCCCACCTTTCTGCCAATAGTCGCTTATATCTCGCCCCGAACTTCCTCCTCCCTTAGTTTATACACTTTCACCTCCCTCTTATTTGTTGTTGCCACCTTCCTCTTTTCCCATCTACCTCTTACTCTAACTGTAGTTACAACTAAATAATGATCCGATATATCATTTGCCCCTCTATAAACTTGTACATCCTGGAGCCTACCCATCAACCTTTTATCCACCAATACATAATCTAACAAACTACTTTCATTACGTGCTACATCATACCTTGTATATTTATTTATCCTCTTTTTCATAAAATTTTGTATTACTTATTACCAAATTTCTTTCTACACATAGCTCAATTAAAGGCTCCCCATTTACATTTACCCCTGGCACCCCAAATTTACCTACTACTCCCTCCATAACATTTTTACCCTCTTTAGCATTGAAATCCCCAACCACCATTACTCTCACACTTGATTCAAAACTCCCCACGCATTCACTCAACATTTCCAGAATCTCTCTCTCTCCTCTACACTTCTCTCTTCTCCAGGTGCATACATGCTTACTATAACCCACTTTTCACATCCGATCTTTATTTTACTCCACATAATCCTTGAATTTATACATTTGTAGTCCCTCCTTTCCTGCCATAGCTTATCCTTCAACATTATTGCTACTCCTTCTTTAGCTCTAACTCTATTTGAAACCCCTGACCTAATCCCCTTTATTCCTCTCCATTGAAACTCTCCCACCCCCTTCAGCTTTGTTTCACTTAAAGCCAGGACATCCAGTTTCTTCTCATTCATAACATCCACAATCATCTCTTTCTTATCATTTGCACAACATCCACGCACATTCAGACTTCCCACTTTGACAATTTTCTTCTTCTTATTCTTTTTAGTAATCTTTACAGGAAAAGGGGTTACTATCCCATTGTTCCCGGCATTTTAGTTGACTTTTACAACACGCATGGCTTACGGGGGAAAGATTCTTATTCCACTTCCCCATGGATATAAAAGGAAAAGTAATAAGACCAAGAACTATTAAGATAAAATCAAAGAAAACTCAGATGAGTGTGTATAAATAAACGTGTACATGTATGTGTAGTGTGACCTAAGTGTAAGTAGAAGTAGCAAGACATGCCTGTAATCTTGCATATTTATGAGACAGACAAAAGACACCAGCAATCCTACCATCATGTAAAACAATTACAGGCTTTCGTTTTACTCACTTGGCAGGACGGTAGTACCTCCCTGGGTGGTTGCTGTCTACCAACCTACTACCTACAAAATGTATATTTGCTACACAAATAACATCAGCAGTGCCTGTTTTACTGCTTTGAGTCAGCTCTTATTTATTAAATATCACAAACACCATCACCTAGAACTAGGGAAGTTTCCAACTGGAAAAACCTTTGGCTCGCATGCTTCTCAACACACACTTGTCCTCCTGAACTGACAGTCGGGTTCTTTCCTCACAACTCGCCTGTTCTCCTGACTTGACTATATATACCTTTGTTTACAATGCACTTTATATAAACAAAATTTGTTTTCCAAGCAAAACAACCATGATGAAAGTTTCCATTTTGCCATAGTATCTTAGAAAGGGAGAGACAAATGCAATATAATGCAATCCTTCATTGACAACATTTTGCCCACACAATGAGCTTCAAGTCAAAAACAAATCTTCCTGGAGAGGATGAGCCTGTATATAGGAAGTGCAGAGAGGTTAAGAATCAGGTTAGGTGTGTAGCTTTATAATCAGGTTGGACAAATATATATAGTTAAGAAATGTTATATTTTAGACTTGCCTAGCATGAGCCAGTAGGCCTACTGCAGTGTTTCTCCATACTAATGAACTGGAGTTATTGTGAGACGCTGATCTAAAGGTTTCCTGGCGAGAGATTTATTTGTGTTGTTGAAGCCATTGTTTAGGTTAAAATTATTATGCATGCTGATGAATGACAATTCTAAGACCATGCATCTCTGGGCATCTTTTTTCTTGGCAGCGAGTCATGCTCCCTTGTAATTAAGTGGCTATGAGAATTTTGTTGTAAAAAATATTAAGTGTTATTCAAGTTATCAATTTTGCTGGCATATTGGTATTCAGAAATGCATGTGTAGAGGTATATACCTCTGTGTATATACCTCTACACATGTGTATACCTCTGCAGCAGTTTGAATTAGGTGTTAGTGGTGTCTCTTACTAGTGATGCCCTTGGTCACAAAGGAGACAGTGGTGGCTATATGGAATTTGGTGTTGGAGAAAATATTGGAGACATGTTTGAAAATGGAGTTGTTAAGGAGGACTATGCATCTTCTTTCAGAGGTACCTAGTAAAAAATATGTAGTCCTCCCTAACAACTCTGTTGTTAAACATGTCTGCAGAATTTTTTTTCAAGTACCAAATTGTAAGTATCCACCAATGTCTCCACTATGATCAAGGACATCACCAGAAAGAGACTACCACCAGGTTTAAACTGCTGCCAGGGTATACACAATCCCTTGTAAAGATTGTGACAAAATATACATGGGTAAAATATCCAGACACCTTCACACACATTCAAATTAGACAACTTGAATAACACCTGGGTTTCACATTGAAACTCCCATAATCACTTAATTGCAAGGACACATGACTCGGTTCCATGGAAGAAGACACCCAGACACACAAGATCTTAGAATCATTGCTCATCAGCACATCCAACAATTTCTACCAGAAAGATGGCATCTATAACATACCAGACCCACTTGCCAGGAAACTTTTAAATTGGTATTCCAAATACGAACAGTTTATTAATTTGGAAGAGCACTCTGGCAGGCCTACTGGCCCATGCTAGGCACGTTTTTCTTAAGTCAAACACCTCTGTCATATATTTGCCCAACCTGGTTTTCAAGCTACCCAGGTTATAGCTTCAACATGCCTAACCTGACTTCATTTCACTATGCTCCCCCCCCCCCCTCTCTCTCTCTCTCTCTCTCTCTGTGTGTGTGTGTGTGTGTTGTAGTATATATATATCTTCTTTCAACACACCGGCCGTATCCCACCAAGGTGGGGTGGCCCAAAAGGAAAAACGAAAGTTTCTCTTTTTACATTTAGTAATATATACAGGAGAAGGGGTTACTTGCTCCTGGCATTTTAGTCGCCTCTTACAACACGTATGGCTTACGGAGGAAGAATTCTGTTCCACTTCCCCATGGAGGTAAGAGGAAATAAACAAGGACAAGAACTAGAAAGAAAACCCAGAGGGGTGTGTATATATATGCTTGTACATGTACGTGTAGTGTGACCTAAGTGTAAGTAGAAGTAGCAAGACGTACCTGAAATCTTGCATGTTCATGAGACGGAAAAAAAGGACGCCAGCAATCCTACCATCATGTAAAACAATTACAGGCTTTCATTTTACACTCACTTGGCAGGACGGTAGTACCTCCCTGGGTGGTTGCTGTCTACCAATATATAAAATTATTTGCTTAGCACTTCTTTTTGATAAAAAATTATATATATATATATATATATATATATATATATATATATATATATATATATATATATAAAATATATATATATATATATATATATATATATATACATATATATATATACATACATATACTTCTTCTTTCAACAAACCGGCTGTATCCCACTGAGGCAGGGTGACCCAAAAAGAAAAACAAAAGTTTCTCTTTTTTAAATTTAGTAATTTATACAGGAGAAAGGGTTACTAGCCCCTTGCTCCCGGCATTTTAGTCGCCTCTTACAACATGTATGGCTTACGGAGGAAGAATTCTGTTCCACTTCCCCATGGAGGTAAGAGGATATAAACAAGAACAAGAACTAGAAAGAAAATAGCAGAAAACCCAGAGGGGTGTGTGTGTATATATATGCTTGTACATTTATTTGTAGTGTGACCTAAGTGTAAGTAGAAGTAGCAAGATGTACCTGAAATCTTGCATGTTCATGAGACAGAAAAAAAGGCGCCAGCAATCCTACCATCATGTAAAACAATTACAGGCTTTCGTTTTACACTCGCTTGGCAGGACGGTAGTATGTACCTCCCTGGGCAGTTGCTGTCTACCAATATATAAAATTATATATATAGTATATATACACCTACCATCCGACTTACGACCTGCTCGACTTATGACAGTGGTTTTTTTTTGCTAAATTTCTGGGAAATAAACAACTATTTGTGTTGTACACAGTGTTTATCCTAAACCTTGCAGTATAAAATACAGTACGTGTACTAACAGCATAAAAAGTAAAGTAAAACATGAAATACCAAAATAAAACAATAGAATAAAGTCATTACAAAAATGTGATGTTGATATTCAGTAGTAAAGTTTGACTTACGTCTATTTCGACTTACGACCGGTTTCTCGGAACCGAACTCGTTCGTAAGTCGGATGGTAGGTGTATATATATATTATATATATATAATATGGGTTCATCCTCACTATGCTTCCTATATACAGACTCATCCTCCCTCTCCCTCTCTAGGTAGAGCTATTTGTGGCTTGATAAAGCCCACTGCATGGGTGAAATATTGTCCATAAAGGATTGCTTTATACTGCATTTGAATTTTTTTTCACTGTGTTGGTATTTTATGCCACTTATTTCTGTAGTGTGGTCTTATCAGCCTGTTTTTTCACCTCTTCCCAATAACCAACACTGCTTACCGGTGAACTTTGAACCATAACTGGGTATGGTCTTGACCAGGATTTCTCGGTCAGTTTGCCAGATGAACTACTACTGATCATTAAGGTTTATCCTGTTCATGGTCCCCTGTGAAGGTTCTGGCTCACTGTTTGATAAGATGGCCTAGACTATCAAGTAGTAAATACTGTTCATTGCTGCTGGATATAGCCTAAATTATCCACCAGAGAATGTGGTTCAAACTCTACTATTGGCATTAAAGACCAAATACCAGTGGAAATGGCCTGGACCGTCCACCAGTGGCTACGGCTTCACTATATAAACACCACTGCCAATTTTTTTTCACGGCATTACCAGTTGAATGTTGTGTTGTGAATTTTTTATAATTTTTTTTTCATTATATTCATTTATGTTGCATATCATTAACTTAGAAATAAATGTTAAAGTACATAAAGGAATATTAAGAGGCTAAAAAAAAAAATGCTCATTCTGTTCAGGTAGTTGGACAAAACGGGTTTATAGAAATCCTCTTGTGATCAGTCTTTCAGTACCCGTTTTAAATATGCGTTATAGTCTGCTTAGTTTTTGGCCATTCACATCAAACATTTTTTCATATACTGTATAGATGTAGTACACATCAGGGTTTTAGGATATAAACTGCTGGGTATACTGTATGCAGATTTTTCCATATATTGCATTGGATGTAAAGTTGCATATATTTTAATCTGATATTTACTGTCCTAAGCTGATAAAAAAAATTAAAATAACAGAGGTGAGATCATGTCCACTACCAAATGAGTGCTTTAAATAGTTTTTATAACAAATGATCTCTAAATACTTTAGAGTTAGGTATTGTATCATTTATGGAGAATATATAGAATTTATTAATATATTTAATTAAAAACCACAGAAAGGCTCTCTTCACTTCTGGTGCTAATGTTGCCATAAAGTAATAAAATATAAAAAGACTAATAGCTAGAAAAACTTTTCAACTTTGTGTGAACCAAAAAGAACTTTTAATTAATACGTATTCACTAATATCAAAAGTGAAGCAAAATGGCCTTGGACTGCACAAATGTATTAAAAGAAATCTCGTGTATTAGATATTGTTAAACTGTAATGTCAACTGATAAAAGATGTTTTGGCTTCAGTTATGTACGCAAGACATGGGCACACGTATCTTGTGAAGAGTTTGCCAACCCTAGTCTAAGAATCAGAATAACTTAAAAAAAAATTACTTGTAATTCATAGTGATCAAACAATGTCAAAGAGTGTATAATATTTTTTTTAACATTGGACATTTAATGTTAGTATATACATACTAGGTAGTGAAAATTCTACCTCATATGCATACATAAGTCTCATGTTCAGAAGGGCAAGATGAAGACAAGAGTGGTTGCACCATGTATATTTAAAGGACTACCTGTCTTTCATTTGTATTAAACACATCACATAATTGCCTATGCAATAGAAAAAGTACACCTTCCAGGGCATCTCACATTACAAATAATGAACATTTATATGCCATTGCCAAGAAGTAAACCAAGGACCTCAATACTGAGAAGTGTAATTTGATATTTTATGCCATAGTACAAAGTATTTTATGATGTCTTAATTTTTACAAAGCTTTTGCTAATTGCGCCACAGTTTCTGTGTTTAGAGTTGTAAGGCTTAAAAAAAAATGAAAGTTTTATTGATGTATAATCCATTTCATCCCTGTATTGTATGTGATGTATATATTCTTTGCTTAATGGTGTCGGCTGTTCTACTAGTGTATATAGACCCCCTAAGCTTTTGTGATACCCTATGGATTGAAAAAAAAATATATGATCTATTATACAGTGTATTGATTTTATATTATTTGATTTACTCAGAATATACAAGTATTTTTAATGATAGATTTGTATAATTATTAACAGAGTATTTCTTAAAACCAGAAAGATATAAAAGTAGGCAAAGTTAAATCCACAGGGTTGTTGTTCTTTTGTGATTTGTAGTCATAGATATTTGAGCATGTTGAGCAAGATGGCATGGGTTCATATTTTGAAGTTATGTTTAATGTGTGTTTTTAAATATTTAAAACATGTAATGTATATGCAAATTATTAGTAATAAACTATATCTTGTACTGTATTGTATTTGTAGCTATATTACACATTAAAATTTATTCAGATGTTTATAGTGCCTGTGCAATACAAACCAAATAATTTCTATACAAAGGATATTCAACATGTTCAAACTTTTGTCAAGACCTGATAGACTGCAGTGTGTTTTTAATTACTATTTTATAAGAATAACACCTATTCCTCTATCCAGACATTGCTGTAATTGTCTGTACAGATTATCCTAATAAAATTATGCATGAAATTTAATTTGTTAGCCTTACCTTGTATTTATTGCTGATAGACAAATAATTGCTTTGTCTTACAAATACCATGGAAGTACTATTATAAGGCAATAAATGAATTGCCCTATTCTCTGAAGTGAGAAACTGGGTGTAACGTTTAAAGGCTGGTGGCAGTGTCGAGTTACCGTCTGCCAAACCTTGGCCTGGTCCCTCGAAGAAGACATCTGTTCATACCTTAACTGTGTTAAAGAAGCAGTTAGAGAGTACACCTAAGATAACTGCTAGAGAACTGAAAGAAAAGAACCCCACATCTTCTCTGAGGTGTCTAAGAACTGTTAACAGACATGCCAGAACTGGGCTACAGTAGTGGTATTTAGACACGCACAACAGTCTATCCGCTAGTCAATATGGCTTTCGTAAGGGTCGTTCTACCATAGACCCCTTACTACGCTTGGATACGTATGTTCGTAATGCCTTTGCGAATAATCACTTGGTTATTGCCATATTTTTTGACCTTGAGAAGGCATATGACACAACTTGGAGGTATAATATTTTGGCCCAGGCCCATTCCTTAGGCCTCCGAGGCAATCTACCATCCTTCCTTAAGAACTTTTTAACTAACAGACATTTCCGTGTTCGAGTCAATAATGTTCTTTCCCCGGACTTCGTCCAAGCTGAAGGTGTCCCTCAGGGATGTGTTCTAAGCACAAAACTGTTTCTCCTTGCTATAAATGATTTGGCCTCTGTTCTTCCACCCAATATTTGGTCATCACTCTATGTTGATGACTTCGCTATTGCTTGTGAAGGCGCTGACTGTCATCTTATTGCAGTTTCTCTCCAGCATGCGGTCGACCGTGTTTCCACTTGGGCCACCACGCATGGGTTTAAATTTTCAAGTACCAAAACTCGCCAAATTACTTTCACTAGACGCTCTGTTATCTCTGATCATCCTTTGTATCTCTATGGCTCCCGTATCCCCGAACGTGATAGTCAGGTTTCTAGTACTTCTCTTTGACCGTCGGTTATCCTGGAAACCTCACATTACCTCTCTGAAGGCAACTTGTCACAGCCGGCTAAACCTTCTTAAAACCCTTGCTCATCTTTCCTGGGGAGCTGATCGTCGAACTCTGCTTCGCCTACATTCAGCCCTCGTTTTATTGAAACTCGATTATGGTGACCAGATTTATTCCGCGGCCTCTCCTGCTACTCTCTCTAGCCTTAACTCTATCCATCACCAAGGATTACGTTTGTGCCTTGGTGCTTTTCGCTCTTCCCCTGTTGAGAGCCTCTACAGAAGCGAATGTTCCATCCTTGTCTGATCGCCGTGATGCCCATTGCCTTCGCTACTATGTATGCTCTCACGATCTACACAATCCTTCCATTTATAGAATGGTCACCGATATTAGTAGACATTCTTTATTCATTCGCCGCCCCTGTTTGCTCCGTCCCTTTTCTCTTCGCCTACATTCACTCTTGTCTTCCCTTCAGTTACCACCTTTATATGTTCATGTAGCATCTCACTTTTCCCTACCCCCCTGGGAAGTTCCAGCTGTTCGGGTCTGTTCTTTCTCACTCCCTTGCTCGAAAGCTCAACTGCCTACGGTGGCTTCCCGCTCTCTTTTTCTTGATCACTTCCACTCCCATTCTCATGCCACCGCTGTGTACACAGATGGCTCTAAGTCTTCAGACGGCGTCGGATTCGCAGCAGTGTTTCCGGACAGCGTCGTGCGGGGACATTTACTATCTTCAGCTAGCATTTTTACTGCTGAACTGTATGCCATTCTTACAGCACTTATTCGTATCGCATCTATGCCTGTGTCATCATTTGTAGTAGTCTCAGACTCCCTTAGTGCTCTACAGGCTATACGAAAATTTGATACATCTCATCCCCTAGTTCTCCGTATCCAACTTTGGCTATGCCGTATCTCCCTGGGTCCCTGGTCATGTCGACGTACAGGGCAATGAACAGGCAGACACTGCTGCGCGGTCAGCAGTACATGACCTACCAATTTCCTATCGAGGTGTTCCATTTCTGGACTATTTTGCTGCAATAGCTGCCCACCTTCGCACCTGTTGGCAACAATGTTGGTCAACTCTGCTCGGTAACAAACTTCATTCTATTAAACCGAGCATAGGTTACTGGCCGTCTTCTTGTCATCAGTGCCGAGGTTGGGAGATCACTCTCTCCCGCCTTCGCATTGGTCACACTCGTCTTACTCATGGGTATCTCATGGAGAGGCACCCTGTTCCTCTCTGTGAGCAGTGTCAAGTTCCAGTATCGATTAGCCACATTCTGTTAGACTGCCCTCTCTATCAACGAGCACGCAGAATTTACCTCCAATGTCGTCTTCGTTCTACTACTCTCTCTTTACCTTCCCTTCTTGCTGATGGACCCTCCTTTAATCCTGACTCTCTCATTGACTTCTTGACAATGACTGATTTACTCCACAAACTCTGATGATAATTTTCGCACTCCCCTCAGCCCTTTCTAGTTCAGTCTCTTGCTGCCCTTTACCCTTTCACCATCCACTACCCCGCTGTTATCCGTAACCTATTACTCATCCATCTCCCTTTTGCCACCTGATGCCCTCGCTTCCTTCCTGCCCTGCAGCGCTGTATAGTCCTTGTGGCTTAGCGCTTCTTTTTTGATTATAATAATAATAATGGGCTACAGTAGTCACTGCCAGGTTAAGAAACCGATCCTCTCTAAGCCACAAAAGAAATGTAGGCTGGATTATGCAAAGAAATTTCACTGAAATCCTCAACAGTGGTCTGAAGTACTTGGGAGTGATGAAGCAACCTTCACTGTCACCTGTAACCATGGGGGGACGTTCACTGGCCCAGAGGTAGTGACTCGCTTAGACCCACACTACACCTGTGGGACCACCAAACACCCAGACTCTCATGGTTTGGGGTGTTTGTGCTCAGTGTGTTGGTGAACTCATTGTGCTTCCCAAAAACCAGTATAATTACCTGGAGTTAGTGTAATAATTTATCTGAGGCACCTGATAAGTGTGGGGCTACGTTTTTTGTGTAGGACGGTTACCTGAAGAGGGTTTCGGTGATCAACGCCCCTGTGGCCAAGTCTGTGACCAGGCTTGGTTGGTGAGTAGTGTATCCCTTCCCAGTATTACTGGCCACATTGCTGCTAGGGAGAACCATAAATTTCTTGTTGGTTTGTTCCCTGTGTGTTGTGTTGAGGATGGCTTTTGCCCTTAGTCTACAGTCGTGTATAAAGCTAAAGTTGCATAAGTGTTTGAAGAACACAGATGCAATTTCCTCGAAGGAGACAGGAACTGGGATACGGTAAAGTCTTAGCAAGAAAACTATAACTACTCTTCTGGTCCATGTGTTGTAGTAAGAGTATAAATTTATCAGATAGTTTTACTGGTCAATTTCCTATTTAAAGGATAGTGTTGCTGTCCTGGGATCTGCGGAGGAAGTCTAAGAACGGGAGTTGACTATCTTTCTTGAGCTTCAGGGTAAATTTAAAGGCAGGCTCTACTGTGCTGATTTAATCGAGGAGGCTGTGTGTATTGAGATCTTGGGTGCAGTACACTAGAATATTGTCTAAGTATCGCAGTCATGTTACAGTGCTGGGAATGATGAACTGGAACCCTAATGTTTCCAGACTTTCCAAGTACAGTGGACTCTCGCCTAACACTATTAATCCATTCCTGAGAGCTCAACGTTAGGCGAAATTATCGTTAGGCGAATTAATTTTCCCCATGAGAAATAATGGAAAGCAAATTAATCCGTTCCTGACACCCCAAAGTATGAACAAAAAAAAATTTTTACCACATGAAATATTAATTTTAATACACACAGCTGTATAGCCCTTGTGGCTTAGCGCTTCTTTTTAATTATAATAATAATAATAATTAATACACACAAACTGAAGAAGACATGCACAGTTACATGACACTTATCTTTATTGAAGATCTGGTAATGATTGATGGGATGGGAGGAGGGGAGAGTGTTGATGGTGTTAGTGTTTAGAAGGGGAATCCCCTTCCATTAGGACTTGAGGTGGCAAGTCCTTTTCCAGGGTTACTTCCCTTCTTCTTTTAATGCCACTAGGACCAGCTTGAGAGTCACTGGACCTCTTGTTGCACAACATATCTGTCCATAGAGGCCTGTACCTCCCGTTCCTTTATGACATTCCTAAAGTGTTTCACAACATTTTCAGTGTACAGGTTGCCAACAAGGCTTGCAATAGCTGTGTGAGGGTGATTTTCATCAAAAAAGGTTTGCACTTTAAGCCACATTGCACACATTTCCTTAATCTTTGAAGTAGGCAACTTCCTCAATTTCTCTATCCCCTCCTCCGAAGCAGTTTCCTCAGGTGTGGCCTCTTGCTGTTGAAGATGATCTAGCAGCTCATCAGTGGTTAGTTCTTCATTGTCCTCCTCCACCAACTCTTCCACATCCTCCCCACTAACCTCCAACCCTCAGGACTTCCCCAAAGCCACAATGGATTCCTCAACTGGCATAGGATTCCCAGGGTTAGCCTCAAACCCTTCAAAATCCCTTTTGTCTACACATTCTGGCCACAGTTTCTTCCAAGCAGAGTTCAAGGTTGTCTTAGTCACTTCCTCCCAAGCCTTACCTATAATGTTTACACAATTGAGGATTCTAAAGTGATCTCTCCAAAACTCTC
Organism: Cherax quadricarinatus; assembly: GCF_026875155.1. NCBI lineage: Eukaryota > Metazoa > Arthropoda > Malacostraca > Decapoda > Parastacidae > Cherax > Cherax quadricarinatus. The sequence continues at coordinate 42,294,723 of NC_069425.1, read as the reverse complement.
TTAGTCAATCGAGTTTCTGAGGTCACTACAAAGCACCTTTCAAAGATAGCTTTTGTGTAGAGTTTTTTGAAGTTTGCAATGACCTGCTGGTCCATGGGCTGCAGGAGAGGAGTGGTATTAGGAGGCAAAAACTTGACCTTAATGAAGCTCATTTCCGCAGAAAGTCACTCTGCCACGTCTGAAGGATGACCAGGAGCATTGTCTAATACCAGGAGGCGCTTAAGGTCTAATTTCTTTTCAATTAGGTAATTTTTCACATTGGGGGCAAATGCATGGTGTAACCAGTCATAGAAAAAGTCCCTATTGACCCATTCCTTACTGTTTGCCCTCCACAGCACACATATTAGCCTTGAGGACATTGTTTTTCCTGAACACTCTGGGAGTTTCAGAGTGATACACCAATAAAGGCTTCACTTTGCAATCACCACTAGCATTGGCACACATCAACAGAGTAAGCCTGTCTTTCATAGGCTTATGTCCTGGGAGTGTCTTTTCCTTCTGAGTAATGTACGTCCTGTTTGGCATTTTCTTCCAAAACAGGCCTGTTTCGTCACAATTAAACACTTGTTCAGGTTTCAGTCCTTCACTGTCTGTGTACTCCTTGAATTCCTGCACATATTTTTCAGCCGCTTTGTGGTCCGAACTGGCAGCCTCACCATGTCTTATCACACTATGTATGCCACTACGATTCTTAAATCTCTCAAACCAACCTTTGCTGGCCTTAAATTCATTCACATCATCATTAGTTGCAGGCATTTTTCTAATTAAATCGTCATGCAACTTCCTAGCCTTTTCACATATGATCGCTTGAGAGATGCTATCTCCTGCTATCTGTTTTTCGTTTATCCATACCAATAACAGTCTCTCAACATCTTCTATCACTTGCGATCTCTGTTTCGAAAACAAAGTTGCACCTTTGGCAAGAACAGCTTCCTTGATTGCCGTTTTCTTGGCCACAATAGTAGCGATAGGCAAAGGGGATAAAAGAGAGTGCAAAAATTATAGGGGGATAAGTCTGTTGAGTGTACCTGGTAAAGTGTATGGTAGAGTTATAATTGAAAGAATTAAGAGTAAGACGGAGAATAGGATAGCAGATGAACAAGGAGGCTTTAGGAAAGGTAGGGGGTGTGTGGACCAGGTGTTTACAGTGAAACATATAAGTGAACAGTATTTAGATAAGGCTAAAGAGGTCTTTGTGGCATTTATGGATTTGGAAAAGGCGTATGACAGGGTGGATAGGGGGCAATGTGGCAGATGTTGCAAGTGTATGGTGTAGGAGGTAGGTTACTGAAAGCAGTGAAGAGTTTTTACGAGGATAGTGAGGCTCAAGTTAGAGTATGTAGGAAAGAGGGAAATTTTTTCCCAGTAAAAGTAGGCCTTAGACAAGGATGTGTGATGTCACCGTGGTTGTTTAATATATTTATAGATGGGGTTGTAAGAGAAGTAAATGCGAGGGTCTTGGCAAGAGGCGTGGAGTTAAAAGATAAAGAATCACACACAAAGTGGGAGTTTGTCACAGCTGCTCTTTGCTGATGACACTGTGCTCTTGGGAGATTCTGAAGAGAAGTTGCAGAGATTGGTGGATGAATTGGTAGGGTGTGCAAAAGAAGAAAATTAAAGTGAATACAGGAAAGAGTAAGGTTATGAGGATAACAAAAAGATTAGGTGATGAAAGATTGAATATCAGATTGGAGGGAGAGAGTATGGAGGAGGTGAACGTATCAGATATTTGGGAGTGGACGTGTCAGCGGATGGGTCTATGAAAGATGAGGTGAATCATAGAATTGATGAGGGAAAAAGAGTGAGTGGTGCACTTAGGAGTCTGTGGAGACAAAGAACTTTGTCCTTGGAGGCAAAGAGGGGAATGTATGAGAGTATAGTTTTACCAACGCTCTTATATGGGTGTGAAGCGTGGGTGATGAATGTTGCAGCGAGGAGAAGGCTGGAGGCAGTGGAGATGTCATGTCTGAGGGCAATGTGTGGTGTGAATATAATGCAGAGAATTCGTAGTTTGGAAGTTAGGAGGAGGTGCGGGATTACCAAAACTGTTGTCCAGAGGGCTGAGGAAGGGTTGTTGAGGTGGTTCGGACATGTAGAGAGAATGGAGCGAAACAGAATGACTTCAAGAGTGTATCAGTCTGTAGTGGAAGGAAGGCGGGGTAGGGGTCGGCCTAGGAAGGGTTGGAGGGAGGGGTTAAAGGAGGTTTTGTGTGCGAGGGGCTTGGACTTCCAGCAGGCATGCGTGAGCGTGTTTGATAGGAGTGAATGGAGACAAATGGTTTTTAATACTTGACGTGCTGTTGGAGTGTGAGCAAAGTAACATTTATGAAGGGATTCAGGGAAACCGGCAGGCCGGACTTGAGTCCTGGAGATGGGAAGTACAGTGCCTGCACTCTGAAGGAGGGGTGTTAATGTTGCAGTTTAAAAACTGTAGTGTAAAGCACCCTTCTGGCAAGACAGTGATGGAGTGAATGATGGTGAAAGTTTTTCTTTTTCGGGCCACCCTGCCTTGGTGGGAATCGGCCGGTGTGATAATATAAAAAAAAAAAAAAATATATAATATAATAGTAGCGATGGTTGATTGGGGTTTTGTGTACAACCTGGCCAGCTCGGAGACACGCACTCCACTTTCATACTTAGCAATGATCTCTTTCTTCATATCCATAGTAATTCTCACTCTTTTTGCTGTAGGGTTGGCACTAGAAGCTTTCTTGGGGCCCATGGTGACTTATTTTGCAGGTGCAATCACTAAAAAAGCTGTGATAATATGAAATGGTCTGATTGTATGCTTGGAAGCGACCACGGTGGCTGGCTTGTAAACACTGGCACCCACGGAACAAGTGAGGCGGGCTCAGGCCGCACATGGATGTGTCTCGAACAAACCGTGTTGAGCGAGTTTTTTAGCGCTAGCCGAGGCAAAATTTTTGCATTAAAATGTATCGCTAGGCGGATTTAACGTTATGCGATGCGTTCGTTAGGCGAGGTTCCACTGTATATACGTACTAGCAAATACTACACTGAATGGGCTGCCCACTGCCAAGACAAAACACTGTTGAAAGTACCTGTAATTGTATTTACAACAACTGAAGTTGATCCACAGGTAAATTAATTCTATAATGTCCTGGTGTTGGACAAAGAGGTTGGCTAATATTCTGTCTTAAAATGTTAATCGTGGGATCAGCATGGACACTGTATGGTACACCATGTCATACCGCCAAATCCGTAATTCAGTGGCGAAGTTCTTTAATGACTGGCCAAGCAATTCCCCAGACCTAAACCCTATTGAGAATCTCTGGTCAATAGTGAAACAAAGTTTACTGGGCAAAGACATCAGTTCCATCCCACAGCTGGATTCTGCTCTACATAAAGCATGGAATTATATACCTCCCCAAACCCTCGAGAATTTGTGTCTTCCTACATGGCTGAGGGACATGATTAAGAGTAAAGGATGCAGCACCAAGTATTAAAACCTCAGTAAGTGTGCATGTGTGTGTATATATATATATATATTATATAAAATATATATATATTATATATATATATATATATATATATTATATATATATATATAATATATATATATATATATACGTATATTTTATGTAGGTAGTAGGTTGGTAGACAGCAACCGCCCAGGGAAGGTACTACCCTTTCCCGCCAAGTGAGTGTAAAACGAAAGCTGTAATTGTTTTACATGATGGTAGGATTGCTGGTGTCCTTTTTTTCTGTCTCATGAACATGCAAGATTTCAGGTATGTCTTGCTACTTCTACTTACACTTAGGTCACACAACACATACATGTACAAGCATATGTATACACACCCCTCTGGGTTTTCTTCTATTTTCTTACTAGCTCTTGTTCTTGTTTATTTCCTCTTATTCCATGGGGAAGTGGAACAGAATTCTTCCTCCGTAAGCTATGCGTGTTGTAAGAGGCGACTAAAATTGCCAGGAGCAAGGGGCTAGTAACCCCTTCTCCTGTATATATTACTAAATGTGAAAGGAAAAAACTTTTGTTTTTCCTTTTGGGCCACCCTGCCTTGGGGGGATACAGCCGATGTTGTTGAAAGAAAAAGACGTTATTATATATAATATATTATTTTTTTTTTTTTATTTCAAAAGGGCCCGTTCCCACCAAGGCAGGGTGGCCCGAAAAAGAAAAACTTTCACCATCATTCACTCCATCACTGTCTTGCAGAAGGGTGCTTTACATACAGTTTTTAAACTGCAAATTAACACCCCTCCTTCAGAGTGCAGGCACTGTACTTCCCATCTCCAGGACTCAAGTCCGGCCTGCCGGTTCCCTGGGAAACCCTTCAATAAATGTTACTTTGCTCACCCCTCCAACAGCACGTCAAGTATTAAAAACCATTTGTCTCCATTCACTCCTATCAAACACGCTCACGCATGCCTGCTGGAAGTCCCCAAACCCCCCGCAACACAAACCTCCTTTACCCCCTCCCTCCAACCTTCCTAGGCCGACCCCCACCCCGCCCTTTCCACTACAGACTGATACACTCTTGAAGTCATTTGTTTCGCTCCATTCTCTCTACATGTCCCAACCACCTCAAAAACCCTTCCTCAGCCCTCTGGACAACAGTTTTGGTAATCCCGCACCTCCTCCTAACTTCCAAACTACGAATTCTCTGCATTATATTCACACCACACATTGCCTCAGACATGACATCTCCACTGCCTCCAGCCTTCTCCTCGCTGCAACATTCATCACCCATGCTTCACACCCATATAAGAGCGTTGGTAAAACTATACTCTCATACATTCCCCCTTTGCTCCAAGGACAAAGTTCTCTGTCTCCACAGACTCCTAAGTGCACCACTCACTCTTTTTCCCTCATCAATTCTATGATTCACCTCATCTTTCATAGACCCATCCGCTGACACGTCCACTCCCAAATATCTGAATACGTTCACCTCCTCCATACTCTCTCCCTCCAATCTGATATTCAATCTTTCATCACCTAATCTTTTGTTATCCTCATAACCTTACTCTTTCCTGTATTCACCTTTAATTTTCTTCTTTTGCACACCCTACCAAATTCATCCACCAATCTCTGCAGCTTCTCTTCAGAATCTCCCAAGAGCACAGTGTCATCAGCAAAGAGCAGCTGTGACAACTCCACCCTGTGTGTGATTCTTTATCTTTAACTCCACGCCTCTTGCCAAGACCCTCGCATTTACTTCTCTTACAACCCCATCTATAAATATATTAAACAACCACAGTGACATCACACATCCTTGTCTAAGGCCTACTTTTACTGGGAAAAAATTTCCCTCTTTTCTACATACTCTAACTTGAGCCTCACTATCCTCGTAAAAACTCTTCACTGCTTTCAATAACCTACCTCCTACACCATACACTTGCAACATCTGCCACATTGCTCCCCTATCCACCCTGTCATACGCCTTTTCCAAATCCATAAATGCCACAAAGACCTCTTTAGCCTTATCTAAATACTGTTCACTTATATGTTTCACTGTAAACACCTGGTCCACACACCCCCTACTTCCTAAAGCCTCCTTGTTCATCTGCTATCCTATTCTCCGTCTTACTCTTAATTCTTTCAATTATAACTCTACCATACACTTTACCAGGTACACTCAACAGACTTATCCCCCTATAATTTTTGCACTCTCTTTTATCCCTTTGCCTTTATACAAAGGAACTATGCATGCTCTCTGCCAATCCCTAGGTACCTTACCCTCTTCCATACATTTATTAATAATTGCACCAACCACTCCAAAACTATATCCCCACCTGCTTTTAACATTTCTATCTTTATCCATCAATCCCGGCTGCCTTACCCCCTTTCATTTTACCTACTGCCTCACGAACTTCCCCACACTCACAACTGGCTCTTCCTCACTCCTACAAGATGTTATTCCTCCTTGCCCTATACACGAAATCACAGCTTCCCTATCTTCATCAACATTTAACAATTCCTCAAAATATTCCCTCCATCTTCCCCAATCCCTCAACCTCCTTTAAAATAACCTCCTCTCTTTTTTAACTGACAAATCCATTTGTTCTCTGGGCTTCCTTAACTTGTTAATCTCCTCCAAATTTTTTCTTATTTTCAACAAAATTTTTTGATAACGCCACCCCTCTCTCTTGCTTCTTTTTACATGCTTCACCTCTCTTACTCTCTCTTTTTCCCCTTATACTTTTCCCCTCCTTGCATCCTTCTATTTGTAAAAATTTCTCATTTGCTAACTTTTTCCCCCTTATCTCTCTTTAATCATCATTCCCCAAATCGCCCCTTTTTCCCTCCTGCACCCATTTCCTGTAACCACAAACTTTGTGAACACTTAAACATACATTTTAACCCCTACCCCTTCCTTTCGCCCCCATTCTATCTTCTTTACCCCAATCTATCCCCCAATAGCTGTTTATATTTCCCAAACTGCCTCCTTTTTAGTTTTAAACCTTCACCTCTCCTTCCCTGTGCTTTTTTCCTTGTATCCATTCCTTTTACTCTCAGTGTAGCTACAATAGAAAGGATTGATTATCTGTGGCCCCTCTATAAACAGACACCCTGAAGTTATAAACAGTCTTTTATTACTAATACATAATCCAACAAACTACTGTCTTTTGCCCTACATCATATCGTGTATACTTATTTATCCCTTTTTTTAAAATTGTTTACCTATAACTAAACCCCTTTCTTACAAAGTTCAATAAAAGGGTCCCCAATACTTTTACACCTGGCCCCCCAAAACTTCCCTACCCACCCTCCTAAAGTTTCCCCTACTTTAGATTCAGGTCCCTACCACAATTATCCTCACTTGGTTCAAAGGCCCTTTACATTCACTTAACATCTCCCAAAATCTCTCTCTCTCCTTGCATTTTCCTTCCCCAGGTGCATAACGCTTTTTTTTGCCCCAAATTCTGCATCCAACCTTTACTTTAATCCACTAATTTGAATTTACACATTCATATTCTCTTTTCCCCTTCCTAACTGATCTTTTAAAACATTATGTCCCCTTCCTTTGCTCTAACTCTTAGATACTCCAGATTTAATCCATTTATTTCCCCCATGAAACTCCCCTACCCTTTCGCTTTGTTTCGCTTAGAGCCAGGAACCAACTTTTTTTCTTCATAACTCGCAATCTTTGTTTCTTGTCTCCGCACTACATCCACGCACATTTAAACACCCCAGTTTTATAAAGTTTTTCTTCTTCTCTTTTTTAGTAAATGTATACAGGAGAAGGGGTTACTCCCCTTGCTCCCCCGGGATTTTTGTCGCCTTACGCAGCATGGTTACGGAGGGAAATTTTTTTTCCCCTCCCATGGACAATAGAAGAAATAAAAAGAACAAGAGTATTTAGAATAAGGAGGAAAAACCCGAGTATGTATTATATATATATATGTTGCGTTTCTGTGAAAATGTGACCCAAAGTGTAAGTAGGGAGTAGCAAGATATCCCCCTTATCTAGCGTTTTTTATAGACAGAAAAGAAAACCAGCAATCTACCATCATGCAAAAACAGTTACAGGTTTTTGTTTCACAGTCATTGGTATGTGTTTGGTTTTGGTACGTGTGTGGGGGGGGGCGGGATAATGCCTGCTAGCCCCCCCCCTTACATGATAATATATACCTGGGAAAGTACTGGAGGGTGTAGGGGTGCAGTGGGGACAAAAAGGGAAAATTTTATCATAAAAACATGGTCCCCGATATTCAACATTTGCGGAAGATATCAGAAAATGGCTGGAAAAAATGTAGAGTTTTAGGGAAAAAAAGGACAGGTGCCTTCATAGGTACCCGATCAACCCGGATCAATACCCCCCCCCCCACAACCCAAAGAATGACCTCCAACAGTCTGATGCTTATCACAAAGGGAAAATTCCCTGGGGGGGGCCAAAAATCCCCCTGGTGACCTCCCCGAAGAAGTAGAAGAATGGATCTACCAGGCAATTTACGTCCGAACGGATTTTAAAGCTCCCCCTTTTGGGGGACCCCCCTGTCAATCAACACCTTACAATAACCGTAAAAATCTAAACCATCTACAGCGGTACACCTCAGAAATGCTTAAACCCAAACCCAACTCCAGGTGAGCAAAAAACCCCCATCAAATGGGCTGCAACTACCACCCGCAGCTGCACCTCATGATGACCTCCCCGTGCCAAAAACAAAAAAAAAAATTGCAAACATTACAGTGGCCCTAGCTTAAAGCCTTTAATCCATTCCCGAGAGCTAGCCCTTTAACCGATTAATTTTCCCCCAAAAAAAATGGAAAACCAATTAATTGTTCCTATACCCAAAGTATTAAAAAAAAATAAATTTTTTTTCATGAAAAAACATTTTCCCTACACAGAAAAAAAATGATAAATGACAAAAAAAAAACAATAACTATCGACTTACCTTTATTTTGGACTTGTTGTGAGTGATGGATGGGAGGAAAGCAGAGGTGAAGGTGTTCTATTGTTTTGGAAAAGGGGGAATCCCCTCCCAAAAGACTTCGGTAAAAAAGCCCTTTTCTGGCTTGTGTCCGGGGGTGGCTTTTCCTCCTAAGTAATGTGGGCCCGTTTTGGCATTTTCTTTCCCAAAAGGCCCCCTTTTGTCACAATTTAAAAATTGTTGGGGTTTTTTAATTTTTTAGCTTCTATGTACCCCTTGAAGTCCTGCCAATTTTTCAGCGCTTTTTTTGTCAGAATGGGAGCCTCACCCCTGCCTTACATACCATACCACCATCATACACCCTCTACCACTATCACTACCCCCCTTCCCCATTGCTACCACCCCCTTTCCATTTCACTACCCCCTCTACCACCATCGCTACCACCCTCTACCACCACCACTTTCGTATTTTTCTACAAACTTTTTCTTACATTCTTTACCATGGGGCTGGCACTAGAATTTTTCTTGGGGCCCATAGTGGCTGATTTAGTAGTTACAAGCACCAAAAACAATGGAATAATGCAAAATATATCGCATGTACACGCAGAATCGTCCTCACTGGCTTTGTAAACATTGGCAGACTGGCTGGTAGACTGGGTGACTGGCCGGGCCCGCTCACGGCGCCCAGCAAACACGTTTGGGACTAAAGCTCCTAACCGAGTTTTTAGGTGTTATCCGAGCCAATTTTTTTATGCCAAAGCGAGGCGTTATCCGATTTTGGCGCTATACGATCCAGGCGTTAACTGGGGGTTAACTGTACATCCTTCCAATTCAGTGGCACATCAGTATACAGCTGGTATAGCGGTGTGCAATTGATGGGCAGGAGGTATACCTATCTCATGAATCCAACTTTTTCACGAATAACACAACACACACACACACACGTACTTAAATTGCACCAAAGTGGATAGGCCACTTAATTTTAAAACCCCACCTCCCCCTCCACCCTCCCAAACCTTTCCCACATTCCATCCTTACCCATTCTTCTTCCCCATCTTACCAAAGCTCTGGTCAGAACCTCGCACCTCACAGGCTGTGATGGATATGTGGGGCAGCAGGCCTTCAGCAGCAACATCCTAGTTAACCAGGCAAGCACCAAACGAGCCCGGCCCATGGCTCTGCTCCGAGAGTAGTAAGACTTGAAACTCATCAAAGGCAGATCAAAGGCATGGTGCCTCCAAATTGAAAGCACCATTACAGTAACCCACATACTGTTTTGTAATCAAACCTTCCAAGATTTCTAACACTTGCTATATAGGCTCCAGTCAGCCACCCACACTCATGAAAAATAGATTTGATGTCAGCAATTCTAGGCTTTATCAATGTTGTTTCTTAAATGCTAAAAAGAATATTCTTAGGCAGAAAAACATTTATGTACCAGTATATGAAAATAAAATTTTGCAGTCATCAATAAGGCTTCACTGATCTTACTTAACCCCTTAAGGGTCCAAGGCCAAAATCTGAAGTGGTGCCCCAGTGTCCAAGAATTTAAAAAAAAAAAAAATTTTTATTTTTTATTATGAAATGGTAGAGAATCTTTTTGTGAAAGTAATAAAACAAAAAGTATGAAATTTGATGGAAAATTGACGAAATTATGCTCTCGCGAATTTTTATGTGTCATTGTAGGAGCTGCCAGAAATCACCGGTTCTTCAACATGCAAGTTATACTTTTGTATCAATCAAATCACATATTACTCGGGTAGATAATTTCAAGTAGATCCTTCATGTGTTAGCCCAAATCACCGACCAGTATGTTTTAAATAAGTGACCCACTGATCAGATTAGATCGACTGGTCCAAACCCTCGACTGGTCCGAACCCTCGACTGGTCCGAACCCTTGACTGGTTTCAAACGGATTCGTTGGACAATAAAGCAGACTGTAAACGGATGGGATTGTAGGCGCCCTTATCAAACACAAACAATAAATATAAATCAGGAACGTACACGGTAAGCTGTCCAATATACAAGTAAAGTTAGAAATAGAAATACAAATAGCTAGAGCTTCATTTAAGGAGGTTATTAATAGAATATTCAAGAGGTTGCTAGTAGAATTACAATAAATCAACCATTCAAATCATTATGAAGCCCTGTGTAGTCTGCAGTCAATCGAACAAACGGGCTTCCACATGGATAAATTGTCATTTTTGTGGAAATTGGTGTCACACCCCTTGTGCAGATATCCAAGAACTAGCTACAAGCAGCATTAAAACAGGGAAGTGTTTTTGGGTATGCCCAAATGAGATAAATCTGTGGACTAAAATCACAAGGGTATTAAAAGAGGATAACATCAAAGCTACTTTCATAGACAACCTGGAAGCTTTCTACAACAGATGGGAACATAAAAAGTCTGGGCTGAATGGTACTGCCCTTGATACTGGCCATGTAGTCAGAAACTGTAAGGCTGGCAGTGATGTCCTGGTAGTCAGTAAATGTGGGGCTGATAGTGCTGCCCTGGGAGACAGTAATGGTGAAGCTGGAGGTGCTGTCCTGGGAGACAGTAATGGTGAAGCTGGAGGTGCTGTCCTGGGAGACAGTAATGGTGAAGCTGGAGGTGCTGTCCTGGGAGACAGTAATGGTGAAGCTGGAGATTTTGTCCAGGTAGTCGGGAATTATACGCAGGAAGGAATACATATAAATGACCTCATAGGGGACAGGAGCCATAGTGGGGAAACAAGTGTAGTCAAAGATAAGATAAAACCAATATTGCAAACTAGAAATACCATAGGAAATAGCAAACAAGAGGATTCCACTAGCAATAGTGAGGATATATTACCAAAAACAACTGGTGGGAGCTCCATTGTTGGTGCTAGGGAGGATAGGAATAAGACAGGGAAACATGCACCAACAGGGAATACAGTCACAGAAACCCAAGGCAAACTGAAACCAAGCCTGTGCACATACTATGCACTTGGTATCTGCAGACATGGGAAATCTGGAAAAACAGACGGGACGTGCAACTATGACCACCCTAGAAAATGCCATGCCCATATGACAACAGGAAAATGCAAACTCCCTTCCTGTAAGCTTTTTCACCCTGAAATGTGTACCTCTTCAGTACAGGAAAGACTGTGCTATAACTTAAATTGCCAGGCACACCATCTAAAGGGGACAAAAAGATACAAAACATCCAGGCCATGGGAAAACCTGGGTAGCCACAGCCACTCAAGAGGGAGAGGTTTTTTAGTGCTAGGAAGGAAAAAAAACTGGCAGGAAATGGCAGAAATCGTACACCAAATCCAGTCATTCCTGGAGTGGAACCACAGTCGATGGCCTCCACTCCAAACAAACAGATACAGATACTAATGCCGGAAAAAAAAATCCCCCCCAGTACCAACAATACCACCAGTCTGATGACATTCTTCTTTGCAAATATACAGGGTCTAAAGCCAGCAACAAACAACAAAATACCTTTCATCCGTGGACTGCTTGCAGAGGCAAAGGCAATGTTTGCGGCTTTCACTGAGACCCACGTAAAGGATCACTTGGACAACGAAATATGGATCCCAGGTTACAACCTATACAGATGTGACAGAGTGAACAGGCAAAAGGGATGGGGGGGTTGGTCTGTACATTGCAGAGTCACTTGTTTGCACAGAACTGCTTAATGCCTCAAATGATGTAGTGGAAGTTTTAGCAGTAAAGGTCGAGAACCAAAACCTAGTCATTGTGGTAGTCTACAAGCCTCCGGATGCAACATCCCAGCAATTCCAGGAACAGCTGTTAAAAATTGACCACTGTCTGGAAAATCTTCCAGCTCCTGCACCCAACATCTTGCTCCTGGGATATTTCAACTTAAGGCACCTAAAATGGAGGAATATAGCAAATAATATTGTTGCAGTAATAACACCAGGAGGCAGCTCTGATGAAAACTCACACTCACACGAGCTTTTAAATCTCTGCAAAAATTCAATTTAAACCAGCAAATAATAGAGCCTACTAGACTGGAGAATACACTAGACCTCATCTTCACTAACAATGATGATCTGATAAGAAATGTCACCATATCAAAAACAATATACTCAGATCACAACATAATTGAGGTTCAGACATGTATGCGTGGAGCCCCAGACCAACATAATGAGACTAGTCACGAGGGAGCATTCACCAAATTCAACTTCAATAACAAAAACATAAAGTGGGACCAAGTAAACCAAGTCCTAACTGATATAAGCTGGGAAGATATACTAAGCAACACAGACCCCAACTTATGCCTAGAACAGATTAACTTGGTGGCACTCGATGTATGCACAAGGCTTATTCCTCTAAGAAAAAGGAGGAGTAGATGTAAAATAGAAAGAGACAGGCGCTCCCTTTACAGGCGACGGAAAAAATAACAGAGTGGCTAAAAGAGGTCAATATATCTGAAATGCGTAGGGAGACACTGGTCAGAGAAAATAGCAAACATCGAACTTAAGCTAAAGGAATCTTATAGGAGTCAGGAATCGCGGGAAGAACTAAAAGCCATAAATGAAATCGAAAGAAACCCAAAGTATTTCTTCTCCTATGCAAATCAAAGTCGAGAACAACGTCCAGTATTGGGCCCTACTTAAACAAGATGGGTCCTACACAGATGACAGCAAGGAAATGAGTGAGCTACTCAAGTCCCAATATGACTCAGTTTTTAGCAAGCCGCTAACCAGACTGAGAGTCGAAGATCAAAATGAATTTTTTATGAGAGAGCCACAAAATTTGGTTAACACAAGCCTATCTGATGTTATCCTGATGCCAAATGACTTCGAACAGGCGATAAATGACATGCCCATGCACTCTGCCCCAGGGCCAGACTCATGGAACTCCGTGTTCATCAAGAACTGCAAGAAGCCCCTATCACGAGCCTTTTCCATCCTATGGAGAGGGAGCATGGACACGGGGGCCGTCCCACAGTTACTAAAAACAACAGACATAGCCCCACTCCACAAAGGGGGCAGTAAAGCAACAGCTACAGACCAATAGCACTAACATCCCATATCATAAAAATCTTTGAAAGGGTCCTAAGAAGCAAGATCACCACCCATCTAGAAACCCATCAGTTACACAACCCAGGGCAACATGGGTTTAGAACAGGTCGCTCCTGTCTGTCTCAACTATTGGATCACTACGACAAGGTCCTAAATGCACTAGAAGACAAAAAGAATGCAGATGTAATATATACAGACTTTGCAAAAGCCTTCGACAAGTGTGACCATGGTGTAATAGCGCACAAAATGCGTGCTAAAGGAATAACAGGAAAAGTCGGTCGATAGATCTATAATTTCCTCACTAAGAGAACACGGAGAGTAGTCGTCAACAGAGTAAAGTCCGAGGCAGCTACGGTGAAAAGCTCTGTTCCACAAGACACAGTACTCGCTCCCATCTTGTTCCTCATCCTCATATCCGACACAGACAAGGATGTCAGCCACAGCACCGTGTCTTCCCTTGCAGATGACACCCGAATCTGCATGACAGTGTCTTCCATTGCAGACACACTGCAAGGCTCCAGGCGGACATCAACCAAATCTTTCAGTGGGCTGCAGAAAACAATATGAAGTTCAACGATGAGAAATTTCAATTACTCAGATATGGTAAACACGAGGAAATTAAATCTTCATCAGAGTACAAAACAAATTCTGGCCACAAAATAGAGCGAAACACCAACGTCAAAGACCTGGGAGTGATCATGTCGGAGGATCTCACCTTCAAGGACCATAACATTGTATCAATCGCATCTGCTAGAAAAATGACAGGATGGATAATGAGAACCTTCAAAAACTAGGGAGGCCAAAGCCCATGATGACACTCTTCAGGTCACTTGTTCTATCTAGGCTGGAATATTGCTGCCACACTAACAGCACCTTTCAAGGCAGGTGAAATTGCTGACTAGAAAATGTACAGAGAACCTTCACGGCGCGCATAATGGAGATAAAACACCTCAATTACTGGGAGCGCTTGAGGTTCCTAAAACTGTATTCCCTGGAATGCAGGCGGGAGAGATACATGATTATATACACCTGGAAAATCCTAGAGGGACTAGTACTGAACTTGCACATGAAAATCACTCACTACAAAAGCAAAAGACTTGGCAGACGATGCAACATCCTCCCAATGAAAAGCAGGGGTGTCACTAGCACGTTAAGAGACCATACAATAAGTGTCAGGGGCCCGAGACTGTTCAACTGCCTCCCAGCATACATAAGGGGGGATTACCAACAGACCCCTGGCAATCTTCAAGCTGGCACTGGACAAGCACCTAAAGTCAGTTCCTGACCAGCCGGGCTGTGGCTCGTACGTTGGGTTGCGTGCAGCCAGCAGCAACAGCCTGGCTGATCAGGCTCTGATCCACCAGGAGGCCTGGTCACAGACCGGGCCGCGGGGGCGTTGACCCCCGGAACTCTCTCCAGGTAAACTCCAGGATATTTACTAATCGGCAATTTTGCCGACTTTGACTCCCATTTTAGGCCAATTACATTATTCCAGTCGACCAAATTCTTAGCCATTTCACTAGTATTACTTCTATTCTATTGATTGAGCACAAGAAATCACCAAGTCAACTGTTTCAACTACAAAATAAAGTGATTGGAAATTGGTAATTTGGCTAATTTAATACAAAGTTCAAAATAGTATTCCAATTTCAAAATTGGGTCCAGAATAAACAATGTAGGTATTCGTGGCACTAAACTAACATTTCCTCTGTTCATTAGTTATGTTTTGAGGCTTTACAAATAAATTCCATTTTGATTTTTTATTCACATAATGAATTTTTATTCACACCAAAAAATAGAAGATTTACTGTTATGCAATATTGTAATAATTGTATAAATATCATCACATTTGTGAATGTATATTAGACCCACCAGCTAGCGTATATTAGACGTGTGAGGTCGTTTGTTTACTCTTGAACATCGGCAAAAATTTAACATTTCTGCTACTTTGAGCTCAGTTTCAATCCATTTCCAGTGCTAAAACCAATCAAAATCATCTCTATTTCTGTAATATGTCTTCCATTCTATCAAATGAGACCAAGAAATCGCAAATATAACTATAAAAAACATATGAAAAAACACTGCAAAGTCGCTGTTTTAATCTAAAATCATGGTCTCAGTTTTTTTTCTCTCATTATACACAGTGTGCTGCAGGATTTGTTTTATGTGGTGCACACATACCATATAGATGTATTCTTTCATATCTAGACCCAAATATACCACTCACAGTTTATCAGAGTGAGCTGAGCTCATGGCGTAGATCTATGGTTTGGACCCTGAACGTAAAGCCGTAGATCTACGGGACGGACCCTGAAAGGGTTAACTGAGACTTGGTAAATTCATCTTTCAGACAATATTAGGACCCATATGATGTTTTCCCATCCAGGAATCAGAGCCTTGCAGCTGTGCAGTGACTGCTGAGGTAAATCACCCTTTAACATAGAATAATAGCAGACAAAAATAGAGAAGGATACAGCAGGAAAATCACCAACACCCTTACTAGCAGAGACAAGGGATTGAACCTCCACCACTCACTGTATTGAATGACCCACATAGGTCTGATGCTTTACTAAATACAACCAAAAGACACGAAAAAACAGCACAAGAAGATGAGTGTGAGAGATTCTTTGGATGTTTAGAATTTTAAATGCAGGGAAGATTTAGAGGTAGAGACAGGCTGCACTGCACTGTACTGTGTTGGGTTTAACCCTTTCAGGGTTTCCGACGTACTAGTACGTACAGCATATGCACCAGGGTAATTGACGTACTAGTACGCGTAAATTCAAGTGCCTTCAAATTTAGCCAGAGAAAGCTTGTAGGCCTACATATGAAAGAATGGGTCTATGTGGTCAGTGTGCAGTGTAAAAAAAATTCCTGCAGCACACAGTGAGTAATGAGAAAAAAAAAAACTTTGACCGTGTTTTTGGTTTAAAACAGTGACATTGCACTGTATTTTCGTATGGTATTTATGGTTGTATTCTAGTTTTCCTGGTCTCATTTTATAGAATGGAAGACATATTACAGAAATTGAGATGATTCTGATTGGTTTCACAATGAAAAGTACCTTGAAATTGAGCTCAAAGTAGCAGAAATGTTCAATTTTTGCCCGAGTTCAAAAGTAAACAAATCCTGCCACGCATCCACTACACATCAACTGGTGAGTCTAATATTCTTTCACATGTGCGCTGATACTATTTATACCATTTCTACATTTCTACAGTAGTCTGCATAACAGTGAATCTCCTATTTTTTGTGAGAATAAAAATTCAAAGTGGAAAGCAAAAGAAATGTAAGAGAGACCTGGGGACATGACTAATGAACAGAGAAAATGTTATTATAGTGCCAGGAATGTCTGTCTTATTTATTCTGGACCCTATTTGGAAATTGGCAAAATTGCTAATTTCTGACCACTTTATTGGATAGTTGAAATCAGTAAATGGGTGGTTTCTTGTACTCATTCAATAGAAAAGATGGAATTCTAGCGAAATAGTCATGATTTTTGTCGACTAGTACACTGGAACTGGCCGAAAATAAGGATCAAAGTGGGCGAAATCACTGATGCGTAAACTTCATTGAGACTGCTAACTTCGCGAGAGCATAATTCCGTAAGTTTTCCATCAAATTTCATACTTTTGGTGTCATTATGATCGGGAGAGGGCCTCTCGACCCTGAAAGGGTTAATTGGAGGACAAAGATATGGGCCTTCATCACAGTAGTGTAGGCACAGTAGTTCTAAGAAGGATAAGTGTATGGAGAAATGGAAGAGAACTTCAAATGAATATAGATTATGTGATAAAATATTAAAGTGGGACATACAGGAACCTGGGAGTCATCATTGATAAAATATTGTCACTAGATCACATATATGAAATTGAGAAAATCATATGCTACACTGGCAAAGCAGCACAGAATAACATAATTTGGTTTAGTAGTTTTTAATATAATAGGAAAAACAAGGTGAGCCAAAGAATAGATGAGGGGAGGGGGGGGAGGAATAAAGTAGGTAATGTATTGAGACACCTGAGAAAAGAAAGTTTAGGGAGGAAATAAAAAAGGGGAATGTACCAGAGTACAATGGTAGCAACATTTTTATAAGAGTGTGAGGTATGGGCTTTAAATGTTGCACCAAGGAGAAGACTGAAGGCAGTGGAGATTTCATATTCGAAAGCAATGTGTATTTTAAATACTATGCATATAATTCAGAGTGTAGAAACTAGGAGATACAGTGAGTGGGGTTACCAAAAGTATAATTCAGAGAGCTGCAGAGGGGTTGTTGAGGTTGTGTGGGCATTTACAGAGAATGGAGCAGTAGGCATGATTCTCTAAAGAAGACATAGGAGAGGTAGGGGTCATCTCAGGAAGGGTTGGAAGGAGGGATAGAGCTTTTGAGCACTAGAGACTAGCATCCAGCAGACTTATGTGAGCATGCTAAATTGGAATGAGTAAAGGCAAGTGGTCTTTATGGTTTGATCAATCCCTCCTCCTGGAAGCCAGTGTTCAGTACCTTCGTCTTGAATCTGAAGCATAGGCAGTTAGATGGACTCCTATATACTGGAGTCAGATGAGGTGCAGCAGCTGAAGTCATGTGACAAGTGGGCAGGGCACTAATGGGTCTTGGGCATGACCTACTTCCACTAGTGGGCTCTGCCCACATGTGATGTGACTTTTACTGCTGCACCTTGTCTCACTTCAGTATATAAGAGTCCAAAACTGCCTATGCTTCAGATTCATCATAACTGGCTTCCAGGATGAGGGATTGATTACTTAATCTTACATTGTCTAATTACCTCACCTACTGTCTTTATATACCATTACTGTATTGAACTGAAAAAAAAACACTGGCTGACAGTGTCTTCAAATAAAGATGCCCAGTGTTGCACATGTGTCTAATTCCTCACCAAGTGTTAAGAAAAGAAATTATAATATTTATGGGAAAGCGATAATCCCATGGGAGGTTAACAAGTACCTGGAGAATGAGTAATCAGGTTTGACCCAATGAAAGGTAGCTGTAATTCCTTTGATCAAGTATCCTTCACCAGAGGATCAGGGCACCCATCCCCTTAAAGTAAAATGGAGACACACTGTTCAGTGATCACATTGCTAAAACCAGCTGGCTCTGTATGAACCTAACTATTGCCAGAGACAGCCTGGCCAAATCTAAACAAAACAGATCACAGAAAAGAGGCTAAACAGCCCATGGCTAACTAGAAGTATCCTCAAATCTATTAATACAAACACCAAATTGAAAAGCAGTTCAGATTAGGCTTAATTACTAAAGAATTTACTAAAAGATACACATCAATACTAACAAAACTAATATGTAAATCAAAGCAAATGTATTATGAAAATAGATTTAGTGAAATGAAAGGTGACATGAAAAGTACCTGGCAAACCCTCTCCAAAATTTTGGGCTCAAGGAAACTGACTGGAAATAGAAAGATAGACTTAATTAAACGAGATGAACCTCACATGCAACCTATAGACACAGCTGACAAATTTAATGTCTTCTTCTCTACTGTAGGATCAAAGCTAGCGAGTCAAATTCCTAGCTCAAATACCCATCTGAGCGAATACCTCACTGGCAACTATCCAAATACTCTATTCCTAGCTCCAACTAATCCCACTGAAGTCTCACTCATCATTAAATCATTAAGAAACATATCAGGTGATCTAGATAACTTGCCGCCATTCATATATTAAAAAGCTGCACCAGAACTGTCGCCCATTATTGCAACAATGTTTAACAAATCTATAGCTTCCTCAACCTTCCCATCCATACTCAAGACAGCAAGGGTCACCCCGATCCACAAAGGTGGAGATCCAACTGATTTGAACAATTACAGACCCATATCACTTGCCCTTACTATCCAAGATATTTAAAAAATAATACACAAGTGACTTTACTCCTACCTTACATCCAACAATATACTTAACCCATACCAGTTTGGATTTAGACCAAAAAAAAGCACAAATGATGCTACTATACAAATGCTTGACCTA
This sequence comes from Cherax quadricarinatus, assembly GCF_026875155.1. Taxonomy (NCBI): domain Eukaryota; kingdom Metazoa; phylum Arthropoda; class Malacostraca; order Decapoda; family Parastacidae; genus Cherax; species Cherax quadricarinatus. Next base: position 42,275,350 of record NC_069425.1, on the reverse strand, counting down.
ATATACACAGCTCTCGATAAGAATGAATATCCCCTGGGGCTCTTTATTGACCTAAGAAAAGCATTTGACACAGTTGACCATAATCTCTTGCACCTCAAACTGAATCATTACAGCATAAGAGGACATTCTCTTGACTACCTAAAATCCTATCTTAACAACAAACACCAGTATGTACATGCAAATGGAGTCAACTCCGATATCCAACCTGTAGCTGTAGGAGTACCCCAAGGTAGTGTCCTAGGCCCACTCCTCTTTCTCATCTACATCAATGATCTCCCCAATGCATCCCAACTCCTTACACCAGTTCTATTTGCAGATGACACTGTATATGTCTACTCCCATTCAGACCTAGCTGTGCTTGAAAACACTGTAAACAATGAACTGCTAAAAATATATGCTTGGATGATGACCAACAAACTCACACTCAACATAGACAAAACTTACCTCATGCTGTTTGGCAACAGAGCCTCAAATATTCAACTCAACATACTGTTAAATGGTTCCCCTATATCAAGACACACGGAGGGCAAATTTCTAGGTCTTCTCCTTGACTGTAATCTTAAATTTCAGTCCCATACCCATCACATAGCCAAGAAAATTTCCAAATCAGTAAGAATCCTTTCCAAGATACGCTACTATGTACCACAAACGACTCTCCTTACCCTGTACCACTCTCTAATATATCCTTACCTCACCTATGGTATCTGTGCCTGGGGCTCAACCACAGCCAACCACCTTAGACCCTTAATAATCCAACAAAAAGCTGCTGTCCGGGTAATAACCAGCTCCTGTGCTAGACAGCACACACCACCACTTTTCAAAAGACTCAACTTGCTAAATATACAAGACATACACTCTTATTATTATGCCTACTACATATACAGAACTTTAAACTCCACTGTAAACCCTCCCCTAAAACTACTCCTCGACAGTTACAACAGAATGCACAGTCACAATACAAGGCATAAGGCCCTTTTCAACATCCCTCAAGTAAGACTCTCACTATGCAAGAACACTATGCACATAAAAGGCCCTAAGATCTGGAACTCGCTACCGGAACAGGTCAAGGATCCCCAAACAACTTATAAATTTAGGACTCTGCTAAAAAACCTTCTTATCTCACAATATTAACCAATTCAACCAAACATCTACTGACTAGTTTTATCATGTGACCTCCTGGCTTTTAATACTGCCATTCCATAAAATATTACCACCTGCATCATTCCTTGTAAATTAGATTTTGTACTAAGTATACGTAAGATTTATTAAGTCCAAATAAGATCGTAAAACAGCTAACCACTATTCTATGTTTAGTTTTAAGTAAAAATTACTATGTACTATTATCTTATCTAGTTTTAATTAGTTACTATGTATTAGGATTAGTTTGCCCGAAATGCCTCGGCATGATAGTGACTATCATTGTACCCTTTACAAAGAAATAAATATTATTATTATTATCATAATTATACCACTCTTCCATGTTCATGGAGTACTGAAGTCAAAATCTGACATTAATATTAATAATTATACCCTCTTAAGCTGGTAAGCAGTAAGACCACGAGAAAACAGAGTACAAAGCCAAACCATTTATACTAAGTTATTAATTTTTTTTTATATTTTCAATAATTATGCTTCTGTCATTTCCCTTTGCTTGACAATACTTATTTTTTAAAATATCAGAGGTATAATAATTATTTGTCTTGAGGGCTTTTCTTAATAATGTACAAATACAATACTGTATTAATCTTCCATCAATATTTTTCTCATATTTCCCAATGTAGATTTGATGATTTTTAACACATTCATAAGCTAAAACTGGTACTGAAGAATAATACACCAATTCCTGCATTCAGAAAGGTTGATTCACACACTTTGTGCTTGTAGAATGACTCATATCTTTCAGCTGTGTGGTGATGTTTGCAAGTTATGGTCAACATCACCTGGAGCTCCTACAATGCATCAAGCACCAGTTGGCAACTGGAACACAACAGCTGAGAAAGTGGCTGAAATCATGAACACCAAGAGCCCCAGATGTAGAAATGGGCCTTTCATGATGGGGTCTCTGGGTACCCACCTGGTATTATACCAACAGAATTCAAAAGCATGGAGGCAGCTGTTGATCAGAGGTGGTGTCCAGGGACCTGACACATACACCAAAGACCCCACAGAAAAGGCAAGTTGCCAGACAATGAGAGGAGAGCAGAAACTGTGTAGAGAATATCTGTACTTGACTTTGAGCAGCCTGCACTGGAATACAGAAAGCTGGTAATGATGATATTCTGTAAGGGCAGAAACCCCTGCTATTACTGGCATAACTAGCAACAGCAAATAAGTCAACATAAGTAGTTTACAAATTTTTTTTCTCCTTGGGTACATGTAGATGATCCACCAGTAAGAGGAACAAGAAACTGAACTGACCAAATGGAAGGTATGCCCAGCATGACTGTAAACTCTAGACAAGTGAACATTTTTATATTGTGAGAAGCATCCCATTGTGACTAAAAGATCCACATGGTGGGAGAAGTGTGATTGTATGGGCTACAGGACCAGGTCAAACCAGCAAGGATACTCTTGGGAAAAAAAATAATTCCTGACCAAGAGTTCAGCAAACTATCTCTGAATGATTTTATTGACAGGAACACACATATAAACAGGTAAATGAATGTTAAACCATTCATGGTGTGAGGAAAAATTTAATAGTAAACTTACATACTGGGGCAGTGAGTTCGTGTTGGAGTGTCACATCAGAGATTGCCAGGAAACCAAAGTAGAGGCGCATACATGTACTATCTGTCAAGTCTTGTGCGATGACCTTGTGAATCAGTGCTAGGATTAAATACCAATGGGCTCCTAGGAATCGTAGCACGTGAACATCCAGACAGAAGAGCATCCACAATGAACCTACAGAGAAAACTAGAAAAAAAAACATGTCTCACCTCATAGGAGCCCAGGAGACCCCATGGAACAGCAGGAGGAGGATGAGAGTAGTGCTGGATGAGATTGATTCTGTACATCCTGATCCTGCAGTGAACACCATAGAATGAGTGAAGATGTCTTGTGGTTAATAAAGGAGCTCACCATTTGGAAATTCTGAAGCACCATCTGGAAATCCATACACATGGAAAGAAAGACAGATCAGTCACCATCATGTGGTTCAGATAGTTGAACACACACATGCCCCTACAACAAAAGCCACAAATAAAGGCCAACAAATGTGTGATGACCACAGGCACTGGGTCCAGAGGCATAGTCATAAACTGGTAGTGCATACTATCCAAAAGGAGGAAGAGTTTGTGGAAATAGTGATGAAACAGAACATGATGAAATAGCCTTGCAGAGGTTAAGTGTTGTTGTCCACTTAGGTTTATCCAGGGAGGAGTGAAAGAGTAGAAAGATTACATCCTAGACCTGAGATGTGGGACAAGAAGAGAATACCCATGCTGCAACTTGACATGTCTTGCATCTTCCCCACCAAGCAATTGCAGTTACAAACACTGAGAGACTGGGTAAGGAACCCAAAACAGAGTACCATCTGTGGGGAAAAAAAAAAATTAAAAATAAAGATAGAGGCCTTTGGAAAATAAGTAGTACTGCAAACCTATCCTCTGAAGCATAGGTAAGGAGAATAACATAAGCAGCACAGGCCAAGCTTGCAACATGAGAGTGGCATTCAGGGAATCTTTTAGACTAAAAAGTTCACAGTTGTTTAACTTGTATAGTAGATAATTTATGAATTGCCTTAAATAGCCTTGAAAGCAGCAGAATAAGCCATATAACTTCAACAGTGACCGGGCACAAGTGAAGAAGGAGAAACTTTTAAGTGATTTCTTGGGAAGAATACCCATGTGGCCAAGAAAGGTGCCCTTGATAATGTGTACATTCCAGTGGTTGGTTGAAAAACTGGGGCTTAATGAACAAAGAGAGTATCTCTTTTAACTGGAGGTTCAACACACTATTATGTGGAAGGCTGGGCGCTTCGAACTCTCCAAGTGATAAATTAGAACACTATCTGTGAACATGTGGGATAACTAATGAGGAAGCGTTTCGCCAACACAGTGGCTTCATCAGTCCATACACGACCTAGAAAAGATTCCTCATGCAATGGTTTTAAGCTCATTTCTAGCATCGTATGGATTACCTATTAAGATTGAAAGCAAACTAAAAGACCACAACAGCACAAGTGACCTGGACAGGACAATGGAACTTATAAAATTCACTTCTCCTATGTCTCAAGAAGATTACCCCTTGTATGTGTAATTCCGTGTGGACGAAACGTTTCCTCAATGCAAAAATAGCAAGATTGCTTAAGTTTAGTTCACACACCCATATGTCGGTTGCTGAAGCCATTCATTCAAACCTCCAAGTGACTGCAGGTCTTTTTCCATTTGCACTGTGTGCACCAGAGGTCACTGCTCCATGCCATATGCTTTGTGGCACCTGCAACATACCCATTTCTTTTTTTCTGCCATGTGATGCTTTTTGGGAAGAACTTACTTGATTTTGCTATGTCCAGACCCCAGATATGTAGTATTTCCAGTCGAGTCACTAGTCGATTGAAGATATAGGAGGCATATTACAGAACACGAAGTACATAAATGAAGTTTACTGAATGCAGAAATGTGAAAATCAATTTGACATTCCAAGTGGCTCTCTGAGGAACCCACATTTTCAGCATCCTCCCTTCAAATACAAAGGGAATTACAAATAGATCCTTAGCTCTCCCACACAAACCCGGCTATACTTAGTAACACTGTAAACAGCGAGCTACATAAAATATCGAACTGGATGACGCCCAATAAACTTACTCTCAATAAAGACAAAGCCTACTTAATGCTTTTTGGAAACAGAGCATTAAATATCCAGCTAAACATATCGATAAATGATTCACCCATTACAAGACACACTGAGGGCAAATTTCTAGGTCTCCACAATGATTGTAATCTTAAATTTCAGACCCACATCCAGCATATAACTAAAAAAGTTTCTAAAACAGTAGGTATCCTTTCCAAGATATACTATACCCCAAAAGGCACTCCTTACTTTATATCACTTTCTAATATACCCTTACCTCACCAATGGTATTTGTGCTTGGGGATCTACCATGGCCAATCACTTTAAACCTTTAATAACCCAACAAAAAGTGGCAGTGCAAGTACAGATGAACACATACTCCAGCACCAGACAACACACCCCACCACTCTTCAAAAGCTTGAACTTACTTAATATACAAAATATACACACTTATTACTGTGCCTACTAGTATATATACAGAACATTAAACTCCAATATCAACCCTCCACTCAAACTTATAGACAGCTTCAACAGAACACACAGGCATAACATGAGGCACAAAACACTTTTTGACATCCCACGTGGCCGTCTTACACTATGCAAAAATGCAATGCACATAAAGGGCCCGAAGATCTGGAAGTCTTTGCCTAAAACAGCAAGAGGTCCCCTTCCCACAAATCAATTTAGGACTATACTCAAAAATCATCTCTTAATAAAAACAATACCCACACTATGTTAAACTCTAACCAAATTTAAAGCAACTCTCCCAAATATTTTATTATCCCTTAGCTATTAAGCCATTATTACAAACTTTAAAATGTATGTTTGTATCATTAATTGTACTACCTCATATTAATAATAGAGTGAAATATTGAATATTTGTATCCTACAACTCTTCACCTGCCGAGCCTTAAGTAGACTATAAGTATGTACATGTATTGGGTTACGTCTGTCTTAAATGCCTCGTCATGATAGTGGCTTTCTTTGTACCAATCAAATTATGAAATGTAAACACACATTGTAACCTTAGCAAAGAATTTTTTTTTTTTTAAGTTCAAGTTAATCTGGTGCCTGATCAGCTGCTGCTGATGTGCCTGTATTGGACTGTGTGTTGCTAGCACCAAGAGCCTGTTTTCTCAGTCTATCAATGAGGAGGCCTGGTCTGGGGTCAGACCATGATGGTAATGACCCCTGGAAGCAACAACAGATAGAGACAACACACAATTACTGCATTTATTTTTGGAAAGGAAAAAGAAACAAATTATTCTGAAGGAATTATTTCATAAAAATCTTTGTAAAGTACATTTTTTTGACAACACATTATTATTTCTAACATTTGCTAGACCTAGTATTACTACAATTACTACAATGTTTTTAAATATACAGAAATCTATAATACATTAAGAGAACTTTCTTTACCAATGAAGTTTCTTTATAACAGATGATTTAAGGTTGTTTATGCTAAAAATTATGCAGTCGTTAATACCACGTGTGAAAATTCATTACGGAATATCTGTTACTATTATGCTACTCAATACAGTATTATATACTGTACCAATAAACAACCTTTGTTAAAGTATTGGATTAAATGTGTTAAATATAATACAGTATGCTCCTTTGTTAAATTGGCCATGTGACATTTAATTTTTTGTACAAAATACAAGTATCAATTCAGAACAATCTTTTGTAATTAAAAGCTGACCATTAACTATTATTCAAAATTCTCCCTGGCTAGAAAACAGGCCTGCTGGTGTCATGAAGATTTGTGAAGGTAACTGGCAGCCATTAAGATAAAACACGAAGTAAGGAGGAACAGACCAGGTGGAACTGATGATAGTAATCGATACTCATGGTCTGAAAGGGGAGATTTTTTTATTAACTTACATGAATGATGCATGTGACTAACAAGGACAACAAACAGGATTTACATATTTGCTCTAATGTTTTTGTATATGTGTATTTATTTATGTAAGCATGTATGTATATAAACAAATACATACATATACTCTACCAGATGTATGGTGACCTGAAAAAGAGGAGACATTTGTACCATCACTCATTCAGTCACTGTCTTACCAGAATCATGCTGACATTAGAGTCCAGATTGCCTGTCAAACTGCAACATCCCCATCCCTTCTTCAGAGTGAAGAAACTGTCCTTCCCACCTCCAGAACTCAAGTCTGGCTAACCAGTTTCCCTGAATGTCTTCATAAATGTTACCTTGCTCACACTTCATATGCATGTCAAGCCATAAAAACCATTTGTCTCTCTTGCTCCAATCTCATGTGCTTACATAAGACTGTTAGATGTTCAAAAACCTAGTACAGTACTCAAAATCACCTTGATCCCCTTCCCTCCAACCGTTCCTGGAACAATTCTTATCCCTCCTTTCATCCCAGAGTTATGTACCCTCTTTGTCATCCTATTCTGCTATATCCTTTCTAAATACCCAGACCACCTCAACAGCCCCTATTCAGCACTGTGAATTATATTTCTGATAACTCCACAATGTTTTCTAGCCCCAACTCTTCCAATTCTGCTCATAATATTCACACCACACATTGCTCTCAACCATGACATCTCCACTGCCTCCATCCTCCTCCTTGATGCAACATTTAATGCTCATGCCTCACACCCATATAAAAGGGGATGGTATCACTACACACTGATACATTTTTTTTTTCTTTCCAAAGATGCCTCAACATACTGCCTATCTTTATCCTGTTGTCTATTCTATGGTTTAACCTCATTTTTCATAAACTCATCTCCTAACATGTCCATGCCTTAATATCTGAATACATTCATTTCCTCCCTAATTTGTTCCTCCAATCTGATATTTAATCATTCATTGCTTAGACTATTATTAATCATCACTTTTCTCTTTTCCATGTTCACTTTTAATTTCCTTTTTGTACACAGTCTCCCATATTCCTCCGCCACCCTTTGCAGTGTGTCTTTATAGTACGTAGTTGCAAAAATTATGTAAAAAAAAATCCATTTCTGGATGTATTAAAAATTTTCCAAGTTTCCAGAATTTTTGGTTGATTTCAGACAACTTATTATATAAAATGAGGTTGACTTACTGTAGATTAGGTTTATTACAAGAAGTAGATTTCTAGGATTGAGGATCCAGTACATAACATTAATGTGGTATTCATAAAGCTCATTAAGACTCTGAGATTCATTTCATGCTGTGCAGTACAGAGAGTTATTTATCTTTAGTAAAAACATTTTAGAAAAATAAAACAGCATAAAAAAGAGGTACTCCAAAAGATATTTCAAGAGCTGAAACTAAAGTCCTCATTCACTTTGATGAATAGGGCAATCCATCAAAAAAAATGTTGGACTGCTAAAGTGATTTGTCAATCTATGCACAGAGGTTAACATGGCAGCAATACTATATGAACAAAGACAATGTGAGAGGGACACAAAACTCTAATGATATTATTAACCTACTGTGGCAGATGCCTTTCACTGCATTAAATGTTGCATCAAGGAGGAGGATGGAGGCAGTGGAGATGTCATAAGAGTACAAATGTAAATGATCACGAAAAAGTAAGCACAAATCCAGAAAGGCAGATCATCAGGAAAAGAGGAAGGGAAGAGCAGACCTGGATCATAAGAACTTATGATGATAGGTGGTTTGAAAAGAAAAACATTTGTACAAAAATCACTCATTACTGTTTGCAAAGACATAAAATAAATAAAATAAATAAATACATGAAAGCAACAGTTACATAAGTCACTGGATATATATAGAAAGTATACCTCAAAAACTCTTCCTGCCTTCTGATTATTTCCCAGTCCTGAATCAGCTACCAAGACACTACTGGAAATGTTGTGGGGTATGATTGGATTAGGTGTACATCCAAGGAAAACAAGTTGCAGAAGTGACAGCAATAGTCCCATGAAGATCAGCCATCTTGCAAAACTAACAAGCAGAGGAACACAGATCCAGTTCTTAGTTTCAAGTCTGTCAACTATAGATAGAGCTGGTAAGTGATACATGTCTGTAATGGGTTGGCTTATGCCCAGAAGCACCCCATTTATGAAAAGGAAGAAATGCAATCTTTCAATTTAATGATGTAATACCATGTGGCTAGACAAAAGTAAATACAACAGCTGTAAAAGGAAGGCAGGTGATGAGGAATGAAAGTGGTGAAACATGGAAAGATATACATCAATTAGCCCAGCCACTCTAGAACAACAGTTTCACAATCATAACCTAAGATCCAAGGAGTAAATGGATTTGGTGAAATGGCTAAGAATACAGACTTAAAACAGTGTGTAGAGACAAATGGAGCCTCATGTAAATACCAACAAAATGGTGACAAAGTGCTTTTTTCTAGGTTAATATAATTAAAAGAAAAATGTAGGTTAAGCAACTGCTTCCAAACCCTTTTCCCACACCTGTATAATTTGGCACCATTAAGCAAGTGTTTTATTTCTGATTTTGGTGCCCTTGTGTCAGCAAGGAGACTCATACTTTTTATGTAGTGAGCATCTTGTCAAAGTTCTTGTGTAGAAACAGTTTCACCATCTCAGAAGGATGGAAGATAATATTTCTGTACTTGTTTTAGTATCAACTGTTCTACAGCAGCAGGTTTTCAGTTCAATGAAACTTGGTTGTTTTCTTTCACATTCCAAGAGAAAAACCACGATACCATTTATGTGGTTGTAAGACCACCACCTGGACCTAATATTTATCAGCAAATCATAGATATGCTACATTGTATTTAGCTGGAAATAACTGGAGATGCATATATACTATAGGAACTCAATTGTTGATGAAACTGGGTTGTTTTCTCTTTGCACTGCACAAGTACTCAATATGTACTATGCATCACTCAGTGGTCCTTATATCCAGAAATTATGGTGCTGTTAATCTGACAGCCAACAAGTTTGATATCTTTCTGGATTGATGAAAAACTTCAGTATCATGACAATGGTGCCTACAACAGTAATTTGCATAATTTAGATACAACTATTAATAGTATTACAGAATATGCATATATATGTATATACTGTACAGAACAAATATGATGGCAATTGAATTGTCACTGAAGTGCTGATAAAATGTACTTCAATATATGTTCTAAGAAGATAGCTAGACTCCCGCCCTCCATAAATAATATATACAGTACAGGAGCAGACATGTTGGCAGATGGATCTATGAAAGACTAGGTGAACCATATAATGGATGAGGAAAAAACAAGGTAAGAGAAGGGTTGTGGTGTAGAAAAATCTGTGGAAAGTTTATCTGTTGAAAAAAAAAAAAAATGGAATATAGGGGTGCCAACACTTTTAAACTGGTGTGAAGCATCACCTATAAATATTGCAGCAAGGGGAAGGTTAGAGGCATGGAAATGTAATGTTTGAGAGGACTGTGTAGTGTGAATATTGTATTATGCAGAGACTTAAGAGCACAGAAAACATAAGACAGCATAAGATACAAAAGGTATAATTCAGAGGACAGATAAGGAGTTGCCAAGGAGGTCAGATAATTTAGAAAAGGACTGAGCAGAACAGGATGACAAAGGTTGTATAAATCTGGGGTGGAGGGATGTAGGGGTAATGATTACCACAGGAAGGATTGGGTAGATGAAATGAAGGTTAAGTAAGCGTGTTAGATCGGAATGAGTGGAGACAAGTGGTTTTCAGGGTTTGAAGTGCTGCTGGAGTGTGAGCAGAGTAACATATATAAAATGATTCATGGTAATCAGTTAGTAGGACTAGAGTCCTGGGGGTAGGAAGTAAACTTCCTGTGCACTGAAGGATGGGGGAGGGATGTTAGTCTGAAGGATCATTTGAATTGTGATATCTGAGCACTTCCAGCAAGACAGATTTGAATGATGGTAAATGTTTTCTTTGTTAGGTTACCCTACATTAGCAGGAACTCCAAATGTAGTAAGGAACCTAAGATAAAGAAGAGGTGGTAGTACGGAAAGGAATTGTCAAAGATTATTTCTAGTATATACATATATACTCTAGGTAGTAGGTTGGTAGACAGCAACTGCCCAGGGAGGTACTACTGTCCTACCAAGCGAATGTAAAACGAAAAACCTGTAATTGTTTTACATGATGGTAGGATTCCTGGTGTCCTTTTTTCTGTCTCATGAACATGCATGATTTCAGGTACGTCTTGCTATTTCTACTTACACTTAGGTCACACTACACATGCATGTACAAGCATATATATACATACCCCTCTGGGTTTTCTTCTATTTTCTTTCTAGTTCTTGTTTATTTCCTCTTATCTCCATGGGGAAGTGGAACAGAACTCTTCCTCCGTAAGCCATGCGTGTCGTAAGAGGCGGCTAAAATGCCAGGAGCAAGGGGCTAGTAACCCCTTCTGTATATATTACTAAATGTAAAAGGAGAAACTCTCATTTTTCCTTTTGGGCCACCCCGCCTCAGTGGGATACGGCCGGTGTGTTGAAAGAAAGATACATATATACATATGCAAAACCACCACTGTGAAAGAATAGCAAAATTCCAAGCATTTTCGTGACTTCTCACATTGTCAAGGAACTATAAAAAACAAAACCTCAAAGGAAGCATATAAAGGGTCAAGACTACACCTTACCATCACGTCACCACAACAAAGCTACACCTCAACCATATTCTGATATCACCTGTTTACTGTGATCTTCCTGCACATATATACACATATACAGTGGACCCCCGGTTAACGAACTTTTTTCATTCCAGTAGTATGTTCAGGTGCCAGTACTGACCGAATTTTTTCCCATAAGGAATATTGTGAAGTAGATTAGTCCATTTCAGACCCCCAAACATACATGTACAAACGCACTTACATAAATACACTTACATAGTTGGTCGCATTTGGAGGTGTTCGTTAAGCGGGGGTCCACTGTATACACTTTCTTTCAACAAACTGGCCGTACCCCACCAAGGCAGGGTAGCTCAAAAAGAAAAACGAAAGTTTCTCTTTTTTAAATTTAGTAATTTATACAAAAGGGGTTACTAGCCCCTTGCTCCCAGCATTTTAGTTGCCTTGTCCAACATGAATTGCTTATGGAGGAAGAATTCTGTTCCACTTTCCCATGGATTTAAGAGGAAATAAACAAGAACAAGAACTAGTAAGAAAATAGAAGATAACCCAGAGGGGTGTTCGTATATATGCTTGTACATGTATGTGTAGTGTGACCTAAATGTAAGTAGAAGTACCAAGACGTACCTGAAATCTTGCATGTTTATGAGACAGAAAACAGACACCAGCAATCCTACCATCATGCAAAAAATTACAGGCTTTTGTTTTACACTCACTTGGCAGAATGGTAGAACCTCTCTGGGTGGCTGCTGTCTACCAACCTACTACCTAGGATATAACACTAACACTAACACTAACACTAACACTCACACACACACACACCACACACACACACACACACACACACACACACACACACACACACACACACACACACACGACGACATTGGAGGACAGGAGAGATAGGGGACACATGATAACGACATATAAAATACTAAGAGGAATTGACAAGGTGGACAAAGACTAGATGTTCCAGAGATGGGACACAGCAACAAGGGAACACAGTTGGAAGTTGAAGACACAGATGAATCACAGGGATGTTAGGAAGTATTTCTTCAGTCACTGATTAGTCAGCAAGTGGAATAGTTTGGAAAGCGATGTAGTGGAGGCAGGATCCATACATAGCTTACAGCAGAGATATGATAAAGCTCATGGTTCAGGGACAGTGACCCAGTAGCAACCAGTGAAGAGGTGGGGCCAGGAGCTATGAATCAACCCCTGCAACCACAACTAGGTGAGTGTACACACACACACAGTTCAGTCAGGGGAACATAAGGTAGTCATTGCAGTGATGTATAACACACCACAGAACTGCAGGAGGCCAAGAGAGGAATATAATGAGTGCAACAGCAATGGTGGACACACTAGCTGAGGTGGCAAGAAGAGCTCACTCGAGTAGAGCGAAGTACTGGTTGTAAGTGACTTCAAACAAAGGGAGATTGATTGGGAAAACCTGGAGCCACATGGGGGGTCCCAAAACATGGACAGCCAAGATGATGGATGTGGCACTGGAAAACCTCATGCACCACCATGTTAGGGACACTACCAGAGAGAGAGGGGAGGATGAGCCAGCAAGAACAGACCTTGTGTTCACCCTGAGTAGCTCAGACAATGAGGACATTACATATGAAAGGCCCCTTGGAGCTAGTAACCATGTGGTTCTGAGCTTTGAATACATCGTAGAGCTACAAGTGGAGAGGGTAACAGGAGTAGAAAGGGAAAAGCCAAACTTTTAAAGGGGGGACTACACAGGCATGAGGACCTTCCTGCAGGAGGTTCAGTGGGAAAGAGAGTTGGTAGGAAAGTCAGTAAACGAAATGATGGACTACGTAACAACAAACTGCAAGGAGGCAGAGGAAAGGTTTATTCCCAAGGGTAACAGAAATAATGGGAAGAACAGAATGAGCCATTGGTTTACCCAAAGGTATAGGGAGGCAAAAACTAAGTGCACTAGATAATGAAAAAAGTACAGAAGGCAAAGGACTCAGGAAAATAAAGAGATTAGCCGATGAGCCAGAAACGAGTATGCACAGATAAGGAGGGAGGCCCAGCGGCAGTACGAAAATGCCATAGCATCGAAAGTCAAGTCTGGCCTGAAACTGCTTTACAGCCACATCAAGAGGAAGGCAACAGTCAAGGACCAAGTAATCAGGCTGGTGGGGAGCTCACAAGAAATGACCAAGAAGTATGCAAGGAGCTCAACATGAAATTTCAGGAAGTATTTACAGTGGAGGCTGAAGAGACACTGGGAAGACAAAACAGTGGGGTACACCAACAAGGGATATACCAACAAGTGTTGGATGAAATACACACAACCCAGGAGGTGAAGAAGCTCCTAAGTGACCTTGATACCTCAAAGGCGGTGGGACCGAACATCATCTCTCTGTGGGTCCTTAAAGAGGGAGCAGAGACAGTGTATGTGTGCCACTAACCACAATCTTCAACACATCCCTTGAAACTGGGCAACTACCTGAGGTATGGAAGACGGCAAATGTAGTCCCCATCTTTAAGAAAGAAGATAGAAATGAAGCACTAAACTATAGACCAGTGTCACTGACGTGATAGTATGCAAAGTCATGGAAAAGATTATCAGGAGGAGAGTGGTGGAGCACCTGGAGCAAAACAAGGTTATAAACGACAGCCAGCACGGATTCATGGAAGGAAAATCCTGTGTCACAAACCTACTAGAGTTTTATGAAAAGGTAACTGATGTAAGACATGAGAGGGAGGGGTGGGTTGACTGCATTTTCTTGGACTGCAAGAAGGCCTTCGACACAGTTCCTCACAAGAGATTAGTACAGAAGCTAGAGGATCAGCACATATAACAGGAAGGGCACTGCAATAGATCAGAGATTGCCTAACAGGGAAGTGACAGCGAGTCATGTTGCGTGATGAGGTATCACAATGGGTGCCTGTGACGAGCAGGGTCCCACTGGTCCTAGGACCAGTGCTATTCTTGGTATATGTGAATGACATGATGGAAGGGATAGACTCAGAAGTGTCCCTGTTTGCAGATGATGTGAAGTTAATGAGAAGAATTTAATCAGATACGGACCAGAGAGGTTTACAAAGAGATCTGGACAGGCTGGACGTGTGGTCCAGCAACTGGCTCCTAGAATTCAACCCTGTCAAATGTAAAGTCATGAAGATCGGAGAAGGGCAAAGAAGACCGCAGACGCAGTATAGGCTAGGCAGCCAAAGACTGCAAACACCTCACTCAAGGAGGAAAGATCTAGGGGTATGTATAATACTGAGTATGTCACCAGAAGCACACATTAATCAGATAACTGCTGCGGCACATGGGCGCCTGGCAAACCTGAGAATAGCATTCCGGTACCTCAGTAAGGAATCGTTCAAGACTTTATACACTGTATACGTCAGGCCCATACTGGAGTACGCAGCACCAGTTTGGAACCCACACCTGGTCAAACACATCAAGAAATTAGAGAAAGTGTAAAGGTTTGCAACAAGGCTGGTTCTTCTTCTTATGAAGAAAGGTTAAGGGAAATCGGTCTGACGACACTGGAGGACAGGAGGGTCAGGGGAAACATGGTAATGACATACAAAATACTGTGGAATAGACAAGGTGGACAGAGACAGGATGTTCCAGAGAGGACATCATAAAAAAAGGGTCACAATTGGAAGCTGAAGACTCTGATGAGCAAGGGATGTTAGGAAGTATTTCTTCAGCTACTGTTTGTTAGGAAGTGGAAGTCTGGAAGTGATGTAGGGAGGCGGAACCATACATAGTTTTAAGACGACGTATGGATAAAGCTCATGAGCAGGAGAAGGAGATTCAGTATGGTCAGTGAAGAGGCGAGGCCAGGGAGCTAAAGTCTCAACCTGCAACCACAATTAGGAGAGTACAATTAGGTGGAGAACACCCAGAACACCAAAAACGGGCCACACAACTCACCACAACCACACACAGACACAAAACACACACACACACACACACACACACACACACACACACACACACACACAAGGGAATGTCGTACGAGGAACGGTTAAGGGAAATTGGACTGACGACACTGGAGGACAGAAGGGTCAGGGGAGACATGATAACGACATACAAGATACTACGGGGAATAGGCAAGGTGGACAGAGATAGGATGCTCCAGAGAGGGGACACAGGGACAAGGGGTCACAACTGGAAGCTGAAGGACTCAGACGAGTCACAGGGACGTTAGGAAGTATTTCTTCAGTCATAGAGTTGTCAGCAAGTGGAATAGCCTAGCAAGTGAAGTAGTGGAGGCAGGAACCATACATAGTTTTAAGAAGAGGTATGACAAAGCTCAGGAAGCAGAGAGAGAGAGGACCCAGTAGCGATCAGTGAAGAGGCGGGGCCAGGAGCTGAGTCTCGGCCCCTGCAACCACAATTAGGTGAGTACACTCACACTCAATTTTCCATGGGGAAATAGAACAGAATTCTTCCTCCATAAGCCATGCATATCATAATAGGCAACTAAAATGCTGGGAGCAAGAGGCTGATAACCCCTCTTGTATATATTACTGAAGTTGAAAAGAGAAACTTTTGTTTTTCTTTTTGGGCCACCCTTGGTGGGATATGGCTGGTTTGTTGAAAGAAAAAGGTATGCAATAATTGCAAATGAGTGACACAAGATGCGAAATAACCACAGGGGGAGTTGTATGATAGCTTTAGACCTTTAGTGTTGCAATCAACACATCAGGAGCTTGCATTGTTGCAGAAATAGAGCAGAAAATCCAGGAAGATCTGTTCATGGGAACAGGTCTCTAGAGAAAACTGTTCCCATGAATGGATTTTCCTGGATTTCCTAATGTATTTCTGCAACATTGCAAGCCCTTGATGTGTGGTTATTTTTGCATACAGTACAGTATATGAGAGGAAAACATGTTTTACAAAGCAAGCTTTTATTGAGAAATTTTCAACCTAAAATTTTTATAAAGTCATTTTGATCTTAACAGTTTGAACTATTGTCCCAATAAAAGCTTGTTCTGCAAAGTGTCTTTTCTTCTTTATTACTGTCAGCACCAAACTTTATTTTATAAAGTATATGGAACAGCATAAGTATACACAGCAGTATTAACAAGTGGTTGATTTAACAAGCCATCCTGTGTTTCCAATTCAAAAGCACAACATATTAAGGTAGAGAGAACAATCTATTGTTTGAAGGGGTGTCGGAAAGTCTGAACACCTGATCATTATCTGGATTACCGATCATGCTAATTTTCTTTAAATTTGCAGAAAAGCTGATCACTCTATTACTGATAATCTACTGTATTACTGATGCTCTACTGTATTACTGATGCTTTATTGTATTACTGATGCTCTACTGTATTACCGATCTTATTTTTTTTTTATTTATTAACACATCGGCCGTCTCCCACCAAGGCAGGGTGGCCCAAAAAAGAAAAACTTTCACTATTATTCACTCCATCACTCTCTTGCCAGAGGTGCGCTTACACTACAATAATAAAACTGCAACATTAACACCCCTCCTTCAGAGTGCCGTCACTGTATTTCCCACCTCCAGGACTCAAGTCTGGCCTGCCAGTTTCCTCGAGTCCCTTCATAAATATTACCCTGCTCACACTCCAACAGCACGTCAAGTCCTAAAAACCATATGTCTCCACATGCTCCTATCTAACACACTCACGCATGCTTGCTGGAAGTCCAAGTCCCTTGCACACAAAACCTCCTTTACCTCCTCCCTCCAACCTTTCCTAGGCCTGACCTCTACCCTGCCTTCCCTCCAACAACCTCCTCCTCAACCTCTGGATAATAGTTTTGGTAATCCCACACATCTTCCTAATTTCCAAACATGAATTCTCTGCATTATATTCACACCACACACTGCCCTCAGACATGACATCTCCACTGCCTCCAGCCTACTGTATTACAGATGCTCTACTGTATTACTAATGCTCTACTGTATTAATAATGCTCTACTGTATTACTGATGCTCTACTGTATTACTGATGCTCTACTGTATTACTGATGCTCTACTGTATTACTGATGCTCTACTGTATTACTGATGCTCTACTGTATTACTGATGCTCTACTGTATTACTGATGCTCTACTGTATTACTGATGCTCTACTGTATTATGATGCTTACTGTATTACTGATGCTCTACTGTATTACTGATGCTCTACTGTATTACTGATGCTCTACTGTATTACTGATGCCTCTACTGTATTACTGATGCTCTACTGTATTACGATGCTCTACTGTATTACTGATGCTCTACTGTATTACTGATGCTCTACTGTATTACTGATGCTCTACTGTATTACTGATAATCTACTGTATTACTGATGCTCTACTGTATTACTGATGCTCTACTGTATTACTGATGCTCTACTGTATTACTGATGCTCTACTGTAATTATTGATGCTCTACTGTATTACTGATGCTCTTACTGTATTACTGATGCTCTACTGTATTACTGATGCTCTACTGTATTACTGATGCTCTACTGTATTACTGATGCTCTACTGTATTACTGATGCTCTACTGTATTACTGATGCTCTACTGTATTACTGATGCTCTACTGTATTACTGATGCTCTACTGTATTACTGATGCTCTACTGTATTACTGATGCTCTACTGTATTACTGATGCTCTACTGTATTACTGATGCTCTACTGTATTACTGATGCTCTACTGTATTACTGATGCTCTACTGTATTACTGATGCTCTACTGTATTACTGATGCTCTACTGTATTACTGATGCTCTACTGTATTACTGATGCTGCTGTGGCAATAATCACTTACATTAATAGTAAAGATTTACTTTTCATAAAATATGAAAGGGAAAATAAAAATATAAGTGTCTAGAGTTTTTATTTGAAAAAACTTTGTAAAGATAAAAATAAGGAAAACAAAATAAAAATAAATGAAGAAATATCTAACAAATATACATTAATATTAAACAAATTTGTCAGGTAAATTAGCTCAATTAAGCATAAACATCTTAAAAATAATTAACAACAATCTTTTGAAATAAAGCTCACTGGTTAACGATAAAGCTAATAAAACATTAAATTAAAAATGAGAAATCTGTAATACAGAACGTCATTTCCACATGTGAAGTAGATGAAGCATGCAGGATCTTCCCTAAAGTATTTCGCTTAGCATTCCCTCTGCCATGTCTGAATGTTGACCCAGTAGTGATCCCTTGCAACACTTGTTGATGAACTTTGCATGCAGAGTTGGGCATCAGTTATATGTATAAGTAGAGAAAGTCCCACTTACCAAGTATTGAAAACTGCCATTAAATATAAAAAAAACAGAAAGACAAGGAAAATATGGAGTGTAATTAAGAGTAATATGCTACAGTAAAGGTGTTTCTCATAAAGGCAATTTCAAGGTGGTTTACACTGAGAAATTAAAATGGTTCTAAAGCATTTTGGTTTAACTACATTGGTATAACTATAATTCAGATCATGTATAATTAGAAAGAATACTTGTACCTTACAAATTCACAAATTTCTAATGCATGTATTAGTTTCATTCCTGCCATAAGAACTTAATTTGCTTCACTAACCTGAATGTTATCTTTCTGCAGCAAATGCTGTACAGCATATCTAGATATACAGCATAAATTCTAAAAGTAAAATACTATATCAAAATTAAGTTAATAAATTCTATCAATATGAAAACTACAAGCAATAAATAACTGTGAAAAATGAAAGCAGAAAATTAAATAATTAATATAATAAATGATCCTGGCAGGGCAAGCTGCTGTCAACATACATCTCTATATGATAGCCAGATAATCAATAATCTTACTGTAATAGCAATACTCATCTGATCAAAGAATAAACATAAGAAAATAACTATCAAACTTCAGTGTCATAGCCTCTTAATTTCCCCTTACTTACTTTCTCCACATGCTAAGTTTAATTACACCGGAATTCAGTGAAATATTCCGGGATATACTGCTTTTCACCAGACGTGGTAATTATAAAATTTATTATTAATGAAGTAAATACTGTACTGTGCTAATTTTGCTTTCATTTTATATACATACTACCTAAATATTACTAACACATGTAGTGTGGCAGAGAATCCATGAATTAAAAATTAACAGTACGTACAAGTATACTGTCTGTGCAACAGTGACCCTAATTAAGCAATGAATAAAGCCAATGTGAATCCCTAAGTAAAATAATATTCTTATATATAACATAATCAATATACAATATAAAACTTAATTTATACCAAACAATAATGATAACTGCCATATTTTCACATTTTCATGCAGTTCTCAAATCTATTGAATATTTTGCATGAGCTTGTTCAAAGTCAGTATTACTTAACAACGTTAGAAGAATGCTGCACAAAGGAAGCTTTATTTATAAAAGTTGATATACCAGCACACAGCATGTGCATCCTGTCCTATCAGAAATATGCACTTTTGAATGACTGAATGTTCAAAAAGTAATACTGGCACTTAAAGCTCAGCTGATCTTTTATATATTTAATCCAAGTGACCTTTTTTTTATGTTTTTTTTTATTATTATCACTCTGGCCGATTCCCACCAAGGCAGGGTGGCCCGAAAAAGAAAAACTTTCACCATCATTCACTCCATCACTGTCTTGCCAGAAGGGTGCTTTACACTACAGTTTTTAAACTGCAACATTAACACCCCTCCTTCAGAGTGCAGGCACTGTACTTCCCATCTCCAGGACTCAAGCCCGGCCTGCCAGTTTCCCTGAACTCCTTCATAAATGTTACTTTGCTCACACTCCAACAGCACGTCAAGTATTAAAAACAATTTGTCTCCATTCACTCCTATCAAACACGCTCACGCATGCCTGCTGGAAGTCCAAGCCCCTGGCACACAAAACCTCCTTTACCCCCTCCCTCCAACCTTTCCTAGGCTGACCCCTACCCCGCCTTCCTTCCACTACAGACTGATACACTCTTGAAGTCACTCTGTTTCGCTCCATTCTCTCTACATGTCCGAACCACCTCAACAATCCTTCCTCAGCCCTCTGGACAACAGTTTTGGTAATCCCGCACCTCCTCCTAACTTCCAAACTACGAATTCTCTGCATTATATTCACACCACACATTGCCCTCAGACATGACATCTCCACTGCCTGGAGCCTTCTCCTCGCTGCAACATTCATCACCCATGCTTCACACCCATATAAGAGCGTTGGTAAAACTATACTCTCATACATTCCCCTCTTTGCCTCCAAGGACAAAGTTCTTTGTCTCCACAGACTCCTAAGTACACCACTCACCCTTTTCCCCTCATCAATTCTATGATTCACCTCATCTTTCACAGACCCATCCGCTGACACGTCCACTCCCAAATATCTGAATACATTCACCTCCTCCATACTCTCTTTTTTTTTATGTATGTCAGCTAAATGTAAATTAGGTTAATGCAAATGAACCATTTTTAGCAGAAAGAAATAATTTAAAAAATAACCAAGAATAATGTTAACCGAATGTCATAAAGACTGGATAAACCCCGTGAACACACTTAACGGGAGTGAATACTGGAAAAAAACTTTTCTTTGGTCAATGTGGTTTTTCACACATTCTACAAATCCTTCACAACTCTGACATATAGTTAACTGGGAGATACCAGCCACAAGGAAAACATTAGTTACATGTATAGTCAACACAGTTATTAGTTCATGTAGAATTATGTAAGGTTTCATATACAGATTGCAAACAAAAGTGCTTCAAGATAAACTTATCCAGTTTTATGCATTATATATGTTTTTATAGTAGCTCAAGCTTTCTCTTTATTTTTAAACTAATATTTTTTGTTCAGTGGATCAGTTACTGAAAGCTAATTACACACAAACACTGCAACAACTACAAACATACATAACAGCAACATATTCAACTTTTGAATAAAATAATTAATCAGTATGAAATAAGAGGTTTAGCAAGAGACTCAAACAATCTGGGCTAAAATATCTATTATTTATAAATGTAATTTTAGTTATTATGCAAAAATAGAAGATTTCAGAAGTAAAAGAAAGGGTGGTTTCAGTTCAGTAAACTATTATACATACTGTAATACTTAAGCCATACTCTTAAGTAACAAACACTGATAATTAATCATAAAAGCATTATGACCAAGTTCTTGTTTTCACAGAAGATAACAATCTTCAAACCAAAATGAATATATATTTTTTTAACATACTGGTCATCTCCCACTGAGGCAGGGTGACCCAAAAAAGGAGAAATGCTTTTATAAAGTTTTTCTTCTTTTCACATTCAGTAATTTATACAGGAGAAGGGGTTACTAACTCCTTGCTCCCAGCATTTTAGTTCTCTCATGACACGCATGGCTTACAGAGGAAGGATTCCTCTCTACTTCCCCGAGAAGATGAAGATAAACATGTATACAGCATGTAAAGTAAAAGGACACAAGTGCAACTAATGTGACATTTTTATTATGGCAATGTTTTGCTCTCCAGGAGCTTTGTCAAGCCTGACAAAGCTCCTGGAGAGCAAAATGTTGCCACAATAAAAATGTCACATTAGCTGCACTAGTGTCCTTTTGCATTACATATTGTTGGTAATTCTACCAACATTTTTACAATGTACAGCAGTCAGGTAAGAGGACGGCAGACATACTATTTAGGAAGGTATAGTGTAACTATCCTGTCAAAATTATTCCTTATTGTACCATAGTTCATGCTATACTCATTGTTGTTGTTATCAGTGTTGTAAATGAATTGTGCTATTACCTGGAGGAGGAGTATGCCTGGAGGGAGTTCCAGGGGTCAACTCCCCCACGGCCCAGTCCATGACCATTACCTATATCTGTTAAATGTAAGTTCTCAAAAACATTATATCTGCCTTTTTTAGTGTATGAAAGTACCATACAATGCTTAATTAATGTTAAGATATATTACATGCATTAATATTTTCTCCAGTGTTTAATGTACATATTTAGATTTGTTTTCCCCATGTTCATTGTTGTTGGTTTTTTATTAATTTTTGTAAATGACTGTATGTATGTATGTATGTATTTGTTTACACCCCAAAATCTACAATTCCTTCCTTCCCTTCCCTCACCCTACACCCTCCCATTCCCTCCTCCCACAACTTTTCAACCTCCTCCCCGTCCCTCTGTCCCCACCCCACCCCAGATCCTCTTCTTTCTCAGCCCAAAATCTGCCCACCCCAGAGCCTCCTATTCCATCCTTTCCCTACCCCATAACCTTCCTTACTCCCTTCCCACCATATACCTTTCTCTTCCCTACTAACCTTCTTATACCCTACAACCTCCTACCCTCACACCCTCCCTCTCCCTCCCTCCCTGACCCTACAACTGGTTTTTCCCACCCCACCCCATATCCAATCTTTCTCCCACTGCCCCCAACACACACACACACACACACACACACACACACACACACACACACACACACACACACACACACACACACACACACACACACACACACTCACACACTCACACACTCACACACTCTCTCTCTCTCTCTCTCTCTCTCACATTACTCTCACACTTACACTCTCACATTACTCTCACACTTACACTCCACATTACTCTCACACTTACACTCTCACACTTACACTCTCACATTACACTCTCACATTACTCTCACACTTACACTCTCACATTACTCTCACACTTACACTCTCACATTACTCTCACACACTCTCACATTATTCTCACACTTACACACTCACACTCTCACAAGGACCCCAATGGAAATAAATCACTCTGTCTGACTTTTTGGGGTTATCCTAGGTTCTCTACACATATGCTGCTATGTATGATAATTCTATGTAACTGTATTTGTGTATACCTGAATAAACTTACTTACTTACTTACACACACTCACACTCACACACACACACTCACACTCACACTCACACACACACTCACACACACACTCACACAGGGACACAGACACAAGAGGTCACAATTGGAAGTTGAAGACTCAGATGAATCAAAGGGATGTTAGGAAGTATTTCTTCAGTCATAGAGTAGTCAGGCCGTGGAATAGCCTAGAAAGTGACGTAGTGGAGGCGGGAACCATACATAGTTTTAAGGCGAGGTATGATAGAGCTCATGGGGCAGGGAGGGGGAGGACCTAGTAGCAATCAGCGAAGAGGCGGGGCCAGGAGCTGTGACTCGACCCCTGCAACCACAAATAGGTGAGTACACTCACACACACACACACACTCACACACACACACTCACACACACACACTCACACACACACACTCACACACTCACACTCACACTCTAAAAGAGAGGAGAACTGGAAAGGATAAGATCATGACATACAGAATACTCAAGGGAATAAATAGTGGAAATATGGATAGGCTGTTGAGATTCTACAAGGAGGAGGAGGTTAGTTGAAGAGAGAAGAGCCACAAGGACTGGGAAGTATTTTTTAAAAGTCTCAAAATAGTAGGCATAATGCTTTAGATAAAGAAGTGTCAGAGGCATATACAGGCTCAAGAGTAGGTATGATTGAGCCTTCTCCTAAGTGTCAGCTATTTGAATACTATTCCACCCATGGTGCTTTAACTTTTTATTCTTTCTAAATAAAGAGGAATATTTTCATGCCTCCAGCTGGGACAAAAGTTGGAAAAAAAGTGTAGTTGAAGAAATACTAAGAAATTTTCCATTGCAAACCAGTGAAAGGTATAAATTTCAAGATGATGTAAGGTATAAATGATGAAAGGTATAAATTACAAGAGAATGTAATAAGTGCTTCAACCATTAGGAATTTTAAAAAATTATGATGAACAAATTACAGGGTCCTGAAGACAGGACACCATGAGCACAGCTCTTTCCCTGTAGCTACAAAAAGGTAATTACAAGTGAGTATGACTATCACTGTACTGAGCTATTATTTGGATTACTACAGTGTTCTAATGTTCATTGTGGCTTCTATGCCAAATAATACTTTTACCAGTAAGAAATTGGGGTTATTGGAAATGCTTGCTAAGAGCAAGACAGCAGCTGCTGTTGGCTGATATTCTGCTGCAAATAAATTCATAGTGCAGTAAATGGAAAAAATGAGCAAAGATTTGGAAAAGAGTGGCAAGCAGTATACCAGGTGAAAAGAGGACATCTTTTATGCATGATACAATATAAACATAATCAAAATGGAGAAAGGACTAAATTTATGGATCAAGGACATGCAGCAAAAGAGGCTTTCTTTGAACACATGTGTGTTCAACCAAGCAGTGATGGTAAAAGCAGTTGTGGTGCTGTATTACATTTAGCATTACCAAGTGCTGGAACAAGAAATTTAAGAAAATATAGAGGCTGCACAACATGTGACTATCAGGCAGGTTGTCATCAGCAGACTACCAGGCAAGGCAGCAGGATTATCCTATTCAACTTTAAGCCATCACAGAGGAGGAGGAGAGAACACACTACATTATGTATTGAATGCTGACAAGACTACCCTTTAGTCTGGAAAAATATGCATAAATGAACAGTCTTCTTCTAACATGAAACATCAGTTTTTGGCTTCAAGGCATCCAAGGACAGATTGTTCCTTCTCATTTGTTCAAATGCCTTTTGTTCAAAAGCCAATGTTATTGTACCATTCCCTTGACTGCCATGCTCTTAAAAGAAAAAGGAGAGCTTAATTTTGAGATAATGGAATAGGATAATGCTTTCTTCATAATGTAAAAACTGCTGCTGAATATTGTGGTTACATCAAGTTTTGAACAGGGTGGCTCAGCTACACCATGATTACAGTATGTCTCTCAGGTAGGATGCCTCAGAGACAGGGAGTCCACTGGGATGAGGTAGGGGCAAGGCTTCCAAGACCATTTATTCATGAGGCACATTTATGGTACTGAACATTCAAAATGTCCAGTTGTTATAAACACCAAATATGCATTTGGAAATCTAAGGCAGATTATCACATATTTTGCTGAAAATAAATGAAATAGTACCTAAATACTGCAGGTCTTTGAAGTATGCAAAACAAGTGTATTCATTGCTCATTTTGTGTGTTAGGAAGAATCTATTAAGCAAGATGAGAAATTACTTTATTTATGTTCAATGAGGTATTGAGGAAATGGGTAGTGTAATGTGGTATGCTTGTTGTGACTACTGTGCGAGGCTGAATTTTTTTTTTTTTATATTTCTTAGTACCCAGGTGAAATCTTATCCAATCCTAATACTACTTTCAGGTGTTTTATCCTAATTTTATCACCACACTAGTCACTAGTATACGAAGGGGATGTGAAGCCTCCTCTAGATCTGGTAGTTATACTTATTTACTTGAAAAAAGACCTTCCTTTGTCTGTAATCAGTTTGTGCCATTTTTAAAGCTAATTACTTAATTCTTAACAGACAATTGTATATTTTGCAACACTGTGGGGTGGTCACCACCATACTTACCTGTGCTTTCTTCATAATTCTAACACATTTGTTCCTAGCTCATCTCACCTATGATTGATTTTTGATGACTTTTTACCCTACCAGCTTGACCTTGTTGAGTGCCTACTCAATCAGGCCACTACCATTAGTGGCTCACTGGATGGTTCACAGAGCCAACAGTTGTAAGTTTTTAACTATATTTCTCAATCCTCCTTTCTTCAATATTTTCTTAAAAGAGGCCTGTGGAACCAAATGGATGTCTTTGTATTTGTCTTCAATTATTTCTTGGGTAGGAAAGATATTTTTAGTGAATTTACTACATATTTATAAGAGAGATTCCATCATCCTCAATGCTGAACTCCCAAATGAACTCAATTTCCCACTTTACTCCAGCTAAAATATTTCTCATTCCCTGGAAGATGCCTCTCCTGTATGCCATCCAACTGCTACATATCCCACTTAACTTATTCTGCAACCCCCACATTCAGCAGAAACCCAAACATTAGGTGTATCTATTACTGGCTCCTTGTTGGTTGTTCGTATATTAATTCTTCAATATTTGATGGGTTCTAAGTGAATGTTAGATCCAGTCTGGTTAGTTCATTTCATTTTTTCAAGCCTCAGTGGCCAATTATAAACATGTTGAATGAGGAATTTTTGCATATGTAATTAACAATATAAGTTAGCAGGGAAAAGGGAAAGATAATCCCTGATTTATTACAAGCCTCTGTAATCTTTAGCCTACTGCCCACAGGATGGGCATGGGGTGTATAATTAATGTAGTGGTAAAAGAGGAAGGAGCTACAGCTCCTGAGCATGTCACTAGATTTTGATATACTGATGTGATTTAGAGCTTTCATATTTAACTTTTGAACTGCATGGAGCCAGCACTCACTATGTCATTGTTTAATTTAAAAATTTTCCCTATTAAAATCAAGAAATATTTTCTGACAGCTCTATGATTCCAGCGTTTCTTTTTCGGGTTAATTTCCTGGTAAGTGTGTGCTCTTTTCTATCCTATATAATTACTTTGCATGCATGTGCATGTGTGTTTGTGTGTGCACATGTGTGTGTGTTTGTGTAAATAACAAAACAGAAAGAACCTTGATAAACTATTAAGCCCCAAAGTTAACATCTTATATTTCAGATTGCAACACTCACACTTCTAAGCATTCAATTCACAAATTGTGTAAAGTCCATTAAACTAAACAGCCATCAAAAAATGTAATAAAAGGAGTCAACTAATCAACATGCTGGACTTGCAGATGTTTCTCCTCCATGCAAATACACAGGCTAGCTACAGACTTTGAAAAATTATTGAATATGTAAATTTAGTTTTCTGCACTACCTGGTCCAGGTTGTTTATCCCTTGGTAATTCCCAGCCCATACACCGCTCCACAGCCATACACCATCGCTCATAGGACTGCTCACGCTCTGCAAAGATGAGATTATCAGTAACTTAATGAAAAGTACCAGTACTACTGTTTCTCTAATATCAACACAATACAAACTATAGCCTCATTTAATGTACTGTGGAGGACTTGAATGCTAAAGAAGAGGAGGCTGTTGCAGAGGGCATAGTAGGTAAGCTTGGAGTGCCAGGGGTAAATGATAATAAGAGGACCTCTAATTACGTATAAAAAGAGGTTTGGTAATAGGTAAAACTTTTTTTTATTATTATTATCATCACACTGGCCGATTCCCACCAAGGCAGGGTGGCCCGAAAAAGAAAAACTTTCACAATCATTCACTCCATCACTGTCTTGCCAGAAGGGTGCTTTACACTACAGTTTTTAAACTGTAACATTAACACCCCTCCTTCAGAGTGCAGCCACTGTACTTCCCATCTCCAGGACTCAAGTCCGGCCTGCCGGTTTCCCTGAACCCCTTCATAAATGTTACTTTGCTCACACTCCAACAGCACATGTATTAAAAACCATTTGTCTCCATTCACTCCTATCAAACATGCTCACGCATGCCTGCTGGAAGTCCAAGCCCCTCGCACACAAAACCTCCTTTTACCCCCTCCCTCCAACCTTTCCTAGGCCGACCCCTACCCCGCCTTCCTTCCACTACAGACTGATACACTCTTGAAGTCACTCTGTTTCGCTCCATTCTCTCTACATGTCCGAACCACCTCAACAACCCTTCCTCAGCCCTCTGGACAACAGTTTTGGTAATCCCGCACCTCCTCCTAACTTCCAAACTACGAATTCTCTGCATTATATTCACACCACACATTGCCCTCAGACATGACATCTCCACTGCCTCCAGCCTTCTCCTCGCTGCAACATTCATCACCCATGCTTCACACCCATATAAGAGCGTTGGTAAAACTATACTCTCATACATTCCCTTCTTTGCCTCCAAGGACAAAGTTCTTTGTCTCCACAGACTCCTAAGTGCACCACTCACCCTTTTCCCCTCATCAATTCTATGATTCACCTCATCTTTCATAGACCCATCCGCTGACACGTCCACTCCCAAATATCTGAATACATTCACCTCCTCCATACACTCTCCCTCCAATCTGATATCCAATCTTTTTATCACCTAATCTTTTTGTTATCCTCATAACCTTACTCTTTCCTGTATTCACTTTTAATTTTCTTCTTTTGCACACCCTACCAAATTCATCCACCAATCTCTGCAACTTCTCTTCAGAATCTCCCAAGAGCACAGTGTCATCAGCAAAGAGCAACTGTGACAACTCCCACTTTATGTGTGATTCTTTATCTTTTAACTCCACGCCTCTTGCCAAGACCCTCGCATTTACTTCTCTTACAACCCCATCTATAAATATATTAAACAACCACGGTGACATCACACATCCTTGTCTAAGGCCTACTTTTACTGGGAAATAATTTCCCTCTTTCCTACATACTCTAACTTGAGCCTCACTATCCTCGTAAAAACTCTTCACTGCTTTCAGTAACCTACCTCCTACACCATACACCTGCAACATCTGCCACATTGCTCCCCTATCCACCCTGTCATACGCCTTTTCCAAATCCATAAATGCCACAAAGACCTCTTTAGCCTTATCTAAATACTGTTCACTTATATGTTTCACTGTAAACACCTGGTCCACACACCCCCTACCTTTCCTAAAGCCTCCTTGTTCATCTGCTATCCTATTCTCCATCTTTCTCTTAATTCTTTCAATAATAACTCTACCATACACTTTACCAGGTATACTCAACAGACTTATCCCCCTATAATTTTTGCACTCTCTTTTGTCCCCTTTGCCTTTATACAAAGGAACTATGCATGCTCTCTGCCAATCCCTAGGTATCTAGGTAAAACTTATTTAATAAAAACAGAATAAATATATACATACACAAGATATGATATAGTGTGCAATGGCAGCAGTCTGCTAGACTATGTATTAGTATATAAAATACTAATGGGTACACTCATGATGTGCATGTTTTTAAAAGAACAACTGATGTGCCAGATCATTATTTATTGGTACCTACAGTAAGAGTAAGAGAAAGATAGTATACAAGGAGAATGGCATCAGAAAGTAAGAGATATGAAAGTGAATGAACTAGAGAAAGGTGGGGTGGGTTAAAAAGAATACAGGTAATGAGGAAAGGGTTAAAGAGGAATAGGGTAGATTTAATAAAGTATTGGAAGTGTGTACCAGCAGAAGTTTATGGCTGAAAGATAGGTGTGGATGGGAAGAGGAATGACTGGTACAATGATTAGGTAAAGAGGGTGGTAAAGGAGAAAAAGTTAGCAAATGAGAAGGTTTATAATGTAGAAATGACATATGGATGGCAGCATATATAGATAAATAAAGAGAAGTAAAAACAATAGTGATGAGTGCAAAAGGAAAGCCAACGAGAGAATTTATGACCCTTTACCAGCAAATATTGTTTAAGATCAGATTGAGTGTAAGCAAGTGAGTTTTATGGTTTGACTTGCTGTTGGAGTGTAAATAGGGTAACATCTATGAAGAGATTCAGGGATATCAATTAGCCAGATCTGAGTCCTGGAAGTGGGAAATACAGTGCCTGCACTCTGAAGGAGGGGAGGGGATATTGCAGTTTGAAGGGCCATTGAATTGTGATATCTGCACACTTCTGGAAAGACAGCAATCAAATGAATAGTGAATGTACAGCCCTTGTTGGGTCACCCTACCTTAGTGAGAGATGGCTGGTGTGTTAAAAGAAAAGTTTGATCCACATATTGTAACAGGCTGACTGCTATGTTTCAGAGGATTACAAATGAAATTCAATTTAAATCTTAGTGACAAATTTATAGCAATTGAAAGTCATTCTCTTCCTCTGGTCCTTAACTTCAACATTCCTTTACTCACCTTCAGGCAGTAAGGTTGGTGTAAAGTCATCAGTAGTAAGAGGAGAGAGTTTAGTTAGGTCCCATACTGCTATGCCTTCTGCAGCTCCTGCTGCCATTGCTGCTCCTAGTGCTGTTGTCTCTGTCATGCTTGGACGAGCTAGAAAATGCATATATTGTAACTGAATGTTTTCTATTTATGTAATAAAATTCAATTACTGGATTACATCTGAAAGTTGGAAAAGATGCCCTGAAATCATTAAGAAACTTATGTCAGATTGGACATGCCAAGCCAGCTGACTGAGCAAAACAGTACTGAATACAGATAAACATTACTTCATATTCAAACTTCAGAAAACATAAAGAGCACATGTTTCTTAAAAAAAAAAATTTCAACAAATCAGCCATCTCCCACTGAGGCAGGGTGACCTAAAAAGAAAGAAAATCCCCATAAAGAAAATACTTTCATCATTCAACACTTTCACCTCACTCATGCATAATCAATGTTTTTGCAGAGGTGCCCAGATACAACAGTTTAGAAGCATATATAAAGATATATAACATATCTCTCCAAACTGCCAATATCCCAAACCCCTCCTTTAAAGTGCAGGAATTGTACTTCCTATTTCCAGTACTCAAGTCCGGCTATACACACATAAAAATAACTGGTTTCCCTGAATCCCTTCACTAAATATTATCCTGCTCACACTCCAACAACTCGTCAGGTCCCAAAAACCATTCGTCTCCATTCACTCCTAACACACTCACGCACGCTTGCTGGACGTTCAAGCCCCTTGCCCACAAAACCTTCTTTACCCCCTCCCTCCAACCTTTTTGAGTACAACCCCTACCCCGCCTTCCTTCCCCTACAGATTTATATGCTCTCCATGTCAGTCTACTTTGATCTATTCTCTCTGAATGACCAAACCACCTCAACAACTCTTCTTCAGCCCTCTGACTAATACTTTATTAACTCCACACCTTCTCCTAATTTCCACACTCCAAATTCTCTGCATAATATTTACACCACACAGCAACCACCCAGGGAAGTACTATCGTCCTGCCAGATGACTGTGAAACAGAAACCTGTAACTGTTTTGCATGATGGTAGGATTGCTGGTGTTTTTTTCTGTCTCATAAACATGCTAGATAACAGAGATATCTTGCTACTCCAACTTACACTTTGGTCACACTTCACAGACATGCACATGCATATATATATACATACATCTAGGTTTTTCTCCTTTTTCTACATAGCTCTTGTTCTTCTTTATTTCTTCTATTGTCCATGGGGAAGTGGAAAAGAATCTTTCCTCCGTAAGCCATGCGTGTCGTATGAGGCGACTAAAATGCCGGGAGCAATGGGCTAGTAACCCCTTCTCCTGTAGACATTTACTAAAAAAGAAAAGAAGAAAAACTTTATAAAACTGGGATGCTTGAATGTGCGTGGATGAAGTGCGATGACAAGAAACAGATAAGTAAAAGAGATGGATGTAGGAGAAAGAAGCATCAGGGAAGACGAGGTAAGGTAAAAATAAAAGGGGTAGGGCGTAGGGGAAATATAAAATTGGGATAATGGCTAATGAGAGAGCATATGGGGTCGAAGAGTATGGGGTAGGTTTAAAAATGAGTTTAGAGTGTTCAGCAGAAGTTTGTGGTTACAGAGAAAGTGGATGAGTAAAGGGGAGCGATTGGTGGGATATGAATAAAGGAGGTATAAGGGAGAGAAAATTAGCATATGAGAAAGTTTTTGGACAAAGAAGTGATGCAAGGAAGTAAAGGTATATGGAAAAAGAGAGAGGTTAAGGAGTGGTGAAGCAATGTAAAAGAAGCAGAGAAATTAGTGGGTGAGATGTTCAAAAATTTTGTTGAAAGATAAGAAAAAGTTTTGGATGAGACTAACAAGTTAAGGAAGCCTAGAGAACAATGGATTATGTATTAAAATAGAGAGAGAGATAATTAAATGGAGAGTTAGAGGTATTGGGAAGATGGAGGGAATATTTTGAGAAATTGTTAAATGTTGATGAAGATAGGGAAGCTGTGATTTCGTGTATAGGGCAAGGAGGAATAACATCTTGTAGGAGTGAGGAAGAGCCAGTTGTAAGTGTGGGGGAAGTTCGTGAGGCAGTAGGTAAAATGAAAGGGGGTAAGGCAGCCGGGATTGATGGGATAAAGATAGAAATGTTAAAAGCAGGTGGGGATATAGTTTTGGAGTGGTTGGTGCAATTATTTAATAAATGTATGGAAGAGGGTAAGGTACCTAGGGATTGGCAGAGAGCATGCATAGTTCCTTTGTATAAAGGCAAAGGGGACAAAAGAGAGTGCAAAAATTATAGGGGATAAGTCTGTTGAGTATACCTGGTAAAGTGTATGGTAGAGTTATTATTGAAAGAATTAAAAGTAAGACGGAGAATAGGATAGCAGATGAACAAGGAGGCTTTAGGAAAGGTAGGGGGTGTGTGGACCAGGTGTTTACAGTGAAACATATCACATGTAAGTGAACAGTATTTAGATAAGGCTAAAGAGGTCTTTGTGCATTTATGGATTTGGAAAAGGCGTATGACAGGGTGGATAGGGGGGCAATGTGGCAGATGTTGCAGTGTATGGTGTAGGAGGTAGGTTACTGAAAGCAGTGAAGAGTTTTTACGAGGATAGTGAGGCTCAAGTTAGAGTATTAGGAAAGAGGGAAATTATTTTCCCAGTAAAAGTAGGCCTTAGACAAGGATGTGTGATGTCACCGTGGTTGTTTAATATATTTATAGATGGGGTTGTAAGAGAAGTAAATGCGAGGGTCTTGGCAAGAGGCGTGGAGTTAAAAGATAAAGAATCACACACAAAGTGGGAGTTGTCCACAGTTGCTCTTTGCTGATGACACTGTGCTCTTGGGAGATTCTGAAGAGAAGTGCAGAGATTGGTGGATGAATTTGGTAGGGTGTGCAAAAGAAGAAAATTAAAAGTGAATACAGGAAAGAGTAAGGTTATGAGGATAACAAAAAATTAGGTGATGAAAGATTGAATATCAGATTGGAGGGAGAGAGTATGGAGGAGGTGAATGTATTCAGATATTTGGGAGTGGACGTGTCAGCGGATGGGTCTATGAAGGATGAGGTGAATCATAGAATTGATGAGGGAAAAGGGTGAGTGGTGCACTTAGGAGTCTGTGGAGACAAAGAACTTTGTCCTTGGAGGCAAAGAGGGGAATGTATGAGAGTATAGTTTTACCAACACTCTTATATGGGTGTGAAGCATGGGTGATGAATGTTGCAGCGAGGAGAAGGCTGGAGGCAGTGGAGATGTCATGTCTGAGGGCAATGTGTGGTGTGAATATAATGCAGAGAATTCGTAGTTTGGAAGTTAGGAGGAGGTGCGGGATTACCAAAACTGTTGTCCAGAGGGCTGAGGAAGGGTTGTTGAGGTGGTTCGGACATTGTAGAGAGAATGGAGCGAAACAGAATGACTTCAAGAGTGTATCAGTCTGTAGTGGAAGGAAGGCGGGGTAGGGGTCAGCCTAGGAAGGGTTGGAGGGAGGGGGTAAAGGAGGTTTTGTGTGCGAGGGGCTTGGACTTCCAGCAGGCATGCGTGAGCGTGTTTGATAGGAGTGAATGGAGACAAATGGTTTTTAATACTTGACGTGCTGTTGGAGTGTGAGCAAAGTAACATTTATGAAGGGATTCAGGGAAACCGGCAGGCCGGACTTGAGTCCTGGAGATGGGAAGTACAGTGCCTGCACTCTGAAGGAGGGGTGTTAATGTTGCAGTTTAAAAACTGTAGTGTAAAGCACCCTTCTGGCAAGACAGTGATGGAGTGAATGATGGTGAAAGTTTTTCTTTTTCGGGCCACCCTGCCTTGGTGGGAATCGGCCAGTGTGATAATAAAATAAAATAATTCAGGGAAACCGGCAGGCCGGACTTGAGTCCTGGAGATGGGAAGTACAGTGCCTGCACTCTGAAGGAGGGGTGTTAATGTTGCAGTTTAAAAACTGTAGTGTAAAGCACCCTTCTGGCAAGACAGTGATGGAGTGAATGATTGTGAAAGTTTTTCTTTTTCGGGCCACCCTGCCTTGGTGGGAATTGGCCGGTGTGATAATAGAATAATAGAATAGAATTGCCCTTAGACAGGACATCTCCACTGCCTCCAACCACCTCCTCGCTGCAGCATTTACAACCCAAGCTTCACACCCATATAAGAGTGTTGGTACCATTATACTTTCATACATTCCCTATTTGCCTCCATAGATAACATTTTTTTTGTCTCCACATATACCTCAATGCACCACTCACCTTTTTTTCCTTCATCAATTCTATGGTTAACCTCATCCTTCATAAACTCATCCGCTGACACATCAACTCCCAAATATCTAATAACATTCACTTCTTCCATTCTCCCTCTCTCCAATGTGATATCCAATTTTTCTTTATCTAAATCATTTGATATCCTCATCACCTTACTCTTATCTATGTTCACTTTCAACTTTCTACCTTTATACGCCCTCCAAAACTCGTCCACTAACCTTGATTTCCCATAATTTAATCCCACCCCTTTCCTGAACACCCTAGCATTTACTTCTTTTACAACCCCATCTATAAATATATTAAACAACCATGGTGACATTACACATCTCTGGCTAAGACCTACTTTTACCAGGAAGTAATCTCCCTCTCTTCTACACACTCTAACCTGAACCTCACTATCCTTATAAAAACTCTTTACAGCATTTAGTAACTTACTACCTATTCCATATACTACTTGCAACATCTGCCACATCGCTCCCCTATCCACCCTTTCATACACCTTTTCTAAATCCATAAATGCAATGAAAGCTTCCCTACCTTTATCTCAATACTGTTCACATATATGCTTCAATGTAAACACATACTCAACACATCCCCTACCCAATCTAAAGCCTCCATACTCATCCTCAATCCTACTCTCTGTCTTACCTCTAATTCTTTCAATAATAACCATACCACACACTTGTCCTGGTATACTCAGTAAACTTATTCCCCTATAATTTTTACAATCTCTTTTGTCCCCCTTTCCTTTATATAAAGGAACTATACATGCTCTCTGCCAATCCCTAGGTACCTTCCCCTCTTTCATACATTTATTAAACAAAAATACCAACCACTCCAACACTATCATCCCCTGCTTTTAGCATTTATGTCATAATTCCGTCAGTTCCAGCTGCTTTACTCCCTTTCATTCTATGTAATGCCTCATGCACCTCCCCCACACTCACATTCTGCTCTTCTTCACTCCTAAAAGATGTTATACCTCCTTGGCCAATGCATGAAATTACTGCCTCCCTTTCTTCATCAACATTTAAAAGTTCCTCAAAATATTCCTACCATCTGCCCAATACCTCCAGCTCCCCTTCTATTAACTTCCCTACTCTGTTTTTAACTGACAAATCTATTCGTTCCCTAGGCTTTCTTAACTTGTTTATCTCACTCCAAAATTTTTTCTTATTTTCATAAAAATTTCTTGCCAGTGCCTCTCCCACTCTATCATCTGCTCTCCTTTTGCACTCTCTCACCACTCTCTTCACCTTTCTTTTACTCTCCATATACTCTGCTCTTCTTATAACACTTCTCTGTAAAAACCTCTCATAAGCTACCTTTTTCTCTTTTATCACACCCTTTACTTCATCATTCCACTAATCACTCCTCTTTCCTCATGGAGGGTGTATATATCTGTAGTGGAGAGGAGGAGGCATAGGGGTCATCCTAGGAAAGGGTGGAGGGAGGGGATAAAAGAGGTTTTGTGTGCAAGGAGCCTGGACATGTAGTAGGCATGTGTGAATGTGTGAGATAGGAGTGAATGGAGATGAATGGTTTCTGGGACCTGACGAGTTGTTGGAGTGTGAGCAGGGTAATTTTTGTGAAGAGATTCAGGGAAACCGGTTAGCCGAACTTGAGTCCTAGAGGTGGGAAGTACAATGCCTGCACTTTAACCCTTAAACTGTCCAGACAGATCTACGTTCACATGAGTAGTGCTCCAAAAGTAGATCTACGTTTTTTAACATATTTTCAAACATAACAAAACAAAAATGTAGATCAAAGTTTTTTCACACGTTTTCAAATGTAAAAAAAGAAAAAGAAGCTCTACGTTTTCTTATATACTTTCAAATGTTAAAAAAACGTAGATCTACGTTTGGACGGTTTAAGGGTTAAAGGAGGAGTTTGGGATATTGGCTGTTTGAAGTGACATCAAAACTGCCATATCCGGGCACCTCTGCAAAGACAGTGATTATGTGTGAATGATGGTGAAAGTGTTTATTTCTTTTTTGGGTCACATTGCCTAGGTGGAAGACGCCCGACGTGTTAAAAACAAAAAAATACATGGTGATAATGAGTCATACTTCACTCGAGTTAAACAATGGCAACAGTTAAACTTATTCAGAATTTTTTAAATAAAGTTTGGCACAGGCAAATGAAAAATGAAAAAACATAGTAGTTAACAAAATAAGAAGCTTCAGAACATTTTAAATACTACTGAGATCTACAGCTGTTTATACTGCCCTTCAGAGGAAGAAAAGTATATATGATTAACATACAATTTGATTAACTACAGTAGTATTTACAAATACTGTACTACATGACATATTTTGATATTACTCACCAACTGGTACTCCTGCGATATCTGCTTGCAACTGCATCAGAGTATTGTTACAAGTCATACCCCCATCCACTTGCAATTTGTTTAGTGAGATACCGGAGTCCTTTTGCATTGAGTCAAGGATTTCCCGAGTTTGAAAGCAAACTGCTTCCAGTACAGCTCTTGCCAGATGAGCTCCAGTGCTACTCTGAGTCAAGCCACAAATGGTCCTAAAGGAAAAGTATTAATAAAGGCTGCATATATATTTTTTTTTTCAATAAGTTGGCCGTCTCCCACCGAGGCAGGGTGACCCAAAAAGAAAGAAAATCCCCAAAAAGAAAATACTTTCATCATCATTCAATACTTTCACCTCACTCACACATAATCACTGTTTTTGCAGAGGTGCTCAGAACACAACAGTTTAGAAGCATATACGTATAAAGATACACAACATATCCCTCCAAACTGCTAATATCCTGAAACCCCTCCTTTAGAGTGCAGGCATTGTACTTCCCATTTCCAGGACTCAAGTCCCGGCTATATATTAAATATTACCCTGCTCACACTCCAACAGATTGTCAGGTCCCAAATACCATTCGTCTCCATTCACTCCTATTGAACATGCTCATGCATGCCTGCTGGAAGTCCAAGCCCCTCGCCCACAAAACCTCCCTTACCCCTTCCTTCCAACCTTTTCGAGGACGACCCCTACCCCGCCTTCCTTCTCCTACAGATTTAAATGCTCTCCATGTCATTCTACTTTGATCCATTCTCTCTAAATGACCAAACCACCTCAACAACCCCTCTTCAGCCCTCTGACTAATACTTTTATTAACTCCACACTTTCTCCTAATTTCCATACTCCGAATTTTCTGCATAATATTTACACCGCACATTGCCCTTAGACAGGTCATCTCCACTGCCTCCAACC
The DNA here is from genome assembly GCF_026875155.1 of Cherax quadricarinatus. Lineage (NCBI taxonomy): Eukaryota > Metazoa > Arthropoda > Malacostraca > Decapoda > Parastacidae > Cherax > Cherax quadricarinatus. The sequence goes on along the minus strand of NC_069425.1, from coordinate 42,237,796 downwards.
GCCTCCTCGCTGCTGCATTCACAACCCAAGCTTCAAAACCCATAAAAGAGTGTTGGTACTACTATACTTTCATACATTCCCTTCTTTGCCTCCATAGATAACGTTTTTTGACTCCACATATACCTCAATGCACCCACTCGCCTTTTTTCCCTCATCAATTCTATGATTAACCTCATCCTTCATAAATCCATCCGCCGACACGTCAACTCCCAAGTATCTGAAAACATTCACTTCTTCCATACTCCTCCTCCCCAATTTGATATCCAATTTTTCTTTATTAAATCATTTGACACCCTCATCACCTTACTCTTTTCTATGTTCACTTCAGCTTTTTTACCTTTACACACACTCCCAAACTCATCCACTAACCTTTGCAATTTTTCTTTAGAATCTCCAATAAGCACAGTATCATCAGCAAAAAGTAACTGTGTCAATTCCCATTTTGTATTTGATTCCCCATAATTTAATCCCACCCCTCTCCCGAACACCCTAGCATTTACTTCTTTTGCAACCCCATCTATAAATATATTAAACAACCATGGTGACATTACACATCCCTGTCTAAGACCTACTTTTACTGGGAAGTAGTCCCCCTCTCTTCTACACACCCTAACCTGAGCCTCACTATCCTCATAAAAACTCTTTACAGCATTTAGTAACTTACCACCTATTCCATATACTTGCAACATCTGCCACATTGCTCCCCTATCCACTCTATCATATGCTACCTGTCTTTGATGCTGAAATCACTCATTTAAAAAAAAAAAAAAGGACAAGTATGCTATCTATTAAACAGTAAGAAACGTAAGTATAAAAACTGGATCCTGCAGTAAGTGGTGTTACTACAGGTACTCTCTGGATAGAGTATGAAGTATGGCTATTCTCAAAGTTGATTTCAATCATTACTATTTTTACCTCAAAATATCAAATAGTGTCTAATAATTAAGGCATTACTTGCCAACATGTAGAGGAATTTCCTTGTTTTGTCACTGAACTGAAATGCAGAACAAATCTACAAAGCAGATTAAATACAAAAATTCTAAAGATATAAGTCACAACATTCTCTTGAGAGTGAAGAAAAAGCATCAGGAGTAAAAAAAATATGGATAACTGCTATCCTGACATGTGGTTAATGCAACTGAAACACACAATTGCAAATTATGTGCTATTAAAAAAAATAAATGTGCTTGTCTGTGTGTATTCAAAGGTATGAAAGCATTCCCAGTTCATTACATGTCCAAAAAATGGACTCGAGTTAAACGAGAACTTACCCGTGAGTGATTCAATAATCATACTGTACCTATATGGTTCATTGCATAAAAGTTAGGCTTCCTAAAAGCCGAAAAACTGTGCTGCTGCTTGATACTGTGTTGCTTGCCCAGCTGCTGAAAAATTGGTTTCACGTTGTGTTTTTGTCTCTACATGTATTACATCTAACTGTACATTCCTTATGCAGTCCACGGATCAAGAAACAATTACATACATGCATGGCAATACTACTACAACAAAAACTAAGATATCAGTATTTAAAGATACCTTGGCTATGAAAAATTTATGAAAGCATTCTATATTAAAAATATGAATGATATTTAAACACTTGAGAAGCTGTTAATGCTTCTTCTCTGGAGAAGGCATGGCTCTGATACTGAAGAGTTTGAACGAACACAGGCTAACAATAGCAGAACACTGTAGTAAGCCTGCTGGCCGAAGTTAGGTAGGTTCTACCATTTGAAATAACCAATTATGCCAAATACTAAATAAAATAAACCATTCCATGAATGAAACAAAGAGCACTTGGAGAAATGAACTGAGTGTAAAAAGGATGATCTGTCTACCATATACTCAATAACTGAAATTGATGATATTGATGAGGATGATAAGGAATTAGCTCTTCAAAATAGCATGACAAAATTAAATATAATTCAAGCACAACAATACCCTTTATCAAGATTTCTTATTAGTGTAGATTAGCTTTCCTTTGTTGGGTCATATACTCATATTTAATCATTTTTAATAAAGCAAGTGTAAAGTCTCCATAATTTTTTTACATGTTTTTAGAGATGCATCTTCTTTCAACAAACTGGCCGTATCCCACCGAAGCAGGGTGACCCAAAAAGAAAAACAAAAGTTTCTCTTTTTAACTTTAGTAATGTATACGGGAGAAGGAGTTACTAGCACCTAGCTCCCGGCATTGTAGTCGCCTCTTATGACATGCATGGCTTATGGAGGAAGAATTCTGTTTCATTTCCCCATGGAGATAAGAGGAAATAAACAAGAACAAGAACTAGTAAGAAAATAGAAGAAAATCCAGAGAGGTGTGTATATATATGCTTGTACATGTATGTGTAGTGTGACCTAAGTATAAGCAGAAGTAGCAAGACATACCTGAAATCTTGCATGTTTATGAAACAGTAACAAAGACAACACCAATCCTACCATCATGTAAAACAATCACAGGCTTTTGTTTTACACTCACTTGGCGGGATGGTAGTACGTACCTCCCTGGGTGGTTGCTGTCTACCAACCTACTACCTAAGATAGAAATGCATATTATTGTTACTGTATCTTTATATTATCTTTATATTATCTTTGCCTTCACTATGTTTTTACTTAACCTAATTTTAATAAGACCCTTCACCCTCTGAATATTAAAACTGCATTTTGTCAAAGTAATGCACTTCGTAACTGGTTCATACCAAGGTGAACAGAAACAAACTACTGATTAGCAGAACACTAAGGAGGTGAAAAACACTAATCCTAAGAAAAGCATTAGGACAGGCAATAGAGTCAACTAGGCAACTACTGTGCTTACCAGTATATTTGGGGAAAGGAAAGGAAGCATACCCTACATGTTTTAGTAAGCACTACTTCTATATGATTTTGTCAACAATGAATAGCTCTATGAATAAAGTTTGTATCTGGGAATGTAAACATATCTGAATGAATTAGTGGTACCTCGGTATACGTCCTTAATCCATTCCAGGACCTTGGACTTATACGAAACAGGACGTATACCATACAAATTTTCCCATGAGAAATATAGGGAAAACAATTAATCCGTTCCCATGAAAAAAATCCTATTATTGGCATATTATACATTGATGGGGTTATATAAAAAAATTTAAACACTGATTAATATGTACTAAAATACATACATAAATACAAAAGAATTAGATGAAATAAATGTAAATTTAACCTCACTTTACTTTGCTGAAAAGAGTTGAGTGCCTACTAGGATAGTGCTGAGAAGGGAGGAGGAAATGTTATTGTTGGGAAGGAAGTCCCTTTCTCTTTTTTTGTCTTTTTTTCCTTTTTGGAAACCGGTTAAAACCCCTCACCGGGGTTTTGACTTTTTTCGCAAATCCCTGCCTCTGATTTTTCTGTCCCCCCCCCGGAACACTGTTTTTCTGTTAACCCAAAAATCAAAAGCAATTTTTCAACAGCCCAAAAGGGTCCTTGATCTTTGTTTGGTAATCGATTTCACCCCCTCTTTCCCAACATTAGCCGTTTTAATAACATTTTTGTTTTTCACAACTCAGAATACTTTTTTTTTCTTGGCATACGGCATGCAAAGACAATCCCGGTTTCCCCCTGCCACCTTCGTATTTTAACAACAATCTTTTTTTTTCCCCTCCCTTTGGTGACCTAACAAATTTTCTTCAATTTTTGGGGCTTTTCTCATTAATTTCCTTAAAACTCATATTAATGAATTTACAAAAAAAAAATTTATTTTAAAAAACACAGCACGGTTTGTTCATTGAATGGTAGCAAGGGGGCCTACTGACGTTAGGGGGGCAGCCCGGGTTTTGTCTCAAAGAGAGGTAAACAAGGGTAGTGCCCCGTGTTATGATTCTTTTTTGCCCCATACAAGACAAAGCACCGAGCGTATGCCAAACAAAGGTTGCATACCAACAAAAATTTTCGCACCCCAAAAAAGGCCCAAATCCCCAAGTTGGACTTTTTCCCAAAAGCAAAAAACTATACCGAGGTACCCGTTACTTCAGGGAAATCTTTTTTAAAAGGGTACTATGGTATATGTAAATTTAATCACCCTTTTGGGGCATAAACTGCGCCAATAGGGGGGCTTTATAAACCCGAAAAGGCTGGCCCAAAGTAAACCCCCCCCAGAGTCCTTTTAACTGACTTTGCAAAAGGCCCCAATGTCTGCAGATGTTTGGATAATATTCAGGTTATCTCTTACCAAAGGAACAGCGCTCCAGAAATGGCAACAGACCCTTTTCCAAGGCATATACTTTTTGGAGCATTTTTTCCAAAATTTTGAACAACGCCCGTAAAAGACCATGTTTCACTCTGAACAATCTGTAACAAGAAAAATATTTTCAGATATTTTTCCATACAATACGGGAAATGTGAGTGTTTTTAAACCTAACACCTTTAGAGTGAAGCACGGGTTTTATATCAAAGGGGCCCCCCCGCAAAACGAACCCCCCGAAGTGACCAATTATTAAGGGGTATTTTTTGGAAAGTGCGTTTGTACGTGTTTTTTTGGGGGCCCTGAAATGGACTAATCTACTTCACAATTTTCCCAAAGGGGAACAAATTCGGTTTTTTACGGCCCCCTAAACCCTATTCCCTGGAGTGAAAAAATATCTTTAAACCCCCGGGGGTCCACTGTATTAATGATTCTGGGGCCCCCCATCCCCAAGACCCAGTCCCCGGGATAAGGTCTTTTACACAGTTTTACTTATAAATTTTAAAAGATAAAAACACACAACAAAGCTTCATTTTTTTGAAAACTACCAAAGGAAATTTAAAAACAGCTAATCAAAACCCCTTTCCCAAAAGTTGGACATACTCTCATCAAAATTTATACAATTTTTGAAAAAAAAAAACACTTTTTCAAATATGACTATTTTTAAAATCTTTTTTTTAATTTATTACTATTTGCTTTTCTTGCAAAAAAGGTCTTTTGGGGGAGAAAAAGTATCTCAAAAACCCCCCAAAATTTAACATCTGCAAAAGTATACAGCATCATTTTCTTAGAGAAATTCTACTACAAAATAAATAAAAAAACCCTTTTAAAGGGGACAAACCTACATAAAAAAAGGATAAAAAGGGACAATGGGCTTACAAGGCATAAAAAAAACCCCTTTTTTTTACATTTAAACACTCAATTTTTCTTTTCCCCCTTTAAATATTAAAACCCAGATTTCCCCCAATTTTTTGCATGACGTGTTAGGGCCCGGAGTGAATGGAGACAATGGTTTTTTTACCTGACACTTTTTGGAGTGTGAGCAGGGTAAAGTTTTTTTTGAAAGGATTCAGGGAAACCGGTTTTGCCCGACCTTTTAGTCCTGGGAAAGGGGAATACAATGGGCCCCGCTTAAAAAAAGGAGGGGTTTTGGGGAAAATTTGGGGAATTTGGGGTACTATCCAAACTGTCGTACTGGGTGGCCCCCTGCAAAGACAGTGGGTTTTGTATGAGTGAAAGGTGAAAAGTGTTTAAAAGATAGTGAAAGTTTTTTTTTTTTTTTTGGGGGGGGGAAACCCTTTCCCTTTATGGATGACTCACGTGTTTAAAAAAAAAAATTAATATCCCATTAACCCCAAAATTTTTCCTTTCCCACCCGGTAGGGGGCCCAAAAAAAAAAAAAACCCCTCAAAAAAAATTTTCCCCCCAGTATATGGGCAACTAAAAAAAAATTGTTTTCTGGCCACCAATTTTCCTTTTTGAAAAACTTTTTACAATCAATTGCTCTTCTATTTAACATTAATAACAATTTAGAATTAAGGAAATATGATTTAAATTTGAGAAAAGTATCAGTTACAAGTTAAAATCATCACTTGGGAAATTTTGAGATACAGTACCTGAATTTCCCGTATTATACAGTAAGAACAGCCCCGTGCCATAAGTGTTCTTACCTGGGCCCCGAGACATACACATTTGCCCCACCAGAAACAGCTTGCGGTTTTCCTAGTACCTTAAAAAAAAGAAGCAAATAACTTAAAATTTTTTAAAAAACTTTTCAGAAGTTTAAATTAAAAAACCCCTCTAAACCCCCCCCTCTCCTCCCCCCCCCCTCTTCAGCCCCCCCACTCCCCCTACATAGTAATGAATCTTATCAACTCTTTTTATAAATTTTTTCCATACAATAATAAACCAAGTGGCTGAGTTGAAAGGTGGTTAAAGAAGGGAAACAAAATATAAACCCTGTTTTAAAAGATCATTTTTTTGAAAAGTAGGGATTAAAAGTTAAAAGTACAGGAAAAAACCCCATGTTTTAAAGCACCTCTTTTCAAATGTCCATGTTTTTTTTTTGGTTTTTTCAACTGAGCCATTTTCCCTTATATTTGGTGCTTTTTTAAAAATTTTTTTTACTATTTTGTCATACAAATGGGCCCTCCTGTATACACTAAAGTAATTTTATCCTAATAAAAACACAAATAAAATTTTTTATTCTTATTTCAGGGGGGTCCCACTTATACAGAAATTAGGGTTTCCCGCTACTGCTGGGACATTTAAAATTGCCCATAAAAATGAATCATAGCCTTTTTTTTTTAATTTCCAAAGCACATAAAAGCCTGATAACATGTTTACCTATCATATATTAAGTGGGTCAATTTTTGCTATGACTAAGAAAAAGGCATATACAGTAAAATATAAAATTTTTTATTATTTTATTATCACACTTGCCCCATTCCCAAACCAAAGGGAGGGGGGCCCGAAAAAAAAAACTTTTAAACCCTTAAATTCCCCTCCATCACTTTTCCCCTTTCCAAAGGGTGCTTTACACTACAGTTTTTAAACTGCAACATTAAGACCCCCCCTTTAGAGGCAGGGGACTGTACTTAAAACCCTCTCCAGGACTCAAGTCCGGCCCGGCCCCGGTTTTCCCCCGAAAAACCCCTTTATAAAAGTTACTTTGCTCACACTTTCCCAAAAGCAAAGTCAAGTATTAAAAACCATTTATCTCCATTCACTCCTATCAAACAAGCTCACGCATGCCTGCTGGAAGTCCAAGCCCCTCGCACACAAAAACCCCCTTTACCCCCTCCCTCCAACCTTTCCTAGGCCAACCCCTACCCCGCCTTCCTTCCACTACAGACTCAACACTCTTGAAGTCATTCTGTTTCGCTCCATTCTCTCTACATGCCCTGAACCACCTCAAACAACCCTTCCTCACCCCTCTGGACAACAGTTTTGGTAATCCCCACCTCCTCCTAACTTCCAAACTACGAATTCTCTGCATTATATTCACACCACACATTCCCTCTCAGACATGACATCTCCACTGCCTCCAGCCTTCTCCTCGCTGCAACATTCATCACCCATGCTTCACACCCATATAAGAAGCGTTGGTAAAACTATACTCTTATACATTCCCCTCTTTGCCTCCAAGGACAAAGTTCTTTGTCTCCACAGACTCCTAAGTGCACCACTCACCCTTTTCCCCTCATCAATTCTATGATTCACCTCATCTTTCATAGACCCATCCGCTGACACGTCCACTCCCAAATATCTGAATACATTCACCTCCTCCATACTCTCTCCCTCCAATCTGATATCCAAGCTTTCATCACCTAATATTTTTGTTATCCTCATAACCTTACTCTTTCCTGTATTCACTGTATTCACAAAGGTAAATATATTAATTACCTTAAAATATTTTCATCCTTAGCTTATAGAAAGTGGTGAATATATTTATTGTAGGAAGTCTGAATAAATGAGGAATGGGTATAATTGAAATGCCGTAAAGCGAACCACTGTAAAGTGGGGCCCGCTTGTGCTACTGTAATAACAAAATAGGTAGGATAACTTGAGACTCAGAATAAAGAAGATATGAAAAGCTACTCACCCCTGAAATTGGAACACCAAGTAATGGCCCTTTAGTTATATAGCCATAAACTTCAGAACTACTTCTAATCTCAGGGAGTACGGACAAGGGAATCTTGAAGAACCTGTACAGAAATAAATACACTGCGTTAAAAAAATGTCTAACATTTTTCTTCATTTAAAATACTCCTCTATATGTAAATGATCAATTAAAAAAATGTGCTATGTACAGAAAAACTGTTCACTACATATACTGCTCAATTTTGTTTTAACACACCAACTGTTTCACACTGTTGCAGGGTGACCCGAAAAAGAAGAAAAAGTTTTTCTTTTTACATTTAGTAATTTATACAGCCCCTTGCTTCCAGCATTTTAGTGCTTCTTATGAGAGGCAAAACATGATTCTAATTACCATATTTTATTATTATAATTATTATTACTTTTTCTTTTTATCTCAGGGGCCATCTCCCACAAAGGCAACATGGGCCAAAGAAGAAAATGCATTCACCATCATTTATTCAATTGCTGTCTTATTGGAAGTGTGCTGACATCACAATTTTTATTACCCTCTGACTGTAAAATTCCAACCCCTCTTTCAACCCTTCCTAGAATGATCCCTATGCTTTCTTCCTTCCTCTTCTTGTTATCCTATCCTACTCCATCTACTCTAAAGGCCTAAACCAGCAGTGCATCCCAAATTGTCCAGTAGGGGGGTGGGTAACCATTCTTGTCTGTACTAAGGGAGGCTAATAACTGGTTATGTGCACTGTAATGGTGCACTGCACATGCAATGGTAGTTTGAATGCTACCTAAGTAAATTCAAGGCATATGGTATAAAATTAAGACATAAGTAAAACTTTAACCCTTAAACTGTCCAAATGTAGATCAACGTTCATGTGCCTACCGCTCTGAATATTTAGGGAAAGAGCGCATTTTTCCCAGCATCCCCGAATTTTGTCATACTGCGCACAATGAGTGCACAAGAGTCATTCTCTTATGTCTAGGCAACTCAGGCGGATCATGCCAAGGTTGAAAGCATGTAGAATAAAACGTAGATCTACAATCAGAGCGCTACACACGTGAACGTTGATTACGTTTGGACAGTTTAAGGGTTAATAACTAATCACTGTGAATATTATTTATCACATCATGATTTAACACTTATATAATAATAATAGTTTCTTACTTGCACAAATTAGGATCCCATTGTAATGTAGATATGTTCATAAGCATAGTACGAGAAGCATTAGTTACATCAGTTACATGCAGTCCACCATCTAAGCCACCAGTCAAATTCTGTACACCAAAAAGGAAAAGAAAAACATTGAAAACTGCATTCCTAATGGGCCTATAACAACCGAATTAAGTATTACATTTTTTAGTTTTCAAAATCATTTATTTTACCTGAAGGCTTGCCCACAATATTAATATATAAAGTAGGCTTCATAAATTTAATTACAATGTTCCATTTTCCATAATAAGTATAAGTATGCATTCACAACACACACACACACACACAATAATTTGTTTTGAATAAATATAAAGATTAGACTAAATATCATGGTGGTGATCAAAAAGAATATAGAAATTTAACCTTTCAGGGGTCATGACCCCTGCTCTCAAACTTTCTCTCAGGGTTTAAAATTAAAAAAAAAAAAAATTGTTTTTTCTAATGAAATAAGATATTTTTTTCCCAAAGGTAATGAAACCAAAAGTACAAAATTTGATGGAAAAACTTATGGATTTGCGCTCTCACAAAGTTAGCAGTCTTGGAGATATTTACGCAATGGTGATTTCGCCTACTTTGCGCCCTATTTTTGGCCAATTCCCTTGCTCCCATCGACCAAACTCATAGCTGTTTTGCTAGTCTTCCTTTTATTTTACCGACTGAGTACAAGAAAATCCTATTTATGTACTTATTTCGACTATCCAATAAAGTTATCCAGAATAAATAATGTAGACATTCCTGGCACTAAAAAAAATTTCCTGTTCCTTAGTCACATCTCTTGGTCCCTTTTACATTACATTTGCTTTCCATTTTGAATTTTTATTCACACAAAAAACAGAAGACTTACTGTTATGCAGACTACTGTATTATTGTAATAATTGTACAAATAATATCAGTGCATTCCTAAATGCATATTAGACTGGCCATGTATTGGGCATATGATGTCATTTGTGTACTCTGGAATATCGGCAAAATTTAACATTTCCACTACTTTGAGGTCAATTTCGAGAAACTTTCAGTCGGCAAATATTTAACATTTGCACTACTTTGAGGTCGATTTCGAGAAACTTTCAGTCCTGAAAGCAATCAAAATCATCTCTACTTCTGTTATACATTTATATCTTCCATTCTGTCAAACGAGACCAAGAATCCAAGAATACAATCATAAAAAGCACACAAAAATACACCACGAAGTTGCTGTTTTAAACCAAAATCACGGGCATAGTTTTTTCTCATTATGCACTGTGTACTGCAGAATTTTTTTTCACAGTATATGGTGCACACTTACCACATAGACCCATTCTCTCACATCTAGGCCCAAATTTATCACTTACAGCTTATCTGAGTGAGCTGAGCTCATAGCGTAGTACTACGGTACCGACATAATAGTACTACGGTACCATTCATAATAGTTATGATGGTATGTAATGATTAAGAAAATAACTAAAATATACAAGTACATATGCATGTACAAAAGTTAGACAAAGTAGTGATAGAGGATAAGTAATTTTTAATGAAAAAATGAAGAGAAAAGGGAATACAAATAATGTACATTTAAAAGCAATGTAAATTATGAACGTAGTATAAATCCATATTTTTCCAAGAAAAGGGACAGCAATTTTTTTTTTTCAACAAGTCAGCCGTCTCCCACCGAGGCAGGGTGACCCAAAAAGAAAGAAAATCCCCAAAAAGAAAATACTTTCATCATCATTCAACACTTTCACCTCACTCATACATAATCACTGTTTTTGCAGAGGTGCCCAGAATACAACAGCTTAGAAGTATATACGTATAAAAATATACAATATATCCCTCGAAACTGCCAATATCCCAAACCCCTCCTTTAGAGTGCAGGCATTGTACTGCCCATTTCCAGGACTCAAGTCCAGTTATATAAAATAACCGGTTTCCCTGAATCCTTTCACTAAATATTACCCTGCTCACACTCCAACAGCTCGTCAGGTCCCAAATACCATTTGTCTCCACTCACTCCTATCTAACACGCTCATGCATGCTTGCTGGAAGTCCAAACCCCTCGCCCACAACACCTCCTTTACCCCCCCCCTCCAACCTTTTCGAGGACGACCCCTAACCCGCCTTCCTTCCCCTACAGATTTATATGCTCTCCATGTCATAGAAACAACAAAAAAAAAGTTATACGAGCTGACTCACCCATAAGAGCCAAGTATCAACAGTGCCAAAAAGAAGGTTGCCTTTTTGTGCCACTTCCTGAACTTCCTTGATGTTATCCAAGAGCCATCGTAGTTTTAGCGCCGAAAAGTAAGTTGTGATGGGGAGGCCGCACAAATCTTTAACATAGTCTTTGTTTTGACCTGGAGTCTCCTTTAATATGGCTTCTACTGTGCTTGCTGTACGGGAATCTAGCCACACTGTGAATAGAAGAATTTTTTCTTAAAAGAGTATACTACTGTACTATCTAAAAATAGCTCTCGATTATTGTCCTATACATACATACATATACAAATGCATATATATATAACTTCAGTATTACTAAATATACTGAAGTTATTTATATATGCTTTGTTTACTGTTGTATCATAAAACAGAGGTGTGCATAAATACTGTAATTTTAATCTTCAAATAATCTTTGTTGTCTTTTGTGTTTTCTAAACATATTTTACATTCAGGGAATCAATTTCTGTGGCAGATGTAACCTCAGTTTAATATCAGAAATTTTGGTAAGTGGAATTTAAATACTGTATAGGGAGGGATATGTTGTGTATCTTTATATGTAAAAATGCTTCTAAAAATGTTGTGTTCTGAACAAATCTGCAAAAACAGTGATATGTGTGAGTGAGGTGAAAGTGTTGAATGATGATGAAAGTATTTTCTTTTTGGGGATTTTCTTTCTTTTTGGGTCACCCTGCCTTGGTGGGAGACGGCCAACTTGTTGAAAAAAAAAAATTACTAAATATGACTTACAAGTACAGCAGGGTCATATACACTGAATGAGCAACACAGCTCATATTTTTTAGGAGCTACTGAGGTTTCTGTAATCACCACTTGAAGAGTGTGGGTGTTGACCCACACTCTTCCAAGTTGACCTGAGCTGCTTATTTACAAGCACTGAAGTTCGATAACTGACAAAGACATGAAAAATGTTAAAAGGATATCAAGAAAACAGTAGGGACACTAAACTAACTGATATCTATTAATTTCATTCATTAATTTAACAATGATGTTATTGAATAAAATGCTTAAAGAATGCAAACAGTAGGGTAGTGGACTAACCAATAGCATTATACAGAGGATTTCCTGTTGTTTTGTCCCAAACTATTGTTGTCTCTCTCTGGTTGGTTATTCCAATAGCTTTAAATATCTGCTGGATCAATCTCCAAGGTCCTGAAAGAAATAGAAAAATCACCAAATTTTTTATTATTGCTGTACCATCCAAACTTAAACTATTCTATTAAAAATATTATTAAAAACTAGAAATAAATGGTAATCTGAATGCTGTGTGATTGAGCAACACAGCTCAGCCACCCATTTACCCCCTCCATCCCATCCCAGCATACCTCAAAGAGGACTAATTTTATAAAACCTTTACTTATAGACATGGTAATTATCTCCAGTCTTTATCTCCCCCCCATTTCTGTTTCAAATACATTTTGAAATGCCAGTGAAAAATTAAAAAATGATAATTTTAATATACTGTACACAAGTTGCAAGCAACAGCATTTTACAACATATGAAAGAAAGTACTGTGTGAAAAAATATAAAGAAACAAAATATAGAAGAGGGGATTATTGGAATGGTCTGTGAACATGCAGTATGCGCGCGCACGCACGCACACCCGCATGCGCACACACCCGCACGCACACACACACACAAAAATAAATAAAAATTAAATAAAAAAAAAGAGCTACTTTTTAATGACATAAGGAAAAAAATCTAAGGTTTTCAAGAGTTTAGAAATTATGTTATTTACAAGGCCTGGATTACACAAAAATATTTAAGAGATAAACAGTACTGCAGTCACAGCCATATATATATAATATATATATATATATATATATATATATATAATATATATATATATATATATATATATATTATATATATATATATATATATATATATATATATATATATATTTAAAATATTATATATATATATATATATATGTATATATAATATGTATATATATATATGTATATATATATATATTTATATATATATATGTATATATATATATGTATATATATATATGTATATATATATATATATATATATATGTATATATATATATATATGTATATATATATATATATATGTATATATATATATATGTATATATATATATATATGTATATATATATATATATGTATATATATATATGTATATATATATATATGTATATATATATATATGTATATATATATATAATGTAATATATATATATGTATATATATATATATATATATATATTATATAATATATTATATATATATTATATATATATTATATATATATATATATATATTTTTTTTTTTTTTTTTTCAACAAGTCGGCCGTCTCCCACCGAGGCAGGGTGACCCAAAAAAGAAAGAAAATCCCCAAAAAGAAAATACTTTCATCATCATTCAACACTTTCACCACACTCACACATTATCACTGTTTTTGCAGAGGCGCTCAGAATACAACAGCTTGAAGCATATACGTATAAAGATACACAACATATCCCTCCAAACTGCCAATATCCCAACCCCTCCTTTAAAGTGCAGGCATTGTACTTCCCATTTCCAGGACTCAAGTCCGACTATATGAAAATAACCGGTTTCCCTGAATCCTTCACTAAATATTACCCTGCTCACACTCCAACAGATCTTTCAGGTCCCAAGTATCATTCGTCTCCATTCACTCTATCTAACACGCTCATGCACGCTTGCTGGAAGTCCAAGCCCTCGCCACAAAACCTCCTTTACCCCTCTTTCCAACCCTTTCGAGGACGACCCCTACCCCTCTTTCCTTCCCCTATAGATTTATATGCTTTCCATGTCATTCTACTTTGATCCATTCTCTCTAAATGACCAAACCACCTCAACAACCCCTCTTCTGCCCTCTGACTAATGCTTTTATTAACTCCAAACCCCTTCTCCTAATTTCCACACTCCGAATTTTCTGCATAATATTTACACCACACATTACCCCTTTGACAGGACATCTCCACTGCCTCCAACCGTCTCCTCGCTGCTGCATTTACCACCCAAGCTTCACATCCATATAAGAGTGTTGGTACTACTATACTTTCATACATTCCCTTCTTTGCCTCCATAGATAACGTTTTTTGACTCCACATATACCTCAACGCACCACTCAAACCTTTTTTCCCCCATCAATTCTATGATTAACCTCATCCTTCATAAATCCATCCGCCGACACGTCAACTCCCAAGTATCTGAAAACATTCACTTCTTCCATACTCCTCCTCCCCAATTTGATATCCAATTTTTCTTTATCTAAATCATTTGATACCCCCCATCACCTTACTCTTTCTATGTTCACTTTCAACTTTCTACCTTTACACACATTCTCAAACTCATCCACTAACCTTTGCAATTTTTCTTTAGAATCTCCATAAGCACAGTATCATCAGCAAAAAGTAACTGTGTCAATTCCCATTTTGAATTTGATTCCCATAATTTAATCCACCCCTCTTTCCCCAACACCCTAGCATTTACTTCTTTTACAACCCCATCTATAAAATAATTAAACAACCATGGTGACATTACACATCCCTGTCTAAGACCTACTTTTACCGGGAAGTATTCTCCCTCTCTTCTACACACCCTAACCTGAGCCTCACTATCCTCATAAAAGCTCTTTACAGCATTTAGTAACTTACCACCTATTCCATATACAGTGGACCCCCGGTTAACGATATTTTTTCACTCCAGAAGTATGTTCAGGTGCCAGTACTGACCGAATTTGTTCCCATAAGAAATATTGTGAAGTAGATTAGTCCATTTCAGACCCCCAAACATACACGTACAAACGCACTTACATAAATACACTTACATAATTGGTCGCATTCGGAAGTAATCGTTATGCGGGGTCCACTGTACTTGCAACATCTGCCCACATTGCTCCTCTATCCACTCTATCATATGCCTTTTCTAAATCCATAAATGCAATAAAAACTTCCCTACCTTTATCTAAATACTGTTCACATATATGCTTCAATGTAAATACTTGATCTACACATCCCCTACCCACTCTGAAGCCTCCTTGCTCGTCCGCAATTCTACATTCTGTCTTACCTCTAATTCTTTCAATTATAACCCTACCGTATACTTTTCCTGGTATACTCAGTAAACTTATTCCTCTATAATTTTTACAATCTCTTTTGTCCCCTTTTCCCTTTATATAAAGGGACTATACATGCTCTCTGCCACCCTAGGTACCTTCCCCTCTTTCATTACATTTATTAAACAAAAGTACCAACCACTCCAACACTATATCCCCCCCTGCTTTTAACATTTCTGTCATGATCCCATCAGTTCCAGCTGCTTTACCCCTTTCTTTTCTACGTAAGGGCCTCACGTACCTCCACCACACTTACATTCTGCTCTTCTTCACTCCTAAAAGATGGTATACCTCCCTGGCCAGTGCATGAAATTACCGCCTCCCTTTCTTCCTTAACATTTAAAAGTTCCTCAAAATATTCTCGCCATCTACCTAATACCTCCCTCTCCCATCTACTAACTCCCCTACTCTGTTTTTAACTGAAAAATCCATACTTTCCCTAGGCTTTCTTAACTTGTTTAACTCACTCCAAAATTTTTTCTTATTTTCATTAAAATTTCTTGACAGTGCCTCTCCCACTCTTTCATCTGCTCTCCTTTTGCACTCTCTCACCACTCTCTTCACCTTTCTTTTACTCTCCATATACTCTGCTCTTCTTATAACACTTCTGCTTTGTAAAAACCTCTCGTAAGCTACCTTTTTCTCTTTTATCACACCCTTTACTTCATCATTCCACCAATCACTCCTCTTTCCTCCTGCCCCCACCCTCCTATAACCACAAACTTCTGCCCCACATTCTAATACTGCATTTTTAAAACTATTCCAACCCTCTTCAACCCCCCCACTACTCATCTTTGCACTAGCCACCTTTCTGCCAATAGTCGCTTATATCTCGCCCGAACTTCCTCCTCCCTTAGTTTATACACTTTCACCTCCCTCTTACTTGTTGCCACCTTCCTCTTTTTTCCCCTCTACCTTTACTCTAACTGTAGCTACAACTAAATAATGATCCAATATATCAGTTTGCCCCTCTATAAAACATGTGTGTGTATATATATATATATATATAATATATATGTATATATGTATATATGTATATATATGTATATATATGTATATATATGTATATATATATATATATAATGTATATATATATATATATATATATATATATATATATATATATATATTATATATATATATATTTTTTATTTTTTTTATTATCACACCGGCCGATTCCCACCAAGGCAGGGTGGCCCGAAAAAGAAAAACTTTCACCATCATTCACTCCATCACTGCCTTGCCAGAAGGGTGCTTTACACTACAGTTTTTAAACTGCAACATTAACACCCCTCCTCAGAGTGCAGGCACTGTACTTCCCATCTCCAGGACTCAGTCCGGCCTGCCGGTTTCCCTGAATCCTTCATAAATGTTACTTTGCTCACCACTCCAACAGCACGTCAAGTATTATAAAAACCATTTGTCTCCATTCACTCCTATCAAACACGCTCACGCATGCCTGCTGGAAGTCCAAGCCCCTCGCACACAAAACCTCCTTTACCCCCTCCCTCCAACCCTTCCTAGGCCGACCCCTACCCCGCCTTCCTTCCACTACAGACTGATACACTCTTGAAGTCATTCTGTTTCGCTCCATTCTCTCTACATGTCCGAACCACCTCAACAACCCTTCCTCAGCCCTCTGGACAACAGTTTTGGTAATCCCGCACCTCCTCCTAACTTCCAAACTACGAATTCTCTGCATTATATTCACACCACACATTGCCCTCAGACATGACATCTCCACTGCCTCCAGCCTTCTCACTCGCTGCAACATTCATCACCCACGCTTCACACCCATATAAGAGCGTTGGTAAAACTATACTCTCATACATTCCCCTCTTTGCCTCCAAGGACAAAGTTCTTTGTCTCCACAGACTCCTAAGTGCACCACTCACCTTTTTCCCTCATCAATTCTATGATTCACCTCATCTTTCATAGACCCATCCGCTGACACGTCCACTCCCAAATATCTGAATACGTCACCTCCTCCATACTCTCTCCCTCAATCTGATATTCAATCTTTCATCACCTAATCTTTTTGTTATCTCATAACCTTACTCTTTCCTGTATTCACCTTTAATTTTCTTCTTTTGCACACCCTACCAAATTCATCCACCAATCTCTGCTAACTTCTCTTCAGAATCTCCCAAGAGCACAGTGTCATCAGCAAAGAGCAGCTGTGACAACTCCCACTTTGTGTGTGATTCTTTATCTTTTAACTCCACGCCTCTTGCCAAGACCCTCGCATTTACTTCTCTTACAACCCCATCTATAAATATATTAAACAACCACGGTGACATCAACATCCTTGTCTAAGGCCTACTTTTACTGGGAAAAAATTCCCTCTTTCCTACATACTCTAACTTGAGCCTCACTATCCTCGTAAAAACTCTTCACTGCTTTCAGTAACCTACCTCCTACACCATACACTTGCAACATCTGCCACATTGCCCCCCTATCCACCCTGTCATATATATATATATATATTATATTATATATATTATATTATATTATATATATATATATATATATATATATATATATACTGTTTAAGAAAGAAGCATACTGTATTATGGATTTGGCAAGAAAATCTAGCATATATCAACGAAGTGAAGGACTTACATAATTATATACATTATTGCTTTAGATACAGTAAATCTTTGATATAATGGACCACGATATAACGTACAGTGGTCCCCTTGTATCCGCAGGATATATATTCCAAGACCTATCATGGATACCCAAAACTGTAGATTGTAGCGAACTCTATATGCAAGTCATTTTTCATTTACATACATACCTATGATAGTTTAACTGAAAAATTGTGCTCAATAAGTCGAGAATTAGACTTTTTCACTAATGGGAAGCACTTCACGGCTTCTCTTAGACTTTGAAGAACTACCATCACTACTTATGTGCTTTGTAGTCATTATTAAACAAGATTAAGGGTTATTTTTGGGCAATGGTAAACCATGGATAACTGAAACTGTAAAACCAAATCCACAAATAAGGGAGGTTCTACTGTACTTTTAACTCCTTTATTTTCAATATTTATTGCAATAAAACTGTAAATTGAGGATACAGTATTATATTAGGCATACAGAAGTCCTTTAATGCAATCTATTGCTATTTTTAAACATTATTCCGATATAACGAACAACTGGACAATCTCCCTATTAGTCCATTATATCAAGGGTTTACTGTATCTCAACTTTATTGCATACAGGTATTCCAGAAAGCATGCCTTAGAGGAGAAAATACTTTGAATGTTAATAAGGCTATTTTACATGCAAAACACACCTTAAGTTCTCAACAGTTTTTTCAATACATATCAAGACAGATTTGAGGAGCGCACTAGGATCTTGCTCTACCCAGCTTTCCTTTGGGTAAATCTGGATTACTTCTTCTTGATGGTATGTCAAGACTTCTCCTGTCACTGCAGAAAAAACCTAGAAGAAAAAAAAACATACTGTATATATAACTAATTGAAGTTAGGAAAAAATAGCAACGAACAATGGAAAGAAGTGATTTTCTACAAGCGAGTAGTAATTTACTGCATATTCAAAAAATCATCATGATCCTTCTAATGACAACTTTTATTTCTTCGTCCATTGTTACTGTCTATCTACTTATTTGCTGATCTGCTTCCCTTCCTCGAAATGACGAGCTTCATTATTCTTCATATATTTTTATTATACTTTCATTCTTGGTGTGAGAATCTTCCATACATCTAGCATATGGATTATGGTTCACTCACAGTTATGGGTGAACATAATTTGAGTGACCTTGTAGTGCACTCATGGCTGTTTTTAGCATGAGAACTTACTAAAGACTCATCTCTACACCACAGAGACTACTGTATGCAGTGTCCAACTGTTCTATACTGTGATCAGTTCTCCATCCACAGTATTACTACACTTATACTGTTTATTTTACTCTGTTTTCCTTCTTCAACACATTCTCTAGAAGAAACCTGAAATTCTGATTTACTTCTTTTCTCACTACACAAACATCTTTAGTAAGTTCAATTTTATTTTATCTTGATTTGCCCATATTACAATTATCATACCTCATTCTTATCTCTTGTATAATTGAAGCACTACTTTTATTACAAAAATTCTTCACAACATTTAAGAAATTTTCTATGTGCATCAAACTTGAAATCTATTATTTACTACATGATACAGTACTGTATCTACCTAAGCCTATGAACAACTTATTCTGTTTCCTTTTAAGAACTTGCTCCACAATGTTGAAATGTGTAAAAGCTACTTTATTCAAGGTATCAAAATAGCAACTAAATTTATATGAATAATTTGCAACATCCTTCTCCTAGTTAGTCAAAAGATCTTAAAAAAAAAATACAACATAATAAAACAATTGATAAATTTCATTACAGTATTATTATATTACTATGCTACATACATCATTAAATAGTATATTCTTGTCTATGTTCTGTTCATTATAACAATTTGCCCCTAGTACAATATCAGTTATGTAAAATAGGCAAAAATTTCCTTTGAAATTGAAGATGATTTGATACAGTATAGCCTACAACTCACCAGGAAACGAGTGGACGAGGTTCCTTGATCAACAGCACCTACGAGGGGTCCATGCTTGCCACTGATTGGACCATTTGAAGATAACCACATTTTGAGCTAATACTCTCTAATGGAAAAGCTTAAATTCTGAGAATACAACTGAAAAATAAAACTGCTCAAACTTCTTGCAAATTCTCTACAAAAGTTTGTTCAACAAATTTTAAAAAATTTTTACAACCAAAGCGCACTTCCAGCATTAGAAATCGAGAAGTGTGTTCAACCAAATGCATAAAATATCACACATTCAAAATATATATGGAATGTATCTATAACTCAAGAATGTAAGAATATATATGTATCTCTTTTAATGTGTAAGGTGAAGAGCTGCGGGGAGTATCACAGTCGACGAACTTGAGATTCTTGCCCAACTACACTATTAAGTACAAGATTCCAACAATGGCTGAACTCTTATTTTCCCATCATCTGTACATATAGTGTCTCCACCTCCTGCTTTTGTCTCTGCAAAAAAGATTATTATTATTATAATCATAACTAAGCACTAAACCCATAAGTCAGCAAAAAACAACATACAAGTATAAAGAATGAAAAATATAAATTAGTTATTTCTCTAAAAATGCATGAAAACAAAGTCCTAAGAAAAAATTATTTATTTTAATCAGGGAGAAGCGTTGAACTCACAGTGGTCATATACAGCCTGGGTAATGGGAAAGGCATTCAGGTTTGATTGAAGATAGCAGAAGATAAATCAGCTTTTTGGATCAAGACCAGAGTAAATAAATGCAATACAACATCTATAACTTCATAAAAATGTTAGTAAAGGATTGTTAACACTAAAAAATACAGTACTATTTACAAATACAGTGGTACCTTGGGATATGAACAGCTCAAAACTCAAACAATTATGTAAGTGTATTTATGTAAGTGCTTTTGTAAGTGTATTTTTGGAGGTCTGAAACAGATTAATCTAATTTACATTATGGGAACAAATTCGTTCAGTATTGGCACTTGAACAGCCTTCTGGAATGAATTAAGTTCGTATCCTGAGGTACCACTGTATTGACTTTTGGCTCAACTGGCATTTAAGTATAAGTGAGAGGTGATTTTGATGCCAGTGAGCATAGATGATATTGAATCCAGGTCATAGTAGTACAGTAGTAGTATATAGTAATTATAGTAGTAATAGTAATAGTAGTACATGTAGTGGTAGTTAATAATCAAAACTGTAATTCTTCTGTACCAAACTTAAAGTCTTACACAAATATACCGCACATAGAAGAGAGGAGTTTACGACAATGTTTCGGTCCGACTTGGACCATTTGTAGTCACAGTGTGACTTTGTAAATGGTCGAAGTCGGACCGAAACATCGTCATAAGCTCCTCTCTTCTATGTGTGGGTTATTTGTGTATTGTTCCAGTCACAGACTGGGCCGTGGGGGCATTAACCCCCGGAACTCTCTCCAGGTAAACTCCAGGTTATTTATTAATGTCTTATAGCATGAACTAATAGAATATTCAATTTTCTTGTATTCATTGCAACTCACCTAATGACCATATGTACAATTACAGCACTGTTATTGCCTTATTAATCTTAAGTTAGTCTCAAGTGTGCCCAAAATGCTCTGCATATAAAGGTGCTTTTGGCATGTACACCCAATTGTAATACTTCTTTATACAAACTTGTATCATGCTAAAATAAAATTATTTTTATTATTATCAGTAGTAATAATAAGTTTATTCAGATATACACAAATACAGTTACATAGATTATCATACATAGCAGCCTGGTGGTAAAGCTTCCTACACCGGAGGGCCGGTCGATCCCGCGGGTGGAAAACATTTCGACACGTTCCTTACACCTGTTGTCTGTTCACCTAGCAGCAAATAGTACTGGGTGTCATCGAGTGTGTGGTCGCATCTAGGGGACAAGATAAGACCATGAAATAAGTTAGACAGTCCTCGATGACGCACTGCCCTTCTTGGTTATCTGGTCTAACCCCGGGGTTAAAAATGCCGAACGAACTTTGGTAGAGAACCTAGGATAACCCAAAAAAGTCAAAAGTGACTTATTTCCACTGGGATCAAGAATCCCAGTGGAAATTATTATTATTATGCAAGTGCTAAATGTACATTAAGGGGAAAAAAAGCCATAATGCTCCTAATCCAAATCCTTGGTTTAAGTGCCCTTCGTCAGTATATTGTCAACCCCTTGAAGTGTGCAACCGCAATGGCAGCAAAACCTAGAAGCAGTACCTAGACTAGCCTCTGACTCTCCTACATCAAAACTCTATAATATTATTACACTCACACCAAGTACTGTTGCTAGAGTATAAATATAAAATCTAATTATGAGTTACTCCTCGTTGGTGCAGACACTGTTTCTGCTTCATCAGGACACAACTTTTCCCAGTACCTCAACATATGTGTATTTAGAAGTACAGTGTGGTAGCTGCTTGCTAGTGGGTGGTTAAAGCTTTATAAAAGATAGAAAACAGGGTTATTACAGTGGTGGTGTGAGTGTGAGGAGAGAACAGCAGCCACAGCCAAGTGTTGTTGTAGGGAGAAAGGGTTGAGAGGTCCCTGGGACCCCTGGCTGCCACTCAAACTCTGGTTAGTTCACTTTAAGTTTATTCAGGTATATACAAATACAGTTACATAGATTATAATTATTATATATAGCAGCATATGTGTAGAGAACCTAGGATAACCCAAAAAAGTCAGAGAGAGTGACTTATTTCCATTGGGGTCCTTTCAGTTTAATATCTTTATTATGCACCTCACACCCATCCTGTGGGCAGTAGCCAAAAATATTACAGAGGTACATAATGGGTCCAGGGACTGGACCCCAAAGTTTTGATAGCTGAACAAGTTACAAAGGTGATGAACCATTCACACGTCTACACCTGATCAGAGGTACATAATGGGTCCAGGAATTAAGCAGTAATTAAGTTTATTCAAGTACATGTACACACATATATACAGCTACATAAATTATCATACATAGCAACATATGCGTGCATTACCTAGAATAACCCAAAAAAGTCCTAAGTGACCTATTTTCATTGGGGTTCTTGGTTATAGCAGAGATAACTCACCAATGCTAATGTATCGTAAAATTATTTTTCACTGGGAATCTTTCAAATGATGTTACTTTTGGATGGGTAAGTTAAATTAAGCAGAATTAATAAGCAAAAATTTAGCACCGTTAGGATAGGTTGTTGTTAATTTTTGAAAAAAAAAAAAAAGACAAATTTTGCACACACAAAAAAATTGCAAACTATGTGTAACTTTTTTAACTTAGGTCGAAGAGGGACGAAACTTAAGATGGTACAAAAGGGGTAAATTTAGGTTTATTATTATTGCAATTAGCTATATGCCTCAATTTCAGGGTGATTAACGCTATGGAACTGAACAGCTTCTATCAAGGATGAGAGATTGAATACCTCAAAATTGTCTCTCTTAAATTCTCTTAAATTCTCTCTTAAATTCCTTACTTAAACTTTTTTTTTATTTAATACACTGACCGTCTCTCACCGAAGTAGGTGGGGGGATAGTTAATTATAATCAAAAGAACGCTAAGCCACAAGACTATACACCTGCAAAGGTTGTGGGAAAAATAAAAGAAACGTATTCAATTTTTTGTATCATCATATACACTCTGTCAGAAAGTGCTGGAATATTGCTGCACTCTAACTACTTTCAAGGCAGGTGAATTGCGACCTAGAAATGTACAGAGAATTTCAGGCGGCATAACGGAGATTTATAACACTCAATTACTGAGCGCTGAGGTTTCAAACTGTATTCCCTGGAACGCAGGAGTGAGAACATGATTTATACACCGGAAAATCTAGAGATAGTACACTTGCACACAAAATCACTCTCTACGAAAGCTCTAAAAGACTGTAGACGATGCACATCCCCCAATGAAAACAGGTTTATAGCACGTTTAAATATACAATAAGGTCAGGGCCGAGACTGTTCAACTGCCTCCAGCACACATAAGGGGGATTTATAACAGACCCTGGCAGTCTAAGCTGCACTGACAAGCACTAAAGCAGTTCCTGATCAGCCGGGCTGTGGTGTACGTTGGATTGCGTGCAGCACAGCAACACTGTGATCAGGCGCTATCCACCTGAGCTGGTCATCAGCCGGCCGGGGTTGACCCGAACTCTTCCAGGTAACCCAGGCTAAACATCAGATTGGTGGCCTGGTGGTTAACGCTCTCGCTTCACACGGCGACCCCTCAAGGAAGGTTCCTTGATGTTGGTGAGGGGCTCTTGATTTAGGGAATTGGATCTGTGCTCCAGTTCCCCGAATTAAGCCTGAATGCCTTCCACATCCCCCCCCCAGGCGCTGTATAATCCTCCGGGTTTAGCGCTTCCCCCTTGATTATAATAATAATAATAATAATTCACACGGCGAGGGCCTGGGTTCGATTCCCAGCCAGAGTAGAAACATTGGACCTGTTTCTTTCCACCTGTTGTCTATGTTCCCCATCAGTAAAATGGGTACTTGGGTGTTAGTCGACTGGTGTGGGTCGCATCCTGGGACACTGACCTAATTTGCCCGAAATGCGGAGCATAACAAGGGACTTTCTATATGGTAGTATGTCATTGTTGTCAGCCAGGACTGTATACCATGTACATGTACTTGTAGTAAATAAAGATATTATTATTAATATGTTTATTATGCACCTCATACCCATCCTGTGGGTGGTAGTCAAAAATATTACAGAGGTACATAATATGTCCAGGGACTGGACCCCAAAGTTATGATAGTAGAACTAGTTACAAAGGTAATAAACTCCAGGTAGATCTGGTCACAATCATGGCAAGTTACAAAGAGATTTCAGATGCCCCTGTAAATTGCAGCATCCTTACCCCTCCATTAGTGCAGGCACTGTACTTCCCACTTACAGGATTCATCTCCTCTTACCTGGAGAGAGTTCCGGGGGTCAGCGCCCCCCACGGCCCGGTCTGTGACCAGGCCTCCTGGTGGACTTGTATCTTCTGAATAGTAGTCATATCATATATTGCATTTTCATTCTGTAGATAATTATCTACAAGAAGTACATGATCACAATCTCAAAATTTAAAATATTAATTAACAATGAAATTATTTGGTCATTCCGGAGATAATAGCTTTAAAAGATGATAGTTAATTTACCTAGTTGATGTCAAGTGTGGTTTAAAAAAATATTGATTAATTTACTAAGTTGATGTCAAGTATGGATCCAATCACAGGATTTCAGGAATCAGGATATCAGGAAGTGACAATACACTTTATTGTACATGATAAGTTACCTGGAGTAACCCTCTCCAGGTAAACTCCAGGTAACATCATTTACAATAAAGTGTTTTGTCATTTCCTGAAGCTTCTGTTTGGATGTATCTCCAAACAATTGGATCGTTTAACAATCCTAGATATCAATATTTCAGTGTCTCGGTCCACACAGGATTCACGAAGCTTCAGCTGCCCACACTAACACGGGCAGGCAGCGCCACTCTTTAAAGCAGACCACCTCCAGGCTGTTGATGGGACCTTGATCTTGAAAATTGGACCTATCATTTCCTTGGATCAAACTTAATTACCTCCCATTCCCCCAGGCACTGTATAACCCCCTAAGGGTTTGGCGCTTTTACCATGACAACAACAACAACAATAATAATAATAATAATTGTGGAAAATTTCATTTATCTGTATGTAACTCATTATGTACATAACAGTAAATAACAAAGATAATTATTATTTATCAATGTTACATAGAAAAGTAGGAATTTGGGACACCTAGGTCGCAAAAATGTGCCCCTTCGATACCTACCACTGTCATATCCACAAGTTGCTCTGGACCTATTAATTAAATGAAATATACATACACCAGGAATACTGGTAAATATATAAATTTGTGGACTGTATATTAAAAATAATAAATGGTTATATATATATACACAATTACAGAACAGAATGAAAATATATCTTAATATCACTCACCAATTTGACTGGAGATTAATGTGTATCATACTCAGAAAACCTCACTCTAACTAAATCTATGAAAATAATGCTGGCCAGAATTACACACAAATCTAGAGAGCGAAACACCAACGTCAAAGACCTGGGAGTGATTATGTCGGAGGATCTCACCTTCAAGGACCATAACATTGTATCAATCGCATCTGCTAGAAAAATGACAGGATGGATAATGAGAACCTTCAAAACTAGGGAGGCCAAGCCCATGATGACACTCTTCAGGTCACTTGTTCTATCTAGGCTGGAATATTGCTGCACTCTAACAGCACCTTTCAAGGCAGGTGAAATTGCCGACCTAGAAAATGTACAGAGAACTTTCACGGCGCGCATAACGGAGATAAAACACCTCAATTACTGGGAGCGCTTGAGGTTTCTAAACCTGTATTCCCTGGAACGCAGGAGGGAGAGATACATGATTATATACACCTGGAAAATCCTAGAGGGACTAGTACCGAACTTGCACACGAAAATCACTCACTACGAAAGCAAAAGACTTGGCAGACGATGCACCATCCCCCCAATGAAAAGCAGGGTGTCACTAGCACGTTAAGAGACCATACAATAAGTGTCAGGGGCCCGAGACTGTTCAACTGCCTCCCAGCACACATAAGGGGGATTACCAACAGACCCCTGGCAGTCTTCAAGCTGGCACTGGACAAGCACCTAAAGTCAGTTCCTGATCAGCCGGGCTGTGGCTCGTACGTTGGTTTGCGTGCAGCCAGCAGCAACAGCCTGGTTGATCAGGCGCTGATCCACCAGGAGGCCTGGTCACAGACCGGGCCGCGGGGGCGTTGACCCCCGAAACTCTCTCCAGGTAAACTCCAGGTTATCTGACGTTCCTGGAGCTGTCTTGTCCAGTCGTCTGATATCTCAAGTTATGCAGGAATGCACATCCACCAATTTCGCCTCCTATTTGAGAGGTGTCAGCACAATTTTAACCTCTAGAGCACGAAAAATTCTTCCCA
Organism: Cherax quadricarinatus; assembly: GCF_026875155.1. Classification (NCBI taxonomy): domain Eukaryota; kingdom Metazoa; phylum Arthropoda; class Malacostraca; order Decapoda; family Parastacidae; genus Cherax; species Cherax quadricarinatus. The sequence goes on along the minus strand of NC_069425.1, from coordinate 42,210,894 downwards.
TTACACCAACGTTTGTACAAAATTCAAAACCAAGATGGCGAGTCTCGTCTGCGCAGACGCAGGCTTTCCGTTTTCTAAGACATAAATATTATTAAATACAGTATGGCCATCTATTTACATATAAATACTGTTTTTCCGGAAAATATATACAGTATTTTCCACAATAATAATAATAATAATAATAATAATAATAATAATAATAATAATAATAATAATAATAATAATAGCTCGATTGCTAGAGTACTCAGTTCACACACTGAGGTCTGGGGGTCGATCCCCGGTACGGGTGAAAACATTAGGACGTGTTTCCCTAAGACGCCTACTGTCCCTGAACATCTATCAGTAAAATAGGTACCTGGGTGTTAATCGACTGGTGTAGGTCACATCCTGGGGAGAAAATTGACCTATTTGCCCAGAATTCTCTGCACAACAAGGGGCTTTCTATATAATAATATGTCATTGATGTCAACTAGACCTATACACACTGTACATGTACTTGTAGAAATAAAGATTAAAAATACGAGGATAGTTTTCAAACCTCTGAACCAAAAAGTCTAAAAGTTGTTTTCCACCACATACATGCGACTGCTGCTCTAAACCCTCTCAAACAATACTTTACTTCACATGTAGAAAAAAAAAGGAAAATGATTGTCGGCAACTTGAGGAAATTGAACATAAATGCCTTCGCTTAAGATACCCTAATAAGGTATAGGTCAATTTTACTTCACCTGTCCACTGCAACACCTCAGTTGAAACTTCCAGTATGTCAGCCAGCTGCTGTAAAATTGTGAGGAGAAATGATATTGATCATTTTACGTTCTACTTAAATATCAGCTTCATTATCTTTGTGCCGGCCGATTCTAGAAGTACCATGTGCTCTACTATATCACTGGTACTGATAAAATCAATATAAGTTGCATCATTGATTGTATTTATCTGTACCCTACTGTTTCTACTGATCAATTGAAAAGAAGAGGAGCCTACTTGTCGTAAATGAGACTCCTAGTTTTCCTGATGTTATGATGGGCTTATGTTTAAGGCTTATCGTATATTTATCAAAATGGATGGAACGGTAATTAGCGTGCAGCCAGCAGCAACAGCCTGGTTGATCAAGGGCTGATCCACCAGGAGGCCTGGTCACAGACCGGGCCGCGGGGGCGTTGACCCCCGAAACTCTCTCCAGGTAAACTCCAGGTAAACTCCAGACATGACAGTACAGTTAAGTAAAACATTGCAGATACGAACTAGCAGATCAGTTGTCCATAATAATAATATGTGTCAAGTTAAGCATATTATTGGACAAAGACCCTCGTCAGAAACCATTTGTCCTATTTCCTGAATACTCTTACCTTATCTAACCGACTGACGGGATCATTAAGGCTGCAATCTACTTGATTACTTACCATCACATATACTTTGTGTGTTAATAAATGAAAAGGGCAAGACATTCCGATTCCTAAATTACCTATTTTCTAGCGTTCCGTATATATCTGAATAAATATTCATGTTAATCCTATTTTGAACACATTCACATCCCCAATTCGCATACGCAAATGAACCTCTAATATTGTTAAGGGTAACACTTTATTAGGTTTTAGATGTCTTGGTTGTTACGTTGTCCAGTGTAGTCCTTGACATCTCATGGTAATCTTAAGAACTGGTCAAGGTTACCTTATCAAACTAACACAGTATCTTCAGTGTCAACTCAGAGCGATGTCGCGCTTCTTATGATGAATTATCAACCGCTTCTAGTATACTGCAGGTAAACTAGGTTATCGAAAAAATAGTAATATCCCGTAAAATCAGAAACAAACTAGTTTAATAAGACCTGGAGAGAGTACTGCCATACCCGATATTCTCTTGTATTAAGCAAAACTGTCTCACCAGAAATGAAGAATGAGTATCCCAGGAGAGGAGAGTATGTGTTGTGAGGGGTCTTATGTATGTAACTCCTGCATGCTTTCTGCATGCATGTGGAGCCATACGCTGCGGCTGCAGCAACGGCCTTGACGCACCCCCAACTCTGTGGGTAATTATCGGAGACATGGCAGCTTGCATCACCTGTGATAAGATTCGTATGAAGCTTATCTCAGAGCAATATACTACACTTTAGATAAAAATTATCATAAATATTATATAACAGCGTATCGAATACTCAATTACATCTGGAAAAATAGTCCCTTGGCTGACGGAACCTCGGCAACACACAGACTTTCTGTCCCTAACAATATACTGTATACCCTAATTTATAAAAAAAAAAAAACTTCCTCAAAACCTGAAATATATATCTGGAGAGGGTTTAGGGGATCCACGCCCCCGCGGCCTGGTCTGTGATCAGGCGTCATGGTGAAACCAGGGCCTGATCAAGCAGGCTATTATTGCTGGACCCAAATAAACCAACGTACGAACCAGCCCGGCTGATCAGGACCTGGGAGTGATAATGTCAGAGGGTCTCGTCTTCAAAGACCACAACAATGTATCTACCGCATTTATTAGGAAAAAGAAAGGATGGCTAATGAGACCTTTCAAAATTAGGGACGCCAATCCCATGATGTTTCTCTTCAAATCGCTTGTGCTCTCTAGGCTGGAATACTGCTGTACCCTAACTGCCCTCTTCAAGGCTGGCGAAATTGGTGACCTGGAGAGTTTACAAAAAACTTTCACGGCACACATGTACAAGTACGATAAGGCACCAAAACTACTGGGAACGGTTGAAGGTCATTGATTTGTATTCCCTGGAACGCAGGCGAGAGAGATACATGATAATATACACTTGGAAAATCCTAGAGGGATTAGTACCAAACTTACACGCGAAAATCACTCCCTATGAAAGCAAAAGACTCGGCAAGAGATGTAACATTCCCCCAATGAAAAGCAGGGGCGCCACGAGTACACTGAGACAACACAATAAGTGTCCGGGGCCCACGACTGTTTACCTGGAGAGTTTACCTGGAGAGAGTTCCGTGGGTCAACGCCCCCGCGGCCCGGTCTGTGACCAGGCCTCCTTAGGTCAGTGTCCCAGGATGCGACCCACACCAGTCGACTAACACCCAGGTACCACCCAGGTACCCATTTTACTGATGGGGAACATAGACAATAGGTGGAAAGAAACACGTCCAATGTTTCTACTCTGGCTGGGAATCGAACCCAGACCCTCGCCGTGTGAAGCGAGAGCGTTAACCACCAGGCCACCAGAGCCACTCTGTTCAACTGCCTCCCAGCATACGTAAGAGGGATTACCAATAGACCCCTGGCTGTCTCCAAGAGGGAGATGGACAGACACCTAGAGTCAGTACCTGACTAGCCGTGATGTGGTTCTGTGGCTCGTACGTTGGATTGCGTGCAGCCAGCAGTAACAGCCTGGTTGATCAGGCTGTGATCCACCATGAGGCCTGGTCACAGACCGGGCTGCGGGGGCGTTGACCCCCGGAACTCTCTCCAGGTAAACTTCGGTTTGTGGGCGGCCAACAGTAACAGCCTGGTCGATTAGGCACTGATCCACCGGGAGGCCTGGTCATGGACCGGGCCGCGGGGGCGTTGACCCCGAAACACCTTCCAGGTATGGGATAAGTTTATACCGAACAGTAATTTGTTTCGCGATGAACAGAACATTCTATGTGTAAAATATTAAACAAATAATAATGTATATGTAGGTTTTAAAACACATGAATGTACCTTATAAAAAAGTGCCTTATAAAAATGTGCCTTATAAAAAAAGGAAGCAGAACAGTGTAATCTGAAATTACAATAGGAGGGGTGGTTAACAAGATGGATTATGTTGATAGACTACGAGGTTTGTCATATAAACGACCAAAATAATCACACCTCAACAGAACAATAGTTAGCTGGAAGTATTGTCCGTTGATAGTATGTTATGGGAGGGTATGTACAGCTGTCAACCTCATTATGAGTTCAAGTTCCTCTGTAACTTACCACAACCACCCACAGATAGCGTGTTACAGGAGGGTGAAACAGGTGTCACCCTAGTCACAAGTTGAGGTTGCTCTGTAATCTACTCCCACCATGGGTCCATAATAAACCCAGTCAGTTATAATCCACTCCCGTCCCTGACACAATAATAAACATTTCCAGCAACTGAAATAAACATAATTAAGAACAAGGTGTCGCTTGCGTCGAGACGTCCTGTGATAAATGATGCTTTGTTTACTGAGACACCTTAATTTTAATTATTATTATTATTATTTTTATTATTATCGGTGTGAGAAAACGCTAACTAAACCCGTAGGGATTATGCAGAGCTTGGAGAATGGGGAACGGTGAGAGGCGTAAAGGTATAATTCAAGGAAGTAAAGGGTTGCTCCATTTATTTTTAGATCAAGAGCCCTTCTCCAGCATCAAGGAACCTCCCTTGAAGAGTGAATGATGGTAGTTTTCGTAGTTAGGTTAGATTTTGGAGCTAACACACTATTTGTACTCATGTATGAATCAACTTTGGAGTAGATGTGTCCGCAGATAGGTCTATTAAGGGTGAGGTAATTTACGGAACAGACAAAGAGCAGATATTAAGGAATTTGTGAGAAGTGTGCTAATGGGTGCAAATAAATGTAAGATGAGAACGGAGTAAGGATCTATAAATGGAAGGTGCATCTCTCTCTCCACGAGTGATGTGAAGGGTTGATGCGGTACGCAGGGAGGTGACAGGTAACGATGGAGAGGATAATGCAATAAATAAGAGATACCGGTAGGTATCTTAGTCTTCATCGCTCAGGTCTTTCAAATAAGACATTTGGGACCCAATAGCTGTAATTCACAAAATAATAGGACTATTGGGAGAAGGAAGGATGTACTGACTGCGGGTAGGTAGGGATAGGAGAGCCGGTAGCACACTTTGTATACAACAGAAGAAAAAGCAGTTATAACACATGAAACAATGGAAACACTTTATCATACAATTAAAATAAGAGTACAGTATATGTCTCAGAATTACTCACGGTGCTTCTACTGAGTTCCTAAGGCTTTGAGCTTTCCCGAGCTTCCCAACACCAGAATTCTAGCTCTAGCTAAGCAACTGCTCTTTGTATCACTCCTTTTATTACTCTCTTCTGCTGTCTTATATATACAAGACATCTGAAGGCACAACCAGACATGCAAACACAAGTCAGAACTTAAAGTTTGTTTTGCAGAACCGTCACGCCAGGTGGACAAATCACCTGATATTGGCTGATTTGAAACACTATATATGAATCCCGCCCTTGCCATTACAGGTTATAGTTGGCTACAAAATTTCACGTCGAGTAATTATCCGAGTCGTAATGTCTACACATCTGGTCATATCTTGGTGAAACCAGCTGAGTAATCTCCCAACTTTTAAGATCTTGCTTTTTTTTTATAGCAGTTCAAGCTGTTTAGTGAGGTCTAAATCAATCTCTTCTGTCTGTCTGTCCGTCTCTTGCAAATGCATGTTGCCGAAACGTTAACAAATTACACTGTATATCACAAAAGGAAGGAGTAGGGAACGTCCAAGGAAAGGTTGGAAGGAGGAAGCGAGACTTTGAAAGAGGCAGTGACCCGAGCATCTAGCAGGCATATGTGAGCATGTAAAATCAGTGTGAACGGAGATAAATGATCTTAAATGTGATGCTGGAGTGTATGCAGTGTAATATCCGTGAAGGGATTCAGGAAAACTGGCTGTCCGAGCTTTAGTGTTGGAGGTAGGAAGTACAATACCTGCACTTTGGAAGTAGGGTGCAGATGTTAGGGGTCTGATCGAATCATTAGTGGATCATTAATATGTGTTCTTCTGGAAAGACAGCAAGAGAACACGTGATAGTCAACGTGTGCTATACCCTGCCTTAGCCTTAGTGTTAACGGCTGATGTGTTAAATAACAAAAACATAGTGAGTAGCACCATGACTGCGACATAATGTAATCACATTATCTTATCAAGAATTGCATGTGCATCACGCGAGCATGACACTACTGTCGTCATGGAATCACCATGACAACAGTAGTGCGTCATGCTAGAGTACCTTAATAACAAGTTGTCAGAATGACTCTTAACTAAACATAACTTAATGCCGAAATTATTCAATCTTCTGTTGCTGAGAGAGTTTTGCAGAGGAATGCATCCGTTCCCATGATCGTCAGACTCAACAACGTCACAAGTAGCGCTCACACGCCAGACTCACTCACACTCATGACTGTTGTTGAAGTGTTTCTTTCTCACAGGAGACCACCAGTTTTTGTCCATCAGTCGATATTGTGCGAAGACCCTGACGATTATCGTTCACCCGGAGTGTAGTAGTAGAAAAAAAAAAACGCGTTTGGCAAGAAATAGAAAATGTATATGTAGTTTTTCCGATGTAATTTTGATTGTTTTTTGTCATGTATACTAAGAAGACATGGGAAGGCAAGCACTTATATCTCGTGGAATCAGCAGGTGTGTGTATAACATTTAGCAGAGAAGGTGGTTTATACTAATCATTGATTGCGAGCTGTAAATTTAAAGTCAGTATTATTTTTTATTATAAAAATTAGATAAAAAAATTAGAAATATTTTTATCATTAACCTTTGTTTCTGGCTTGCTCCGGGAGTCATAGGGAAAATAACATTGTATAAACACTTCGCGACTTTTTTTTTAGCTACGCCAGCCATCTTTCACAAAGAGTTACCCCCCTCCCCCCACTCCCGAAAAAATGAAATATTCATCATTATTCATTCAAATGCTGTCTTACCAGAAGTGCGCAGACATCATAGTTCAAAGATTCAAATGACCTTCCGAACAACATTTCCCACCTCCTTCACGGTACTTCTCACCTCCAGGACTCATGCTCGGCTAAATAATTTCTCTGAATTCCCTCATAAATGTTATTATGCTCACACTCCAACAGCACACAAATTTCTTAAAACAATTTTCCAGTTCGATTTACTACTCTCACAAATGCCTGCTGAATGCTCAACCCACCTCCACTTGAGACCTCATACACACCTTCCTGGGACGACCACTACCCCTCCTTTCCTTCCTGGGACGACCACTACCCCTCCTTTCCTTCCTGGGACGACCACTGCCTCTCCTTTCCTTCCTGGGACGACCACTACCCCTACTTCCTTTCCTTCCTGGGACTACCTTTACTCATTCTGCCTTCCACCCCAAATTTATAAACCCTCTTGACCGTTCTATTCTGCTCCATCCTCTCTAAATGCCCAAATCACCTCAACAACTCTTCCTCTGGCCTCTGACTTATACCTATGATAACCCCACACAATCTCATAATTTCTACTCTTCTAATTCTCTGCATAATATTCATACCCAACATTGCTCTCAAACATGACATCTCCACTGCCTCCATCCTCACCTCATCCTTCACCAAATTCAACTTCAATAACAAAAACATAAAGTGGGACCAAGTAAACCAAGTCCTAACCGATATAAGCTGGGAAGATATACTAAGCAACACAGACCCCAACTTATGCCTAGAACAGATTAACTCGGTAGCACTCGATGTATGCACAAGGCTTATTCCTCTAAGAAAAAGGAGGAGTAGATGTAAAACTGAAAGAGACAGGCGCTCCCTTTACAGGCGACGGAAAAGAATAACAGAGCGGCTAAAAGAGGTCAATATATCTGAAATGCGTAGGGAGACACTGGTCAGAGAAATAGCAAGCATCGAACTTAAGCTAAAAGAAATCCTTTAGGAGTCAGGAATCGCGGGAAGAACTAAAAGCCATAAATGAAATCGAAAGAAACCCAAAGTATTTCTTCTCCTATGCCAAATCAAAATCGAGAACAACGTCCAGTATTGGGCCCCTACTTAAACAAGATGGGTCCTACACAGATGACAACAAGGAAATGAGTGAGCTACTCAAGTCCCAATATGACTCAGTTTTTAGCAAGCCGCTAACCAGACTGAGAGTCGAAGATCAAAATGAATTTTTATGAGAGAGCCACAAAATTTGATTAACACAAGCCTATCCGATGTTATCCTGACGCCAAATGACTTCGAACAGGCGATAAATGACATGCCCATGCACTCTGCCCCAGGGCCAGACTCATGAACTCTGTGTTCATCAAGAACTGCAAGAAGCCCCTATCACGAGCCTTTTCCATCCTATGGAGAGGGAGCATGGACACGGGGGTCGTCCCCACAGTTACTAAAAACAACAGACATAGCCCCACTCCACAAAGGGGCAGTAAAGCAACAGCAAAGAACTACAGACCAATAGCACTAACATCCCATATCATAAAAATCTTTGAAAGGGTCCTAAGAAGCAAGATCACCCACGCATCTAGAAACCCATCAGTTACACAACCCAGGGCAACATGGGTTTTAGAACAGGTCGCTCCTGTCTGTCTCAACTATTGGACCACTACGACAAGGTCCTAAATGCACTAGAAGACAAAAAGAATGCAGATGTAATATATACAGACTTTGCAAAAGCCTTCGACAAGTGTGACCATGCGTAATAGCGCACAAAATGCGTGCTAAAGGAAATAACAGGAAAAGTCGGTCGATGGATCTATAATTTCCTCACTAACAGAACACAGAGAGTAGTCGTCAACAGAGTAAAGTCCGAGGCAGCTACGGTGAAAAGCTCTGTTCCACAAGGCACAGTACTAGCTCCCATCTTGTTCCTCATCCTCATATCCGACATAGACAAGGATGTCAGCCACAGCACCGTGTCTTCCTTTGCAGATGACACCCGAATCTGCATGACAGTGTCTTCCATTGCAGACACTGCAAAGCTCCAGGCAGACATCAACCAAATCTTTCAGTGGGCTGCAGAAAACAATATGAAGTTCAAACGATGAGAAATTTCAATTACTCAGATATGGTAAACATGAGGAAATTAAATCTTCATCAGAGTACAAAACAAATTCTGCCACAAAATAGAGCGAAACACCAACGTCAAAGACCTGGGAGTGATCATGTCGGAGGATCTCACCTTCAAGGACCATAACATTGTATCAATCGCATCTGCTAGAAAAATGACAGGATGGATAATGAGAACCTTCAAAACTAGGGAGGCCAAGCCCATGATGACACTCTTCAGGTCACTTGTTCTATCTAGGCTGGAATATTGCTGCACACTAACAGCACCTTTCAAGGCAGGTGAAATTGCCGACCTAGAAAATGTACAGAGAACTTTCACGGCGCGCATAACGGAGATAAAACACCTCAATTATTGGGAGCGCTTGAGGTTCCTAAACCTGTATTCCCTGGAACGCAGGAGGGAGAGATACATGATTATATACACCTGGAAAATCCTAGAGGGACTAGTACCGAACTTGCACACGAAAATCACCCACTACGAAAGCAAAAGACTTGGCAGACGATGCACCATCCCCCCAATGAAAAGCAGGGGTGTCACTAGCACGTTAAGAGACCATACAATAAGTGTCAGGGGCCCGAGACTGTTCAACTGCCTCCCAGCACACATAAGGGGGATTACCAACAGACCCCTGGCAGTCTTCAAGCTGGCACTGGACAAGCACCTAAAGTCAGTTCCGGATCAGCCGGGCTGTGGCTCGTATGTTGGTTTGCGTGCAGCCAGCAGCAACAGCCTGGTTGATCAGGCTCTGATCCACCAGGAGGCCTGGTCTCAGACAGGGCCGCGGGGGCGTTGACCCCCGGAACTCTCTCCAGATAAATGCATTCCAGATTCCTCTCTGCAACATTTAAAGCCCATGCCTCACACCCGGATAAAAGGACAGGTGTCCCTATACTATAGTACGTTCCTATTTTTGCCTCTATAAATACATTTCTTTTCATAGACGTCTTAACACTGCCTCCCTTCGTCAATTCCGTAGTTCATTATTGTATATACGATTTAAACTTCAGTCCCAATTTTAAGGATTAAAGTATTGTTGACTGGTGATGCACAGGTGGTATGACTGTTGTGTGGTGAATAGGCTTTGTATCTAACAAACTAACCAGCCTGTACCATAGCTGCCTTTGTGTATTGTTATAGATTTTGCATTCTCATTATGATTCGGAATGTTCACCTAAATTCAGGGAATGTGTAAAAAAAAATATCTTGATACAGATAACAATATCGCTTGTACTGTTTATGAAAAAAATATATAATGTAGATAAAATAATCTGAGTGAACTACAGTAACTTTATTTATTAGGTATGTCTGAAGGGGGACTTTTTTGAGGTTACCTGATTTTTTTTCTTCTCCCAGTTTTTCAACTTTATTTCACTCATAACTCAAGATCACCTCATCCAATTTTCTTCAAATTTTCAACACATTTGTACAATAACAATGACCAGAGTCATGGAACAATTGCCAGGTTCTTGTGTCTTATGACCTAAGTTATCAAACCATTTCTCAGAATCCCGCCATTTCTCAGATATCTTCCAAAATCCTCAGTGGATAATTTCAAACGTGCCATAAGGGTGCCTCTTAATTCGACGACGTCAGTGAGTGAAATTCAAGTGGGTAGGTACAGACTTGACAATTTAATGTGGAAAAATAGTGTGAAATTTTGCTTCCCGTTTAATTATTATGATCAAAATATGTGCGTCTACCCTCTCTGAACGGCTTCGGTATTTAATGAATGATGTATCTTACAGCCAGGATTGTTCACATTCAGTTTAGTTTGTGTGTGAATCTTAGCGCCCTAGTATTATATATCTTAATTCCCTAGCAATAAAAATCGTAATACCTGGGTATTGAAAATCTTAATACCCGGATATTAAAGATTCTCAGTGCACTGGTATTAAAGTATACATATATAAAAGTATACATATGTATACATTTACAAACATTATCTCTTATTCAACAGCAGGGTTCGAGCCTACACACTCAGCATCAGAGTACATAGTACTTACACCACCCGGCCACTCGGTTCGAATCCTACTGTGGACTGAGAGATAATGTTTATAAATGTTAAACGCAAGTATTCATATTTATTTTGCTGCATTAGAATTTTATGACCACTCTGAACTATTCCTTTTGCATGCACTGAGGTAGAGGAGACTGAGCTTATGAGATACGGGGATACCTTTCTCGTGGCAGTGTTCATTGTCCTCTGAGCAGTCTATCAAGAATGTTATATTGGGTGTTGGAGAGTTGGACTAGAAATGTAGAGAAAAAAACGGTACGTGAGTCTTGGATGACCGACAATGTGTTCGGGGTCCAGAGTTTGGTCAGGTTTTCTTTAACCTCCAACAAAGAAGTTAATGGAAGCGGTGTTAAAAACATTTTTGTTTTTTAGGTTGGATAAGCAAGAAGTTGGTTAATGTTGAGATCTGAGCGTGTGATGGTAGCATCGAGTTCAGGTCTGATACACAGCAACTCTCTCTCCAGAGGTAGAGGGCTTTTGACTTAAGGAAATTGAGCTACCCTTGTTTACCTTGGCTAAAACCTGAGCAAATCCCCCCGTTCCCAGGCGCTGTATGATATTTACGGTTAGCCTATCAATATGAAAATTACAGTAACACTGTAACAACTCTCCCACTTTATTTTGTCAAAACATTTTTATGGATGAAAACTGTATTGCTGTATGCTCCAATCAATGCAAATATAATATATATATATATATATATATATATATTATATATATATATATATATATATATATATATATATATATATATATATATATATATATATATATATAAGTGGAAAATACTGTATATATTTTCCAGAAATTCAGTATTTATATGTATATAGATGGCCATACTGTATTTAATAACATTTATGTCATAGAAAATGGGAAACAACCTGGGGAGAAGAGACTCGCCATCTTGGTTTTGAATTTTGTACAAACGTTGGTATAATGGGAAGAATTTTTCGTGCTCTAGAGGTTAAAATTGTGTTGACACCTCTCAAATAGGAGGCGAAATTGGTGGATGTGCATTCCTGCATAACTTGAGATATCAGACGACTGGACAAGACAGCTTCAGGAACCTCAGATAAGCTCTCTTAGATTTGTGTGTAATTCTGGCCAGCATTATTTTCATAGATTTAGTTAGAGTGAGTTTTTCTGAGTATGATACACATTAATCTCCAGTCAAATTGGTAAGTGATATTAAGATATATTTTCCTTCTGTTATGTAATTGTGTATATATATAACCATTTATTATTTTTAATATACAGTCCACAAATTTATATATTTACCAGCATTCTTGGTGATGTATTTTTCATTTGATAATTAATAGGTCCAGAGCAACTTGTGGATATGACAGTGGTAGGTATCGAAGGGGGACATTTTTGCGACCTAGGTGTCCCAAATTCCTACTTGTCTATGTAACTCTGATAAATAATAATTATCTTTGTTATCATTTACTGTTATGTACATAATGAGTTACATTCAGATAAATACAATTTTCCATAATATATATATATATATATATATATATATATATATATATATATATATATATATATATATATATATATATATATATATATATATATATATATACATACAGTGTTATGATGCAATATTGTAATAATTTAAAAACTTTTTCGGCTATAAGTTATGTTGTCTTAATGATAACTTTACCAGTCATGCATAAATAGGTTGGAGCTAAGAAACGGAACCGTTCTATAATCGATAGGAGAAAAAAAAAAGATTTGCAAGTCACAGAGTGAGCAGATGAACCATAGTGAATCAGGTCAATATTGAGGCCAGTATATAAGGCGTGTTGACTAGTGCACAGACCAGTCAGTTGATCTCTTCTGAGAAAACACGTCTTTCCCCTCACACACACACACACACACCGAACATTCTGCCTGTGGATGACGAGGATCTCCCAATAATCTTTCCGAGAATAACGAGAAACCTCACGCTTCTACCTGCTATTGAGGAGAAACACCGTCATTCTACCCGTGAATGGCGTAGACCACAGTTCTACACGTGAATGATCAGGAATGCCATCATTCTACCCGCGAATGACGTGGAAATCCATTATCACACCCTCGAATAACAAGAAGCCTCATCATTCTACCCGCATGTGACGATAAATCCCATCATTCCACTCGCGAATAACGAGAAATCCCATCATTCTATCCGCGAATGAAGAGGAACTCAATCATTCTACCTACAAATAGCAAGAACCGTCGTCTCTCATAGTAAGTTCTCTTATACTATGTGCTGTATCACCTACACGGGGCTGGCACTCATTTTTTAATACAATAATAGTATGATGATGTTCATAACTACATTAGTAACAAATATCAACATTGTTCCACCGGTCATAGTTACATCTAAAAATATTGTTTTTTTTTCTTATATTACAATTTCTTCACATAGGTAATGTAATCTACACAGGTAAAACTCCAGGTAACGGTACGGAGATAAAATCTCAAAAAAAAATTAAGTATCTCACTAACTCTAAAACCGTTGGTCATTGTTAGACTGCAGCCTCATCAAAAGTTCCTTCATCTGGCCAGTGCAAAATGAGGATACAATCCCAATATTACAAATTTCTTATTTTTAGTAATAATGTGATTTGCCAGTTCCTGAAGGGTTTGTTTGGTCATGTTTAAATGACTGAATGTTTTGGATGTTCTAGAGTAATAATAATAATCTTTATTTCTACAAGTACATTAGACAACTTAGACGTAGTTGACATCACTGACATACTATATAGAAAGTTCCTTGTTATGCAGAGCATTTCGAGTAAATTAGGTTAATTTTGTCCCCCTACATACCTACTTAGTGCTAGGTGAATAAGGACAGCAGGTGTCTTAAGGAAACACGCTCCAATGTTTCCATCCGTACCGAGGATCGAACCACGGACCTTAATGTGTGTGAGCTGAGTGCGCCACCCACATTACATTATATAGCATCTCCATACAGACGAGACTGCCTGAGAGACAGCTGTTTGCCTCTACCCGTGACTGCAGCATCCCTCACTAATTTTCTCTCGTTATCTCCCTGGGCTTGTCTTCATAATACACTGCCCGCTAGTCAGTGGGTTGGGACGTCATACACCTTTTTTTCCTGCGTTCCGTCGATTTCTACAGCCGTCGTACCTTCCAGGAAGGTGCCTTTCTCGGATTAAGCCTAATTATCTCCTCTTCCCCAAGAGCTGTTAGATCCATATAGATTTAGCACTGAATCATGAGTATAATACAACTATTATTACTACCACTATTACTAATACTACTACCATCACTACTACTACTACTACTACTACTACTACTAATAATAATAATAATAATAATAATAATAATAATAGTGCACGGTACATTGCTATACTGACATTTTTACACATTTCTATCAGGTTGAACAGCAGCCTTCGTTTACAAGCCTCACGTCACTCATTAGATGATTTAATAAATAAACGCGGCCCTGAGACACCTCACACAACCAACACCACAATTCCAAGAATGGTACTGACAAGCTGCAGTGTTTGGAGGTAGTGGAGGAAGAGGCAGCTTGTGCACCACACGAGGGAGGGTGTGCACCACACGAGGCAGGGTGTGCACCACATGAGGCAGAGTGCACCACATGAGGCAGTGTGCACCACATGAGGCAGGGTGTGCACCACATGAGGCAGAGTGTTCACCACATGAGGCAGAGTGTGCACCACAACATGGTAGTGTCACACCTCACTCAATGCTACATGGTAATGTGGTTAGTGTGGGCCGCCACACTACCCACCTCAGCCAGTCTACCAGGTAAGATGTACACTATAGCTCCCCCTCAAGGGAAGTTCCTCGACGCTGATGAAGGGCTCTGGATCCAAGACACTGGAGCTACCTTCCATTTTCCTTTAATCAAATCTGACAATCTCCCAGTCCTCAGGGACTATATGGTCCCTATGGGTTTAGAGCTTCCCCTTGGATGTCATAATAACAGTTAAATTTAACGAACTGGAGATGTTTTAGACCTTCCCTTTCCTCGGATCAGCCCTGAAGCTCATTCCCTGGGGATGTTTTATTACAGCGATGACTTTTGTAATGTGAATCAAGGCATGTACCTGGAGTATACTTGGAGGGTGTACCTGGAGTATACTTGGAGGGTATACCTGGAGTATACTTGAAGGGTATACCTGGAGTATACTTGGAGGGTGTTGGGTAAAAGGACACAAGTGCAACTAGACATTTTATTGTGGCAACGTTTCGGTCTCCAGAGCTTTATCAAGCCGTTTTGTAACGGCTTGACAAAGGTCATGGAGAGTAAAACATTGCTACAATAAAATGTCATATTAGTTGCACATGTGGGTAATTCTGCCAACATTAATACTTGGAGAGTGTTTAGGGGGTCAACGCCCCCGCAGCCCGGTCCATGACCAGTCTCGCGGTGGATCAGAGCTTGATCAACCATTAACGACGTTTCGATCCGACTTGAACCATTAACTGTGACTGGTTAATGATCCAAGTAGGACCGAAACGTTGTCATAAGTTTCAGTCTCCTACATGCGGGTTATGTGTAATCGAAAGGGAAGGAAAAATACTGTGCTTTTAAGAATATCTTACAAGAAATATACATGCCTTGTTCCAATGTGATCTTCACTTCAATATTTCACCCATGAAAAGACTTGGACAATCACACTGTACACCAGTGTACAGTGCAGTGTCTTCCATTGCAGACACTGCAAGGCTCCAGGCGGACATCAACCAAATCTTTCAGTGGGCTGCAGAAAACAATATGAAGTTCAACGATGAGAAATTTCAATTACTCAGATATGGTAAACATGAGGAAATTAAATCTTCATCAGAGTACAAAACAAATTCTGGCCACAAAATAGAGCGAAACACCAACGTCAAAGACCTGGGAGTGATTATGTCGGAGGATCTCACCTTCAAGGACCATAACATTGTATCAATCGCATCTGCTAGAAAAATGACAGGATGGATAATGAGAACCTTCAAACTAGGAGCCAAGCCCATGATGACACTCTTCAGGTCACTTGTTCTATCTAGGCTGGAATATTGCTGCACTCTAACAGCACCTTTCAAGGCAGGTGAAATTGCCGACCTAGAAAATGTACAGAGAACTTTCACGGCGCGCATAACGGAGATAAAACACCTCAATTACTGGGAGCGCTTGAGGTTTCTAAACCTGTATTCCCTGGAACGCAGGAGGGAGAGATACATGATTATATACACCTGGAAAATCCTAGAGGGACTAGTACCGAACTTGCACACGAAAATCACTCACTACGAAAGCAAAAGACTTGGCAGACGATGCACCATCCCCCCAATGAAAAGCAGGGTGTCACTAGCACGTAAAGAGACCATACAATAAGTGTCAGGGCCCGAGACTGTTCAACTGCCTCCCAGCACACATAAGGGGGATTACCAACAGACCCCTGGCAGTCTTCAAGCTGGCACTGGACAAGCACCTAAAGTCAGTTCCTGATCAGCCGGGCTGTGGCTCGTACGTTGGTTTGCGTGCAGCCAGCAGCAACAGCCTGGTTGATCAGGCGCTGATCCACCAGGAGGCCTGGTCACAGACCGGGCCGCGGGGGCGTTGACCCCCGAAACTCTCTCCAGGTAAACCATGAATCCATCTTTCCTGAGTCATGAATCCCTCCGTCTTTAGAATACTCGATTCTCCTTGGTTGTTACCACACATCTATGTATATGCTGTCTCGTCGTATACTCCTAAATGGGAGGACATACTCATAAAACCTGCACTTGTAATAAAGTTTCTTGGAGGATCTGTACGTACCTCCTGGTACATCGTACTCATAAAATACGAAAAGTTTCTGATAACATGTACAATAGTTTTTATAAATTCCGAAAGAGATTTTCTTCGTGGGAATCTAAGATGAATAAGGGATACAAATATGAAAGCCGTGGTGAGAATCTTACGATTCTTGTAAGGGCAAGATTGATGGCTCGAGGATTTTTTTTTTCTTATTCCTCGTTTGTGTTGCAGGGAAAGTTAGACTGGGTATTATTTTGGTGTGTGGTTGCCCACTGCTAGTTCTTAAACCAGGTCATGAGCGCATACCCAGGGTGCATAAGCCAAGAGCTATGTTAATGTGTATAAAAAGTGAGCTTATAATCTCTATTTTTAGGAATCAAGGTATATTTGATGTTACTGTCAACTTGAAACAACACCTTAAGATTGCTTTTTTTTTTACTAAAATACAAGAAATGGTTACCTTTACAATAAGATAAACTAACATGTTGTACACGAAAGACAAATAATAATAATAATAATAATTTATTACTATTGTGCTATTACATTTATGTAGCACGCTAAACCCGCCTGGGACATTTAAGAACACAATTCACCTGTACACTAATACCTAGAATATATTACTCTCTTAAACAGGGATTCACCTAAATTTAGCTTATGATATATAAAGCCTCTCGTATATACATCCTGTTATTAAGTGGAAAGTAATACAGATAACAACGGCAGACAGGAAGGAATCTACTAAGGAAGACTTTCTAACGAAAACTATGAGGGCGGTGGGCGGTATGTAGGGCAGGTAACAGGCTTTACCACCCGCCCACCCCTAGGATATGGATGCTCTTGCCTCAGTGATCCCTGTACCAATACACACCTTATGACAGGTTAACTTGTGGTTGTGTTCAGAGACTTAGATACACAACCAAAAGATCCGGAGATCGAATCCCGGGTGAGTCGAGACGTTTTAGGCAATATCCTTAAAACCCTGTTCACTCGTCAGTCCAAACTGATAACTAAATATTAGTCGATTTTTGTGGGTCACATCACAGGGGAAGAAGAATGCAATATAAATGTATTAAATATCTCTAGTCCTGATGGAAGTTATAACTTTGGCAAAATGTTAATGTTGTTTACCGTCAGAAGTCTATGGTGCCTGCTGGCAGTAATTGTATAACTGATTATAGATTATAAGAGCTATGTCCCTCCCTGTAATTGCCTTTCCATTCATACTCATAAATTTGCACATTGGTCTTATAACGGTATTACTTCACTGCATATTCAACGTTGAAAATACTGTGCTATTAAGAATATCTTACAAGAAATATACATGCTTTGTTTTCTATGTGATCTTCACTGCAATATTTCACCTATGAAAAGACTTGGACAATCACACTGTAAACCACATATGTAATACTCATCCGTTCATGAGTATGCTGCGTGGATGCTATCCTGAATCCAAATTTCCTGAGTCGTGAATCCCACCGTCTTTGGAACACTCGATTCTCCTTGTTTGTTACCACACCTATGTGTATGCTGTCTCGTCGTATACTGACTCTACCTACACTGAATATTTCAATCTCATGGTCGATTCTCTATTATTCCACGTTGATTGTCACACTAGGTAAATGGAGGCCAAGATTTATGTAGGCTTAGGCACACACAGACCCAGGTAGATATAGTCACTACATAACTGCAACAACAACAATAACCCAAAAAAGTAATAATAATAATAATATTTCAGATGTGAAGCTGTCTTCATCGGATTCTAGCTCCTGGGTCAGTGAGACAGTCCCTCACCTCAACCATGGTACTACTTCAGGTCCAACGTCTGGCGTAGAGCATAATGTCACGCTGGATCAGCTGACGAAGGCTGCACCTGTCCATAATGATAGTTCAGGCACAGACTACCGAGAGAGTGTCGGAACTGATGAAAAGAACAGCGACAGAGTACCTCTGGCTATAGGAATTGCAAATAGGGAGGACAGAGTTCTTCAGGACGCTAGGGATCAAAATGGTGACTTCATGGATAGAGGAACTCAATCGGTGGTGGGGGACCAAGATGAAGCGTGCAGGAGTGTAGAGGGAGGTGAAGTCGGGTGTTACACGAGCGGTTACATCCCTAAGAAACTGAGACAACAGCCCTGGGAACGCAGACTCTCCTTGAACACACACGGGAGAATGCTAAACCTGAACGAGGAGATGCGGGGGGCAAGGCAACAAGAAACCTTGGAAGATATTGGGAAAGAACCAGGAGCAAAAGTGGATTTGTATCAAGATGCACAGCCAGAAAAAGATGATGTTGAAGAATATGAAAAAGGAAAACGTGAAATAGTGGAACAAACCGGTGATGGTACCGACAATAATTTCGACGAACAGGTGGAAGAAAATACCAGAGAAGGGGTTGCAATGAACGAAGAAGTGACAGAGAACCAAGCGAGACGTCAGTGAAGACAAGACGAACGCCCCGGAAGGAGAAAGGAAACCACAGGATCAACAAAAGACAAAAGAAAAGATGAAAACGCGGGCCCCGAGAAGGGAACGGCAGGGCCCTAGGATGACTACTGGAGGGTTCATCCTGAAGGGGTCGAGTACAACCCCGCCTTATGGACTATTATAATGTGAGTTCCCAATGATGTTAAGTGTAGAATTACTATCCTGGTGACTTTAATATACCTTTATGAACCAAAAATTTTTTGTAACTTTAAATGTCAAATTATGCTCAAAGTCGCGCATATAAAAAGGGTAAAAATTTTACTGGGCTTTTTTTTTTTTTCTAAACAAGATCTTCGAGAGTATCGCGAAATACCCGTATGTAGTAAATATAAAATTTTATTAGTAAGTGCAGGTAGGATTGGCAGTTAAAGGGTTTGGTTTTTGTGACACCCTGAGCTGCGGGGGACCCCACCAACCGGGAAAACGCTCCAGTGTCGCTTGTGGCGATACCTGCTCAACTACGCACGGGGAGCTGGCAAGTCCCCACCCGGCCCCAAGGCTGATTTTGGTGAGTATTGAGACAGAGTAAGAATGGGGGAGTTGGAGATATGCGATGCGAAGAGTAAAAAAAAAAAACATAAAAGATAATATTGCATATAAAACCCTTTGACTGACATCACCAAGAACCTCGTGATTCCCCCCATCTTTTTTCCCCTTGTCTTTTCTTGTGCTTGCGGTGCTCACAGAATCCCAGAATCGAATTTTTTTATTTCACGGGGAGGGGCGCTAACCCCCTGGGGTTCATGCACCCCTTGGGTAATGGGAGGAAGATTCGAGCAAAGGTAAAAAGGTTCCCCGATTCTTTGTATAAGAGTTTCATCGGTGAAACCTTCAAGGGAGATTGGTCAAACCCCCACGACGTCACAACAAGCTAGCTAATTTTAAAAAGTAACTTAAGACCCCTCAAAAAAAATCGGTAGGAAAATGTACACGACAAAAACAGAGTGTTAGAATATATAGTGCTGAGAGCATGTCAAAAGTTTGAAGTCAAAAAAGAGTTTAGCGACTGACTTAGAGGGGTGAACTGTGGGAAGACCCAAAAAGCCATTTAACAACTTAAAGAGAAGGAAGAGCAAGGGCAGTTAAAGAGTACAAGAATCAGAGGATGGGAAGACGTTTGAATTGAGGGTCATGCGTGTGGGTTTTGGTGGAGGAAAATTGAAGTCGGGGGTGATGAGAAATGTCTTCATAAGCCCAATAAACTGATCTGTGGTGTTAGAAAAGGGGGATGGGACGACCGTT
Organism: Cherax quadricarinatus; assembly: GCF_026875155.1. Classification (NCBI taxonomy): domain Eukaryota; kingdom Metazoa; phylum Arthropoda; class Malacostraca; order Decapoda; family Parastacidae; genus Cherax; species Cherax quadricarinatus. The sequence continues at coordinate 42,190,587 of NC_069425.1, read as the reverse complement.
GAGGGACAGGAGAGAACCAGGGGATAAATGGCAGTAAAGGTGCAGTGGTTTGAGAGGCTTTAAAAAAATTACTTTTTTCGGTCTCGAGGGGTGGAAGAAAATGCACAAACCCCTAGAGATAGAAATCAGAAAAAGGGGTCGTATATCAAGTGGTGACGCAGTAAATTTGGGATTTTTTTTTTTACTATATAAAAAAAACCCCCTGGTGATGACCCCCCTTTAAAACACTTTATATTGTTTCAAAAAAAAAGGGGAGAACCCCCATGTGGGGCCTCCCGGAGTTTTAAAACCATTGGTGATTTAAAACCTGCCCGCTTCCCACAACCCTTTCATTTACCAAAACCTTCCCCCTTCCCCTTGCCCTTCCCTTCCGTCCTCCCCCGTACCTCCCCCTTCTCGGCCTCCTCAGTACCTAACCCTCATCACCCTCCTCAGTACCTACCCTCATCAGCCTCCTCACGTACCAAAACCCCTCACCACCTCCTCATCCTCCCCTATCCTTACTTCCCCTTCATAGCCTTCAGTCTATTTATAGTTTTATTCATTTATTTTTTTATACTTATTCATAAGTCTTTAGTTTTTATTTTAAATTTTGGGGGTTAAAGTTTTTGGGGGGTGTGTGTTAATAACTTATTCTTAATTAAGTTAAAAACAAAGTTCTGGTCCCCGACAGGTTTTTAAAGTCAGTTTTGATGGAGGTTTTTGGGTGGGGCGGGGGGGCCGGCACCTTAAAAAAATAAAACTCAAATAAAATCAAAAACCTTGGAAGAAACCGTTTTTTTGCCCGCAAGGAACTAAGCATTTGCATTTTTGGGTATTTAAGATGATTTTTTTTTTAAAAGCAATTTAAAGGAGAAAATGTTTTTCCTTTTTTTTAATTTTTTTTTTTTTTCGTAAATAAACATGGTATAATTTTTAAATTTTTCAAAAAATATTAACCAAACCGTTTGAAATTTTTTAAATAAAATATAATTAAGTTTAACCCTAAACTAATTTGGGTATTTAAATTTTCTGTTCCCTTTTGGGGTTTCGTTTTTTTGATAATATAAAATAAAATTAAAGGGTGGGTATTTTTTAGATCAAAAAATATACATTCGTGATTTTTCGACTTTTTATAAGTAAATTGAGCAACCTGAAGTTACGTAATAATAGGTTTTATTTTTATGTCACGTTCTTGTCTATATTTAAACGTAAAGTAATGGGTGTGGAGGGGGGGACCCGGGAGTTATTGGGGGGGTGGGGAACCCAAAATTAAAGATAGGGGTGGAACTTGGGAGAACCTAAACAAATTGGTGGGTATTTTGGGTGGTGGAGACCAATCCAGTTGGTATTTGGGGGGGATGCACTCTAGGTGAGTATATTGGGTGGTGGATGACACATCTAGGGACGTATACTGGATGGGGGAAAGAACACCCAGGTGGAGATATTGGGTGGTGGAGAGCACCCAGGTGGGTATATTGGGTGGTGGGACACATCCAGGTGGAGTATATTGGGGGGTGGATGACATCAGGGATTATAGGGGTGGGGGAGGAACATCGGGTGGGTATATTGGGTGGTGGATGACCATCCGGTGGAGTATATTGGGTGGTGGATGAAAATCCAGGTGGAGTATATTGGGTGGGGGATGACCATCTAGGGGAGTATATGGTGGTGGGAACCCCAGGTGGAGTATATTGGGTGGTGGATGGCATCGGTGGATATATTGGGGGGTGGAGAACACCCAGGTGGAGTTTTTGGGTGGTGGATGACATCAGTGGGGAATATTGGGTGGGGGGTAAATCTAGGTGGGATTTTGGGGTGGTGGGACACATCCGGTGGAGTATATTGGGTGGTGGATGACCTAGGTGGAGTATTTTTGGGTGGGGAGACACTTAGGTGGAGTTATTGGGTGGTGGTTACACACCCAGGTGGGTATAGGGGTGGTGGATGACACATCAGGTGGAGAAATTTTGGGTGGTGGATGCACATCCAGGTGGAGTTATTGGGTGGTGGAGACAATCAGGGGAGTATATAGGGTGGTGGATTCACATCTAGTGGAATATTGGTGGGGGAAAGAACACCCCGGTGGAGTATTTGGGTGGGGATGACCACCAGGTGGAGTATTTTGGGTGGTGGAAGACACAAAGGTGGAGTATTTTGGGTGGTGGATGACATTGGGGGAGTATTTGGGGTGGTGGATGAACACCCGTGAGTTTATTGGGTGGTGGATGGCACATCTAGGTGGGGTTATTGGGTGGTGGGACACTCCAGATGGAGTATATTGGGTGGTGGAGGGGCACATCTAGGTGGAGTATATTGGGTGTGGATGACACACCCAGGGGGGGAATAGGGTGGTGGAGACACACCCAGGTGGGTATAGGGTGGTGGATGAACATCTAGGTGGAGTATTTGGGGTGGTGGTTGACACATCAGGGGAGTTATTGGGTGGTGGATGACAATTTGTGGGTTTTTGGGGTGGGGGACAACCCAGGTGGGTATATTGGGTGGTGGTAACACAGGTGGGTATATTGGGTGGTGGTTTAAATTGGTGAGTATATTGGTGGGGGAAAGCACATCCAGGGGGAGTATTTTTTGGGTGGGTGGATGACAATCCAGGTGGAGTTATTTTTTGGGTGGTGGTGACAATTAGGTGAGTTATTGGATGGGGATGAACCTCCAGGGGGTAATTGGGGGTGGATGACACATCTAGGCGGGTTATTGGGTGGTAGATGACATCTCGGTGGGGTATTTTGGGTGGGGGGTGATACATCCGGGTGGAGTATTTTGGTGGTGGACGAACATTAGGGGGGAGTATAGGGGTGAGGGGTGACACTTGGGTGACGTATACTGGGTGGTGGGAAGACACCCAGGTGGGTATTTGGGGGGTGGATGCACATGTAGGTGGAGTATATTGGGTGGTGAGTGACATCCAGGGGGGGGGATATTGGGTGGGGATGACACTCAGGTGGAGTTATTGGGTGGTGGATGACAATTAGGTGGAGAAATTTTGGGTGATGGGTGACACATTTGGTGACATACGGGGTGGGGAAGACATCCAGGTGGAGTAATTTGGGGGGATGAACATCTAGGTGGGTAATTGGGTGGGGATGTAATCAGGGGAGTATTTGGGTGGGGGGGATGACATCCGGGGAGTATTTGGGTGGGGATGAACACCCAGGGGGGGGGATATTGGGGGTGGTGGATGACACTTTTGGTGGAGTATTTGGGTGGTGGATGAACATTAGGTGAATATGGGTGGGGGAAAAGACACATCAGGGGGAATATTGGGTGGTGGGACACATCAGTGGAGTATTTTGGGTGGTGGTGACATTAGGTGGAGTATTTGGGGGTGGATGAAAATTAGTTGGAGTATTTTGGGTGGCGGATGACACATCTGGGTGGGTATATTGGGTGGTGGTGACAACTAGTTGGAGTATTTTGGGTGGTGGTGAACATTGGGTGGAGTTTTGGGTGGTGGATGAACATTAGGTGAGTATATGGGTGGTGGAAGACCACCCCGGGGGGAGTAATTGGGTGGTGGATGACACTCTAGGTGGGGAGTATATTGGGTGGTGGATGAAAATTGGGTGGAGTTTTGGGGTGGTGGATGAAAATTGGGTGGGTATTTTTGGATGGTGGATGACACATTGGTGATGTTATGGGTGGTGGAAGACAATCCAGGTGGAGTATATGGGGGTGGATGACACATCTAGGTGGGTTATTGGGTGGTGGAGAAAATTAGGTGGAGTTTTGGGTGGTGGATGACACTCAGGTGGAGTATATTGGGTGGTGGATAAACCATCTAGGTTATGTATTTGGTTGGTGGAAGACACATCAGGTGGAGTTTTTGGGATGGATGCACTTAGGTGGAGTAATTGGGTGGTGGATGACACTGTAGGTGGAGTATTTTGGGTGGTGGTGAACCCCAGGGGAGTATTTGGGTGGTGATGACACTTCTAGGTGGATATTTGGGGGTGGGGGATGACATTTAGGTGGGAGATATTGGGTGGTGGGCAATTATTTGGGGTTTTAAATTTGGGTGGTGGTGACACTTGGGGAGTATATTGGGGGTGGGGACACATCTAGGTGGGTATATTGGTGGTGGATGCAATCTGGTGATGTTACTGGGTGGGGGAAAACTCCAGGTGGAGTATTCGGGTGGTGGAGACACATCTAGGTGGCGTATTTGGGTGGTGGTGACACTCTAGGGGGAGTATATTGGGTGGTGGAGAACATCTGGGGATTATTGGGTGGTGGATGAACATCTAGGTTATGTTATGGTTGGGGGAAAGACACATCCAGTGGATTTTATTGGGCGATGGATGACCATCTAGGTGGAGATATTGGGTGGTGGATGAACATGTAGGTGGAGTATTTGGGTGGTGAGTGAATCCGGTGGGGGTATATTGGGGGGGGATGAACATCCAGGTGGAGTATATTGGGTGGTGGATGACAATTAGGTGGGGTATATTGGGTGATGGGTGAAAATTTTAGGTGATTTAACTGGGGGGTGGAAGGGACATCCGGGGGGAGTATATTGGTGGTGGATGACAATCTGGGTGGAGTATATTGGGTGGTGGTGAAATCTGGCGGGTTTTGGGGGGGGTGGATGACATCTCGGTGGAGTATATTGGGTGGGGGATGATACATCCAGGTGGAGTATTTGGGGTGGTGGATGAAATCCAGGTGGGTATATTGGGTGGGTGGAATATCCGTTTGGATAATTGGGTGGTGGATGACACATCTGGTGGGTAATTGGGGGGGGGTGACACATTGGGTGACATACTGGTGGTTTGGAAGACAAACAGGTGGGTAAATTGGGGTGGGGGTTTGCCCCTCTAGGTGGGGTATTTGGGTGGTGGATGAACTGGGGGAGTTATTGGGTGGTGATAAACATTAGGGGAGTTATTGGGTGGCGGATGACACTTTGGGTGGAGTTATTGGGTGGTGGATGACACATTTTTTTGGGTATTTGGGTGGGGGGATGACCATTAGGGGAGTATATTGGGTGGTGGATGAAATCAGGTGACGTATACTGGGTGGTGGAGACACATAGGGGGTTTTTGGGGTGGTGGATGACATTCTAGGGGGGTATTTTGGGGTGGGGATGACAAATTTTGGTGGAGTATTGTGGGTGGATGACACATTAGTGGAGTATATTGGGTGGGGGAACAATTTAGGTGATTTACGGGTGGGATAAACCCTCAGGGGATTTTATCGGGTTTGGTGGGATCCCCAAAATTTGGGGGTTTTTGGGGGTGGATGAACTTTTAGGTGGGTTTTTGGGTGGTGGATGAACACAGGGGGGGTATTTGGGGTGGTGGAGGACAATTGGTTATGTTACTGGTTTGGTGGAAGAACATCGGGTGGAGTTTTGGGCGTGGGGGGAAACATCTAGGTGGATTTTATTGGGTGGTGGGGGGGACACTTCTGGTGGAGTTTTGGGTGGTGGGTGACACTTTAGGTGGAGATATTGGGTGGTGGATGACACATTTTGGTGGAGTATTTTGGGTGGTGGAGACCAACAGGTGAAGTATATGGAGGGGGATGACACTAGATTATGTGAATTGGAGGAGAGAGGAGGGGGGAGGGGAAGAAGCTGGAAAAAAAATGAAGATGCAAATGAATTTGGGGGATTGAAGACCCGCGTTCTGCTTAGGATCAATGTCTTTATTTCAGGTCTTAGAGTAAAAAAAACACATGAGGCCCGGGGCTGTGAATCGCCCCTTTCAACCACAAATAGGTGAGTGCACACTGCCACCTTTCAGAAGAATATTTTGAAAAATGTATACTTGAAACACAATTCAAACATTATCACTATTTTTGTTTTTTGCTTGGTCAGATGACTCTGTGGTGAAAGTCGGAGAAAAAAAATTCCCCTGAGGACGTGGAGACCATGCAAGTATATCCAGAGCTAAAAACATATGTCAGCAGGGAGACTGCAAGACTTTATGGCAGGTCACTGGGGATTCTACGCTCACAGGTTGGGGATCATTTTTCGCCCCACCGCACATTTATGTATCATGATGATATTAGTATCGTTAGCTAGTTTATATTTAATTTAATTCAGGTAGGATTTTTATTATTATTTATTTTTTTTTAACCCCTCGCGTTTTTCAAAGCCAAGGGGGGCCCGAAAAGAAGAAACACTAATATTATTCACTCATCGTGTCTTGCCCGGGTTGCCCACATCAATTAAAAACTGAAAACATATAAATCTCCTTCAGATGCAGGCACTGATTCCCCTCCCGGACTCAAGTTGGTTCTGGTTTCCCTGAATCCCCCTTAATTTTTATTTGTTCCATCCAAACCCAAACAAGTCATAAAAAAACATTTGTCTCACTGCTTATCACCCCTCAGCTTTCTTGTGGGTCCAAGCTTTCCCCCAAAACCTCCAACCTATCCTAGGTGACCCTTTCCCACCTTTCCCTTTCCCCTACAGATTTTTGCCCCCCAAGTCATTTTATTTTGTTGTCCTCTCTAAAAGTCCAAGCCACCTCAACAACCTTTTTCTGCCTTATGGATAAAACTTAGAAAAACCCGCACCCCTAAACTCCCGCTACAGATTCTCTGTATTATATTCACAAGCCATTTCCCTCAAAACACGTGTTCACTGCCACCCGCCCTTTTTTGTTGAACATTCCCACCCAGCTTCACATCCATATAAAAAACCTGGGTTTTCCACTGTATTTTCCTACATTTCCCCCTTTTTTCTTCTTGAATAATGTTCTTTGTCTCCACGACTCTCACGCTCCCACTACCTTTTTCCCCTTAAAATTCTGGATCCACTCATTTTCTAGCCCCTTGCTGCAAAGTCCCCTCCCAAATATTTAATCATTCCTTCCTCCATACTCCCCCCCTCCATTGTTTTCAGTCTTTCGTTTTCCCAATTTTTTTTTTTCATCACCTTTCTCTCTCCCCACATTCACTTTTAATTTTCCTTTTTTTTTTACATCTCTTCTAAAATCGTTTTTTCCCAAACCCCTGCAACCTTCTTCGAATCTCCCAAAAGTTTTTGTTATCAGCAAAAAAGCAATGTGATAACTCCCCAAAATGTGGATTTTCTCATACCCCTTTCTAACACCCCGCATTCATTTTTACAACCTCTCTGTAAAAAATTGAATAAAAATGATGACATCACGCATCCCCCGTCTAAGACCTACTTTTTGGGGAAAAAATCTTCCCTTCCTACATACTCTAACCCAAACCCATATTCGTAAAAAAACCCCAAGACCCAATTTTATGGGAAATAACTCCCCCTCTCTTACAATTAACCTGAAACCCCACTATTCTTGTAAAAAATTTAATGCTTTCAGTAACCCAAACCCCCCTATTCATACATTTACAAATTTTCCCTTGCTGTCCTATGCCTTTCCTAAAACTAAAACAATGAAAACCCCCTTACCCTTATCTAAATACTGGTCACCTATATGCTTTTACTGAAAAACTTGGTCTACAAACCCCCCACTTTCCTAAAACCCCCTTGTTATCACGATTTGCTCTCCCTTTCTTTTAATTCTTTCAGTAAAAACTCGACCAACATTTACCAGGTATACTAACAGGCTATTTCCCCATAAATTTTTACCTCTTTTGTCCCTTTGCCTTTATACAAAGGAACTAACTTGCTTTTTCCCTCCCCACAACCCTTTCCCCCTTCCATACATTTTTTTAAAAAGAAACCCCCCCCCTACCAAAACTATACCCACCCCGTTTTAACATTTTGTTATTATTATTTCTGAAAATTGCTAATCCCCATAGGGTATGGGGGCCTTTGGTTTATGCAGGGAAGCTCAAATTTTCTAATAAGGCCCCCCCCTGACATCAAGGGACCTCCCTTGAAAGGGAAAAAAAATATAATTAAAACAAAATTAAGGGTTCTGAAAACTTTTTGTTTTTTTTTTCAGGTTTAAAAAGTTGGAGTAAGAGAGTGAGCAGATGACGAAAAGCTTCAATGTAATCCTCCCTCAGGTTAGTTTTTCTCAACATATTTTTCTTTATATTTTATACAGTAGAAGTATATCATTTTGGGAAGGTGCTTAGGAGTTCTTATGGGGGTTGAGAGATGCGCGTTTAAGACATTATCGCATGTGGGCCTACCCATGTGACGTAAGTCAGGTCTTTTCCCCCCAAATTTTTAATTTTTAAAACTAAAGGCCCCCTTATGGGCTTGACTATTCAAATAGTGGAGCCCACCCATCGGATGATGTCTTTAGCTGTTGCACCACTCTTCTGTTCCCAATTTGAAATTTTTAAAATACTAGGCTTCCAAATACACTACATTGATTTATCAAGGTGAAGGACTGGACAGCTTTTAAGGTGAGGGGTGGACCCCTTAAAAATTTCTTTCCCCTTTTCCAGCTTTCAGTGTTTTTGTATTGGGTGTGGCTGTGGCAAGCTCTCCACACGCTGAGGGGGTTTGGGGTTTGATTCCGGCAAAGGTGGGGAAAAATAGGGCTTTTTCCCTTTCACTGCGGGTCCCCTGTTCAACCCCTCGTAAAAAAAGTGGGTATTAGTTTGGGTGGTGTGGGTTGCATCCTGGACAAAAAATGACTTAATTTGCCCGAAATGCTTGATAAAAAGAACTTCTATGATATAGTAGTATGTCATTTATGAGCTGCACCTGTATCCTTGTATTGAACTTGTAGAAATAAAAAAGTTATTTTTTAAAAAAAAAATATTATTGAAAAAACCACTGGTGGGCAAAACATTTTCAACAAGTAAGTTCATATGCTGATACCGGGTTGTGCAGACAAAACCTCTCAATAAAAATACACAGGTGTTGCATACATCTTATACATAAACTTCTTGCCTTAACATGAATGATAACCATAACTTTTTATCTTAATCTGATTGATAACCATGTCTTCTTACCTTAATATGAATGATAACATCAGACCTTATTTTTTTTTTTTAAACATGCTGGCTATCTCCCAAGGCAGGGTGACATTAATATAAACAATAATTACTACTTTTGGCTTTAAAGTATATGATAACCATAACTACTTAACTAGTAACTCCTATTGTAATACTTTATAATGATAACCATTTCGTCTTATCTTAATATCAAGGGTGACTGCCCCAAAAGTTAAGATATATATTCCCACGTGTCAGCAACCTCGTTATCAAATTCCTGCAGGAAGTGAGCAACAAGTTTGGGGTGAACAGCTGGTTCAACAATGTCTGCCAGAGATTCTGACCAATTTCATCAGCCTTGGACAAGACTACACGTGGAAGGGTGGCATGGATGGTCTTATTCAGTACCTGATGGTGAGGCTCTGCTCCCTCTCTCTACTCTTAAGTCATATTCTTCCTTTCCTGTTTTATTTTTTACATAATAATACTATTATTAAATTCATGGGTAATCACTAAACCAGCAGGGGCCATATAACACCTGGGGAAATGGGAGGCACTCATGTTCAGTCCAAGAAAGGGGAAGCTAGGTCCAATTCCGTGGATCAAGAACCCCTCACCGGCATCAAGGAACCTCTGGTGAGGAGTTTTAAAATTGGTAGAAATGCTTCTTCTGATGCCAGACAATTATCTCTCCCTTTCTATTTTACAACTTATTTTACATCAGATTTTTCTCATATAAAAATACCAACACTGATTTGTTATATGCATGTACAGTACAGTATTACTGAGGATGTGTAAATATTATTTTATCATGACTTGGTAAATCAACAATGCTTTCACTTATTCATGTGCTAAAATTTATTCCAGATATCCATCCTGCTCAATACCTCATCCCTTGTAATCACTCTCATACAACCAGGACGAATTCTCAGCACAGGTAACAGTTGCTAAGTCCTGTGTGTAAAGTGTTCTGGAGATCTCTAGCAGGAAAATATCCTGGGGTGACAGCTGAAATGGTTCCTCATACCTCACTGACACTTGATTGTCCCCTTGCCTCTGGTGGCTCAGGAGAAAGGACAGCTTGAAACCTGTTGTACATGCACTTCCCCAATAGCTTCTCCAGACCTCCAGTATGTTTGGTCTCGCTTTTGGTAATGCATCTATTATTATTATTATATTTAACAATTATTAGTATTACCCATGAAAAGTACTAAAACAATAGGAAACATAGAGAGTCCTGGGAATGGGAAACAGGTTGCAAACCAAGGAAACGACCAGGATAATTCAAAGCCTCTCACGCCGCATAAAGACACCTTCTCAAGGGATTAAAATTCACAAAGGCAATCACTTATGTGGTCATACAATACAGTGTTTTTTGTATTTTTAAATACAGTGTTTTTTACTCTTTCTTTTTACTGTGTAAATTTTTTAAATATTCTTTTAATTCCCCTGTTAAGTAGTTGTGTGTAAAGGAAGAAAGGTTGAAATTGAACATAGAAAAGAGTAAGGTGATGAAGGTTACAAATGATTAGATAAAGTAAAAATTGGATACAAATTGGGGAGGAGGAGTATGGATAAGTGAATGTTTTCAGATATTTGAAGTATGACTTGTCAGTGGAAGGATTTATGCAGGATGAGGTTAATCATAGAATTGGATAAGGAAAGAAAGTGAGTGGTGCATTGAGGTATGTGTGGAGACAAAAAATGTTATCTATGGAGGCAAAGAAGGGAATGTATGAAAGTATAGTAGTACCAACACTCTTATATGGGTGTGAAGCTTGGGTTGTAAATGCTGCAGCGAGGAGGCGGTTGGAGGCAGTGGAGATGTCCTGTCTAAGGGCAATGTTAAAAAAAAAAAAAAAATAAGTACTGTACCTGTAGGTTTGTTTTGTGTAATGTCAATTGCCTATATTAGTGCTTGTATTTTTGGAGATGTGCTAAACCCATTAGTCATACAGTGCCTGGGAAGAGAGAAGTATTGTAACCAGGTTTGATCTGAGGGCAGGATAGCTCCAATTCCTTGGATAAAGAGAGCTTTACCAGCAACATATATCCCCATTCCTTGAAGAGTCTTTTCCCTGAGCCTTATTACAATCAAACTTTTGTAAGTCTTTGAAGACAATGACTTACAAAAATCACTTTGTCTCTATCATGGCCACTATGTAATCATGTGGTGGTCAATGGATCCCTAAACAAAATTAATACATTGGAAATTCAAAATGGCGTAAAAAATACCAGACATGTATTGATATTCGGAATACTTTATTCTATTGAATATATCCTGAACATATTTTTTTGCCTACACATAGTAAAAAAACATTCTAGTAACTGTAATGGAAAGCCGTCTTTAGTTTCTCGCTGATCTAGGACTCTTGGGGGCAACAATAAACCATTAAATATAGATAACTGTACTGTATCCTACTATGCTAATCTTAAAACCAAGGCTATGTGTTACAAATTATAATTTAACCGTATTTATAATTTCCTAGAACCGGTGTGCAGTCAGGTGCATGTCAACAGACTAAAGCTTTGGTTGGTTAGATGGCCGTGGTAGGGGAAATAAGCCCCTTTTTAGTAATGCAGATCTTCTGAAGATAACTATTTCCAAATGAAATGGAAGGCATCAAATAATAATGTTAAATTATTATTATCAAACACCAAATGTCTTGTGGCACATTTAACATAATCTATTACATCTACTTGCACTTAGGTCACACTACACATACATGTACATTTAATTTGTCACACGGCATCTCATTTGATTTTTAATCTTAATAGTTCTCTTGTCTTATTAACTTTCCTTTTATATCCTGGGAAGTGCACTATAAACATTCCCTTACCGTAAGCCATGCGTGTTTGTAAAAAGTCAACTATAGTGCCCGAAAACAATGGGCCTAGTAAACCCCTTTTCCTTAAAGATTAACTAAAAAGAATAAAAGAAAATTGTCAAAGTGGGAAGTCAGAAATGGCCGTGATGTTTGCAAATATACGAAGCGAGAATGATTGTGGATGTTATGTATGAGAAGAAAGCTGATGTCCTGGCTTTAAGTGAAACAAAGCTGAAGGGGGTGGGAGAGTTTTCAGTGGAGAGGAATAACTGGGATTAGGGTCAGCGGGTTTCAAATAGAGTTAGAGCTAAAGAAGGAAGCAATAATGTTGAATGATAAGAATGGCCGGAAAAGAGCGGGACTATAAATGTATAATTCAAGGATTATGAAGAGTAACATAAAGGTAGGGCTGGAAAAGTGGTTATAGTATGTGTATATGCACCTGAGAAGAGAGAAAGTGTAGAGGAGAGCGAGAGAGATTTTGGGAAATTTGAGTGAAGGCGTGGGAGTTTATTGAACCAAGTATGAGAGTATTGTGTTGTTGGGGATTTCAATGCTAAAGTGGATAAAAATGTTGTGGAGGGAGTAGTAGGTAAATCTGGGGTGCCAGGGTAAATTAAATGGGGAGCCTTTAATTTGACTATGTGTAGAAAAGAGATATTCTTATGAAAAAGAGGATAAGAAATATACAGAGGTATGATGTTAGCCCATAATGAACGTAGTTTGTAGATTATGTATTGGTGGATAAAAGGTTAATATGGTAGGGCTCCAGGATGTACATGTTTATAGAGGGGGCAACTGATCATCGGATCATTAATCTAGTTGTAGCTACATAAGAGTAAGAGGTAGCTGGGACAGAGAGGAAAGGGCAACACAAGAGGAGGGAAGTGAAATTGTAATAAACTAAGGGAGAGGAATTCGGGTGAGATATAACAACTATTGGTAGAAAGGTGGGCTAGTGCAAAGATGAGTAGTGGGGGTTGAAGATGGCTGGATGAGTTTTAAAAATGCGTATTAGAATGTTGGGAGAAGTTGGGTTATAGGAGGTGGGGGGCTGGAGAAAGAAGTGATTGGTGGAATATGAAGTAAAGATGTGATAAAAGAGACAAAAAGTTAGTTTATGAAAGATTTTTTTACAAAGCAGAAGTGTTATAAGGAAAGCAGAGAATATGGAGAGTAAAAGAAAGTGAAGAGAGTGTTGAGAGAGTGGCAAATGGAGAGGAGATGATAGAGTGGGAGAGGCACTGTCAAGAAATTTAATGAAAATAAGAAAAAATATTGGAAGTGAGTTAAACAAGGGGTAGAGAAAGAAGCCTAGGGAACATATGGATTTGTCCAGTTAAAAACAGAGTAGGGGGATTATCGAATGGGGAGAGGGAGGTATTGGGTAAGATTGGCGAGAATATTTTGAGGAACTTTAAATGGTGAGGAAGAAAGGGAGGGCGGTAAGATTCATGCACTGGGCAGGGAGGTATACCATCTTTAGGAGAGAAAGAAGAGCAAATGTACAGTGTGGGGGAGGTACGTGAGGGCAATTACGTAGAATGAAAGGGGTTAAAGCGCTGGAACTGATGGGATCATGAAGAAATGTTAAAAGCAGGGGGGATATTGTGTTGGAAGGGGTTGGTTCTTTTGTTAATAATGTATGAAAGAGGGGAAGGTACCTAGGGATTGGCAGAGAGCGATGTATAGTCCTTTATATAAAGGGAAGGGGGGACAACGAGATTGTAAAAATTATAGAGGAATAAGTTTTTGAGTAACCCACCAGGAAAAGAGTACTGGTAGCGTTATAATTGAAAGAATTAGAGGTAAACAGAATGTAGGCATTGCGGATGAGCCAGAGGTTTCAGGAGTGGGTAGGGATGTGTAGATCAAGTTTTACATTGAAGCATATATGTGAACAGTATTTAGATAAAGGTAGGGAAGTTTTTTTTAATTTTATGGATTTAGAAAAGGCTTAATGAAGAGTGGAGGGGAAAATGTGGCGTTTTTGCAATAATGGTAGGGGTAAGTTAAAAATGCTGTAAAGAGTTTTTATGAGGATAGTGGGTCGGTTTAGGGGGGGTTTAAAAGAGGGGGAGACTATTTATGGTAAAAGAGGTTTGGGACAGGGATGTGTATTTCCCCATGGTTGTTAATATTTATAGTGGGGTTGTAAAAGAGAAAATGCGGGTGTTCGGAAGAAGGGTGAGATTAAAAAATTTTTGGGGAACAAATAAAAAAAGGGAATTGACACAGTTACTTTTTGCTGTTTGTGCTTGTGGGAATTCTAAAAAAAAAACTGCAAAGGGTTTGGGGATGAGTTTGGGATGTGTGTAAAGGTAAAAGTTGAAAGTGAACAAAAAAAAAGAGTAAGGTGAGAGGGTTTAAAATTTTAGATAAAGAAAATTGGATAAAAATTGGGGAGGGGAGTAGGGAGAAGGAAGGGTTTTTCAGATATTGGGGTTGAGGTCAGCGGTTTGGTTTTATGAAGGATGGGTTAATCATGAATTGATAAAGGGAAAAAAAAAAGGTGAGTGATGCGTTGAGGTACAGGGGAGTAAAAAAATCGTTATTTGGAGGCAAAAAAGGGAATGTATGAAAGTATAGGTACCAAATTTTTGTATGGGTGGAAAGCTTGGGCTAAAATGCAGCAGCGAGGGGGCCGGGGGGAGGCAGTGGAGAGTCCTGATAAGGGAATGTGGGGGTGTAAATATTATGCGAAAATTTGCGGTGGAAATTAGGAGAAGGTGTGGGAGTTAAAAAAAGTTTAGTCGGGGGCAAAGGGGGTTGTTGAGGGGGTTTTTGGCTTTAGAGAGTGGATAAAAGTAAATGACATGGGAGATTTAAATCGTGGGGAGAAGGAAGGCGGGGTAGGGGTCTCCTCGAAAAGTTGGAAGGGGTTAAGGGGTTTTGTGGGCGGGGGGCTTGGGACTTCCGCAGGCGTGCATGAGCTTTTTTCGATAGGAGGAAGGGAGCGAGGTTTTTTGGGACTGCGATCTGTTGGGTGTGAGCGGGGGTATATTTTAGGGGGGGATTGGGGGAAACCATTTGTTTTTATTAGGGACATGAGTCCTGGAAAGGGGAAACAATCCCTGCCCCTTAAAGGGGGGGTTTTTGGGATTTACTTTGGAGGGATATTTTGTGATCTTATACGTAATGCTTCAAAATGTTGTGTTCTGAGCCCCTCTGCAAAAAACGTGATTATGTGGAGTGAGGTAAAAGGGGAAATGATGATGAAAGTATTTTCTTTTTGGGGATTTTCTTTCTTTTTGGGTCACCCTCCCTCGGTGGGAGACGCCGATTTTTAAAAAAAAAAAAAATTTAGAAACATTAAATTCCCCAGTACTGTAGTTATTTTTATTTGATTGTCATATTTAAATTGATTATATTTTTTGCAAGGTATTTTTTTACAGTTTTGTATTTAGAGAAGATAGTGTTTTAAACCACTGGTTACACAATTGAGGGTTTTGTTGGGAAAAATAAATATTTTTTGTTTTTTTGGGATAAAGGTTAATTTATAATAAAAATTTTAAAAATTTTTAACAAATGTTTTTTTTAATTTATCTCAATCTTTGGGGGAAAAAACTCATCAGGTAAAGGGAAAATAAGCACCTTTGCTCTTACCAATTTTTTGTACTGTTATGTACCAGAAACCTCATTTTATTATAAAAATTTTCCAGGGCCTGGAGCTGTGCTAAGTCTTTTCCAGTCTTTAAACATTTTAATTCACTAAAAAAAATTTTCAGTATTTTTTTGTAGCTGCACGCCCCAAAATTGAGAATGTTATTGCACATATGAATTCCCAATAGAAAAAGGACTGCATAATAGTGAATTTGAAAAAAACGGGAAAATAGTACTGTACATTTAAGTAATTTAAAAAACAGTAACCCCATTTTCATCAATCTTATCCGCCTTTGGTTATTAAAGAATAAAAACTCCATAACTAAGAATTTTAAAATTTACGTAAATTTGACATGCTTGCAAGGGGGGAAGAAGTTATTTAATACAAACAGTTTATTGAGGTAGTTTGCAACTGTCCCAAAAAATGCAATACATGTTTTTCCAAATCAAATGGTGTAAAGATTGTGAGATAAGGAGCTTCCCTCTCCCCAGGGTCAGGAGATACAAAAAAGGGGAAGCCTCTTTGGTAATGGAAAAACGGGTCCCGAGACTATCACTTCTCTGGTAAACTTTTCTCGGGGCCCATAAACAGGGATTTTATTGTGCACTCCCCTTTTTTTTCACAGGTCAGCACCAAGGCTCTTGTCCCCTTAAAAAAACCGTAGTAAATTGAATTTTTATAACTTCATTGAAAAATGCTCCCACAAAAGTTGCCTTTCATTCGATTGATTTACAGTTTGTCTCTAGGTACATATTATGTAAAAAGGCAAATAAATAGGTCCCCCTGCTCCCCCCAACAGTTTGCAAAATAAAAAACACGTCTATCGCCATTCATTTTCTAGAAACACTTCACACTGGAATACAGCAGCAGTTGGATGCGGGAGTGTGGAGTGATTTTTTTTGGGGGATTTGAAAAGCTTTTGGGTGTGAGTGGGTAATATTGGTAAAGGGATTCAGGGAAAAACCGCAGCAATTTGAGTCCGGAGGGGAAGGTACAGTCCCTCATTTAAAAGGAGGGTTTGGGATTTTGGGCTGTTTGAAGTGACTTGAACTGTCTTTGGCCTGGATGTACAGATTTGCTCTTTTACAAAATTACTAAACACCAAAATGGTAGTTGAAGTTTTGGCAAAAAGATAAAAACCCAAAACCCTTTTCTTGGGGTTTGTTTTACAACCTCTGTGCAATTTTCCCAACAATTCCGGAACTTTTTTGAAAATTGACCACTGTGGAAAACAATTTTTTCCTGCCAGAAATGGGGGGTAACCCCTTCGGGTTATATTCCAGGTATAGGTATATTCTAAAAAGACGTGATTATTGGGAATGCTGGGGGAAAGTTTTGAAGGGGGGTGAAAGTTTTTTCTTTTTTTTTTGGATCCCCCTGCCTCGGGGGGAGGCAGGATGTGTTAAAAAAAAAAACTT
The DNA here is from genome assembly GCF_026875155.1 of Cherax quadricarinatus. NCBI lineage: Eukaryota > Metazoa > Arthropoda > Malacostraca > Decapoda > Parastacidae > Cherax > Cherax quadricarinatus. The sequence continues at coordinate 42,173,905 of NC_069425.1, read as the reverse complement.
ATCAGTACAGCATTTAACTTTAATTCCAAGTGTAGTGAAGGGTGTGTATTTTCTTGTAGGTGGGTTCTTTTTTGCCTGGTGTATTTTTTTTTTCAATCTGTATCAAAAAGTATTTTATAAACCTTTTTACGGAAAGAAAACAGGATATAATTTATAGCATTTTAAAAAATATAGTCTTGTTGAAAAAAATGCATAACTTTATCTTTTCTAAGCAATAAATGCATTTGACAATTTGTTCTAAAAATTTTTAAAGAAGATTTTCATCACACTTAAAGCAAGTACAAAACATTATTACAGTCCGGGTGTCACAACCTATGGTCCGTGGCTCCTACCAGTCCTTCTGACCAATACAAAACCCACAAAACCTCCGGGACGTAGTGCTTTGACCCCAAGCTCATCAAGTAAAGGCCAGCAGGTGAGTTTGGGGGCCAAGGGGGAAAAATTACATATACAATATTCAGTCTGCTGGGGTTTGATGGATGAATATATACTATGTCTAGTTGGCTTTTAAATGGGTAACACACGAAGTCTTGTCATTGCAGCAAATATTTGAGTGGGCCATTATTTTACTGTATTCCCTAAAAAACCGTTTTTAATAAGGAATGACAACCAGGAGGACTTCAGAATTCGATAGTTTTAAAAATAAACAAATTTAACAACGAGCAAGAATGTTATGTTCTCTGTTTTCAGGTAACAGTAAGATTTTGTTAAAAAATAATGGATTTCCGTTCTTAAGACCACGTCAGTAAACAAATTCGTTGCTAAGTGAGGAGAACTACAAATAATGGTTGGGTTGTGTCAACTAAAAAGATACTTTTTTAATGTCACCTTTGCACCCTTTTATAACATTTTTGGTATATTTTTAGTTTTAAGCAGTTTTAGTATTTTGTAATAAACAAATAGAGAAAATCAACTCTAAAATACATTATTTCGGTATGTTTAAATGGCCCGAGAGCCCGTATAAGTCCGTTTTGGTAAACGTCGTTCTACGTGGGATGGCTGTACTTGTGTTTTGCTCCCCGCACTATATATAAGGGCCCGAAACAGTTGGGAGGGTTATTAATAATCAAAACCCAACATAAAACCCAAGTAACACTGCTGCTTGTAGGTAGTGGTGTACAATACTCTTAATTTCTTTGTAAAAATTTAAAAGTAAAACTGAAAAAAGCTGTACGACTGCATTATTATTACATTCTGGAGGAGAATGAAACCGTATGGTTTAGCACCCCCCCGGGCAAAAAGAAGGCTTTAGATTTGATTCAAAGAATTGTAGCACGGTCTTATTTTTTAGATCAAAAAACCCCTAAAACCCCTAAGGAACCCACTTTAGGGAATACAGTGCCAATGGGGATGTGCTCAGGGAAGTGAAAGGGGGGAGGGGGAGGGGGGAGGGGTGTGTAAGGATTAAGTGAGTGAAGGTGGGGATAGGCTGGGTAAAAATTTTAAAAAAAATTGGTGCAAAGGGTTTTGCTTCTCTGTATTTAAAAAAAAAAAAAAAGAAATTTTTGTCTTTCAAAGGTAGGACTTTCAGAAGGAGGTCATCGGAGAGGAATACAATATAGAAAAAAATAGCTTAAAAGGTATTTAATTTGCTCAAAACTTATTGCTAGGAAACCTAAAATTTTTTTCAAGTACACCCGTATATGGGAAATGTTAAAGGATTATACAGGCCTGAGGTGGGAAGTAATCAGGTTTAATCCAAGGAAAAAGAGGGTAGCTACAATTGATGAATCAAGAGCCTTTTCCAGCCAGGGGGCCCCCCCCTGAAGGGACGAATGTTAAAATTGTTGTATAGATCAACAAATTTAATACAGTGGACCCCCCCTTTCGATACCTCCAATGAGACCCAAATTTTGAATGTATTTTGTAAGTGGTTTTTTAGTTATGTTGGGGGTTTGAAATGGATAATTTTAATTTAAAAATTCCTTATGGGAAAAAATTTGTTCAGTACGGACTTGAAACTATTTGGAATGAAAAAAATTGTAAAACCGGGGGTCCCCTGTATTTTTTTGTTATCATATAACAAATCATTATGAATAAAATGATATAGATTGTCCGAGGGACACAAAATAATTGGTAATTTGTAAATTTTTTCATAAATTTTTTTTCTTCGCGTCCCCGTTTTTCGGGGGTGGACCCTCAATGATCGATATGGAACTGTTTTTGGGCCTGCGTCGGGGGACGAGGCTCACTGGGTGGTGGAAAAACTATCAGAAACCCAAGGTTTTTGGCAGTCAGGTTCCCCTCAACATTCGCGAGGGGTTTGGGGTCAAGAGCCTCGCGAATGTTGAAAAACCGTGAAATGTTTGGTGCCCCCAAAATATTGCAGGGGAAATATATTACAAAATGTTCCTTAAATTGTTGAAACCCTGAATAACATAAAATACATGAAAAGTCGTAAATTGTACTAAATTAAAAACATGTTTTGTTTTTAAAAAATATGTTATTTAAAAACAGTAGTTTAATTTTATGTATGTTATTTAAAAACCCCAAAACCCCCAATGCCCCACCTGCGAGTCCCTAACCTCCCCGACCCCGCAACTGGCAGCCGCCCTCCACCCCCGTGTGGTGGGTTTTGTTTTTTTCTTATTTTGCTATTAAACTACAGAATAAATAAGTAAACCCCTTTATGACTGCATATTGGAATGGTATTAGGGAAAAGGGATTAGACGTGACATATGGTTTACTCTTGAAACAGCAAAGAATTGAACTTTCTGCTATTGCTAATAAAAACAATATAAATAATAATAATAATAAAATTAATAAAAAAACGTATAATTGAAGAAGGGAAATTTTTCAAAAATACGAGGGAGTGGTTTGAACATCTCATTGGATTTGTTTATGCTGGAGTGAACATAGTCTCCCCGCTCTTCCAAAAATTTCAAATAATTCAGCGGGTTTAGGCGTGGTATTTTAAAAAATATATGTTAAATAATATATCATGTTATTTTAATAACATGTATTATTTTACATGTATGTATTTAATAATATCGTTTAAATAAAAATAGTTTTTTTTTTTTTTTTTTCAACAAGTCGGGTCTCCCCCGAGGGAGGGGGGACCCAAAAAAAAAAAAACCCCCAAAAAAAATACTTTATATCATTTTAACACTTTCACCCACTCGCCATTATCATGTTTTTGCAGAGATGTCAAATACAAAAGTTAGAAGATACACATATAAAAATACCAACATATCCCTCCAAACTATTATTAATAACAGTATTAATTATTATTTGTATGTTAATTTAAAAACCCTTGCCCCAACACTGCCCCTCCACTCCGTCACACTCAATTACAGCCCAAAAAAAATGAATTATTGTTAAATGTTTGGAAGAGCAGGGAGAAATGTTCACTCCCGATAAACAAAGCACATGACGAGTGTCCCAACCCCCCCCTGATTTTTGTTTCAATTTCCTTTTCAATTATCTATTTTTTATTTTATTATTATTATTATTTTTATATTTTTATTATTGTGTAGCAAAATGTTTAATATTTGCAGTGTTAAGGTAAACATATGATGCACCGTTTTAAAACCTGTTAATAGCCCTTTTTAATATGCAGTCATGAATGGGTTTACATTATTTATACTGTATTTAATTCAAAAAAAGAAAAACAAAACCTCAACACTGATGGTGGGGGGGCTGGCGCCAGTTGCGGGGTCGGGGGGAGGGTAGTAGGGACTCGCAGGTGGGGGGAAAAAATTTAAAAAATTTGGCGGCTGGGAATTTGGTGGCTGGGAATTTGGGAATTGGGAAATTTGGGAATGTGTGAAGCCCCTGAAAATTTAAAAATGAATGTTGGGGGAGACCTGTACTGTACTTTTCTTTCTTTATTGTACTTCCCCAAATGTAAGGACAAACTGGGTTTTGGGTAAATTTGAAGGGAGATGCGGAAAATGTAAGCTGTATTCAAAAATCTATACTTTGTGCATTTATGTCAACTTTGATTAACCCGAGTTATTATTAATAATGTGGTGGGTTTAGTGGAATGACAGACAAAGACAGATGATAGATATAACAGAGGAGGGGGAGGAGGTGGAAAAAATGGAGATGTTATGATGCGGGGAAAGTATGGGGGTGAAACCCTTTTGGGAAATTTGGAGCTTGGGATTAGAAAGTTGGGGTTACCAAAAATATTATTTAGAGGACTGAGGAGGGGATGTTGAGGTGGTTTGGACATTTTGAGAGAAGAGAGTAAATTAGGATGACTAGAGGTTATATAAACTCAGGGTAGATGGAAAGAGAGTGAAGGGTCATTCTAGGAAAGGTTGGAGAGAAGAGGTAAAGGCTTGTGTAAGCATGCTAGATAGGAATGTGTGGGGGCAAGTAGTTTTTGTGACTTGACCTACTGTTAGAGTGTGGGGAAGGTAACATGCATGAAGGTGTTCAGGAAAACCAGCCAGCTGGACTTGAGTCCTGGAGGTGGGAAGTACAGTACCTACACTCTGGGGATGCTGTGGTTTTGAAGTCATTTCAACTAAGATGTTAGCATGCTTCTGGCAACTGAATATAAACTTTATCAAGAGCTAAGAGAAAAATAAAATTAGAAGTGTTATATCCCATCACAGGGTGAGAAGAGTTACTGGGCATTTCATTGAGATTTTAACAAGGGATTAAGTGAGTAACAGTGAAAGTGTTTTCTTTTATCAGGTCACCCTGTCTTGATGGGAGACAACCAGGGTGTTATATACAAAAATGATGTTATTATGACAAGTGTTCAAGAACACTGATGTCAGTCCCCTGTATGACACCATCACACTTTGTGACACCTCTGTCACTAACTGTGATAAGAGATATAAGTTAGAGTTGTAAGTTTCTCTGCAAGACTTGATAACTCACCCTTGAGGAGAACACTGCCCAGTCTGAACTGGATTATGATCTAATGTAAAACCTAAAAAAATGGTAAAGCTTGAAGTACTGTGCTGTATATGCATAACTGATAGGAAATTTTTCTCAAATAATTTTCAAATTTTAGATTGGATATGATGACACATTCATTGGTGACTCACTGATCACATTTAATTTTATTATCTCCAGTTATATAGGGTGTCCACAAAGTCGTTTTAATTTTTATAACAAAATGGTAACATATGAAATGCAGTTTTCTGCCTATGATAGCTGAGGTAAGTTGTATATAGCCAAACTATTGTTTGTTTTATTCCTATTTGTATATACTATTTTATATAGCTGTGTGTGTTGAGTGGCCTAGGTGGTCAATGTAAATGTCAAAATTAATACTACTACTACAGCTTGACAGTTGTCTTCTCTATGGAAGTGGATGAACACTACATGACAGTATGCTAAAAGAATTTATAAAATGCAGGGATATGTGCCCTTGTATCACTTGTGCCATTAAGGCACGACTAGTTAAAAAAAAAAATTGTGATCATGTACATTTTTTCTTAATTTTAATTTTTTGTATCTCATTGCTAGTTTTCTTTTTAAAACCTTTATCTTTTAACTTTCAGAAATTTAGAAAAGGAAGCAAAACAAGCAGAATTATTCCTCAAAATAATAAGCCAGTCAACTACTACGAAGTTTTCCAAAACTCTACCATGTTTTACCACTGGAATGGGACTTACTCTGACTCTGAATATACCAGTGAGAGACAAGATAAAAATAAAAATGCCAAGGTGAAAAGTAAAAAAATTAAACAAGAAAGAAGAAGAATAAAGAAGATAAAACAACAGATAAAACGTAGCCAGCAACTGTTCAAAGGCCAACAACATGAACCATTAAAGATGGCCCATCATAATGAAAAACATATTATTACACACGTGCCACAATATGTGAATTTTAATAATGGAAGCCAGTTGCTCACTATCTTGCCTATGAATCTTGTGAATGGAAAGTTAAATCAATCTATGGATGACAAAAGTACAAAGACTACCATTGTCTATACTGATAAAGAAGCTAAAATTCCAGTTGAAGGAGACATTTCTCAGTTGTCAAGAATTATTGATGCTCTGAGGTTGGATGATGCAGAATCGAGAGGTAAAAGCAGTAGTGTGCCATCACCTGAAATAGATATTCAAACTCTTATAGACCACCTTAATCCTGAAGTTGATTCAAATGACAAAAGACATAGACAAAGCAAAATTTGCACCTCAAACAAATGCAAAAGTCAAAGAAAAACTAGAAGAAATAAAAACAACAAAAAAAGTAAGAGAAAGAATAAAAACAAAAGTGAAACTAAGCAAAGGAGCAAGAAGAACAAAACTAAGAAAAAACAACAGGCATCAGAGCAAGAGCTCCCTTCCCTGCAAAAAAATAGCCATGAGCATTCACATCAAATTGCTGCTGGTGATATAAAATATTCAGCTCCATTTCGTGTTGACCCTAGTAATATTCACTTTTATCATTTATATAAAAATCCAAATCTTCATCATGGAATTCACTCATCTGAACTATTTAGTAATATGTATTCCAAAACTGGTTCTCCTGTACATATCTTTGAAGTAGCTGACACATCTAAATTACCCGATACTAAACCATCAGTTATAACAAGTGCTTATGTCAAGGCTGAAAATCTAAAATCACAACAACAAATATCAGGTTTTGATACATATTCCAGTCATCACAGTCTGAATTTGGACCCAGACAGAAGCCAATTCAACATTGCTTCCCTTTCACAGAGGATAAATGCTCCACAACATGGTTCAATTATCCAGTCTTTTTCTAGTCAGTTGACTCCCCATTTAACATCAAAGACAGATACATTTCCAAATCTCCAAAATTCTCAGGCACTAATTGATCATGACTCGGGGGTAAAAATACACCCAAATCAATTTACTCCATCTTACATTACTCCTAACCAGCAAGGCCCTCAAATGCACTCAACATCCAATCAACAAAGCTTGAGCATACAGCTAAATAATCCTCAAAACACAGCAAGGCCTCTGCATATAACACAAAATAGCAATAGCATAGGAAATAGCAATGTTTATAGTCAACAAAATCCAGACTTCAAAATGTCTCACATTCAAGCTTCTAATACAAAAATAACTGAAGGCCAAACTTCAGGTTTTACACAGCAACATAATCACCAAAACTTTGGACCTCCATCTGAAAATCGCATTTCAGGTGTCTTTTATGGTCAAATTGAAAAAAACAATCGGCAACATGTAGGACAGAATTCACACCAGACATTTGTGGATTCACTCGAAAAAAAAGTTTATCCCACTGAACAATTAAACACAGATACAATGTATAATATTCAAAAACCAAGTTCCCTGGTTGAAGATCAAGGAAGTGAAAAATTTTCATCTGACAGTTTTTTTACAAACGAAAAATTTCCTCAGATATATTCTGGTCATGATAGTAAAAATGATAACACTAAAACACAACCTACACTTCCATTTTTGTACAGGAATAAAACTTAAAAGACGACAAAATAAAAGGCGAAGAAATGAGATAAAAAAGAAAAGAAATAAGCAGAGAGGCAATACACTACATAAAAGAACAAAAGTTAAACCTAGTCAGCATAGATATATTAACAGTGACCAGCCTGCCCCTCACAGTAAGTCAGAGAAGGAAATGGATGATGTGGGCAAAGTAGAAAAATATAATGAAGAAAAATTAGCTAACTCCACTGTGTCACTAGATAATGTAGGTCAAAATCAGAAAGATTTAGAAAAGCGTGAATATATAGTGAAGAATTATCCTTCAAATATTCAACCATTACATCTTTACTCCCACTTTCCTGTTATACACCCATTGCCTTATACTGGATCCCTTGTAAAAAACTACAGTACTCTCTTAATTCCTCCCAGAAAAGTGGAGTTCAAAGAAGTTACTCATAAATATTCAGAAATGCTTAATGCTGAGAAACAGGAAGTGATCCCTGTATTAGAAGCTCACAACCATTCCCTCTCAGTTCCTCAGCAAGACAAAACTAAGGGTGATGATATCCGTACACGCCCATATTCTAAACTCCTTCAGGAATACAAGATAACAGCTTCTGAAATGCTGCCCTTAAAAGGGATAATAAATGGTCAACCTGTAGATGAAGTGGAAATTAAAAGTTTGCCAGGTAATAATACATCATTTACAGATATGCTGAAGGACAAAAATTCTTTGTCTGATAAAAACAAAGATGTAGAAGACAGGCAAAATTTGGATGCAACAGTAAAACCAGTTCAAGAAGAAACATAAATTGAGTTGTTTAAAGTACAATTAAACCTTATATGGGTACCAACATTGCTAACAGACTTTAAAAAATATACTTTAACTCATATTCAAGACGTCAGTGTGATTAGAGAATCATTAAAAACAGTTCATTACAGTCAGGATGACTACAATGAATGATTGTAGTTAATAAAATAATTAAGCCATGATCATCATTCATTCAACTGTTGTCTTTCCAAAAGTGTGCTGACATCACAATCATTATACCCTCCTACTGTAGTATTTCCACCCTCTTTCAGAGTGCAGGCACTATTTTATTATTATTATTATTAAAAATTTTTTAAAGTGAAAAAGACAAAACTCAAAGGGCAAATGCAAGTGGGGTAGCAAGTGGTTAAAAATAAACCTTGAATACTCTGAAAATGGGACAATCTAAAAAAAACAGCAACCTTTCGTTATATTTTACATATACTCCCAGTAACCCCTTCCCTGCAACATGTACACTATCTGCTGAAGTGTGTTTCTAACTGAAGTTGAAATATAGATTTCTTTTTACCCGTGTTTAATTTTTCTTTCTCTGCAACATACACACTACTGAAGAGTGTTTCTAAGGGGGTTTGAAGTTGAAATATACATTTTTTTTATATGTACCTGTTAAATTTTTTAGTCTTGTTTATTTATTAAATCTTTTCTCATTATTTATGGTAAAATTTATAATCAAAACTGTTAATTAATTTTCTTACTGAATAAACTGCAGAAAGGAGTCTATACTTATTTTTTGCACAAAACTTTTTTTCATAACCACACAATAATGAATGACAATGTACAACTAGATTGCTAAACACAGTGAGCTGGTTGCTCCAAATGAAGTTTAATATAATTAAAGGATTACTTAATGACACCCCTAAACCAGGATCTATTTATTAAAATTCTGCTGAATTAAACAGAATTAAGTATGCTAACTGTATGTAAAAAAAGGGCTATGTTTAAAGAACAAATTTACATAAAACACGAAGTATTTATATACTCAGTACACTTTTTATACTAATTTAATATTTTCATAAAACTATTTTCTGGTAACTTTTGCTTCTTTTTTTCTTTTAGCCGGGATTGTTCTCAACAACTGTTAAAAATTCCCAAAGAAAATTTTCCATTTCCTTTGGATCCAAAACCTTTTCAACCTGGAAAAAAGTAAAATGTATGCAGGCTACAGAAACTTTTATTTCTGTTGGAGGAAAAAAAAAACTTTTGTAACATTATCAGTGTCAGAAATACAATGGGAGATAGTTTATACATGAAGCATTAGAGAGGTAACCCCAGTCTTTAGGTAAATTTCACTGAACATTAAGGGTTCACTCTGAAAACCACATTTTTTAAATGAAGAAAATTTTGTCTTTTGTCATTTTCCAACTGAACCCTTATAAAAAAATTTTGGGCAGTTTTTACTTGAAACTAAAAAAGTCGGCATTTTTATACAAACTGCAAGGTCATGTAGAGGTAAAATTTTAAAGCATGTTGGTTATCAAGTGACCTATTTTTAAATTTTAAATTTATGATGTTGAACAAATTCTCATGAATATTTTTTTCCCCACTCACATAGCAACAAGCTGTATTTTTAAATTTTTTTTATTTAAGTTAAAAATAATTCGTAAATCTAATTTTAATTTTTTTACTTAAAAAAAACTGCAGAATTTATTTTGATTTAAATACTGAAATATCTTTAAACAAAATCATTTTGACAGCTGTAAAAAGAAACAATGAAAAACACTTTCACAACCCCAACACCACACGAAGAGCTGAACCAACTAACTCGCAGATTTGTTTTAAGGGTGTGAGGTTAGTGGGGTCTGTGTTTGACTTACTATTTCATAAACATGTTTAAGGGTTATTTTGCCACTCACTTCCTGACCTATAAAGAAATATTGCAAATTAATTCACAAATTATGGTAAAACATTATTTTGGGTTTTATGCAAATAAGGTACAGTACATGTTTCCTTAAACAAGAATGTGGAAATTGTAAAAAAAAAAAAAAAAAAAAAAAAAAAAAAAACCAATCATAACTAATCATAACTAACATACTGCAAAAAATCTAATCTTTTGTTCATACCAGCCTTCATTGCACCTCTTTGAATCCCAGCTGCTTGTTTAATAAAGTATGTTGAAGGAGGGTTATGTATTACTAATTCATAGGATCTGTCAGGCCGAACTTTTACTCGGCACGGAAGGGGAACACCTTCTATATAGTGTGCAGTTCGAGTGTTAAAATCCTTACAGAAGGCTGCAATGTTTATACCACGCTGGGGAGAAAAAGGAAAGTGAAACATTATACAGTACAAGAGAATTACAGTACTATTGTGTGATGTGCTTTTTCTAAATTTACTGGGACCTCTAGGAATACAGCCCAACAAGTTTTAAGGAATCACTCTTTAATCACATGCACAGACATATCAGATAAAAAATAAAAATAATACAATAAAATTTTATTATCGTGTAGTTACCTGTCCTAACGTGGGTCCCAGGTGAGTTCCCGCCATGCCGGCAGGAATGGTGGTACGCATCACTTTTGAGTGCTTTACTTTCTCCATCATCTTATTCATCATTCGCATTTTACTTCCTGCCCGTGACATTGTTGCAAACCTAGAATAATTATGAGAATCTACATTAGAATAAGTAGAGAAAATAATGCAGCAAAATGTAGATTCAGCCAAAAGGAAAGTAAACAAATCTTACTTGTATTACCTCTCAAGGGAGGTTCCTTTGATGCTGGTGAGGTGCTCTTGATCTTGGGAATTGGATCTGTGCTGTGATCCCTGAAATGAGCCTGAATACCTTCTATCTCCCCCATGCACTGTATAATCCTATGGGTTTAGCACTCCCCCATATTATAATAATAACAATTACATGTATTAACTACAGTCTTGTTTTAATTTAATAAACCAAATTGTCGGCAAAACATCAATGATGGTCCCATATAACGGCATTTGTGTGTTTTTACCAAAGTGTCTCGCATCAATGCATAATCTACCCACCTGTTATTCCTATTCAACTAGCAGTATGTAAGGTAAGATTTTATGGGGATTTTAAACCCAGAGGGTTAGCCACCAAGGATAACCCAATAAATTCAGCGCATCAATAAGGACTGTCCCTGTATGACCCTAGTGGGTTTAGCGCTTATTTCTCTTGTTGTCCTTTAATCTTGGCATCTAATATGACCCACATTATTATTATAATCAAGGGGAAGCGCTAAACCCGGAGGATTATACAGCGCCTGGGGGGGATGGGGGATGTGGAAGGCATTCAGGCTTAATTCGGGGAACTGGAGCACAGATCCAATTCCCTAAATCAAGGAACCTTCCTTGAGGGAAATATGACCCACAACAGTCAACACCCAGGAAATATGTCCATTTCCACCCATGCCAGGGATTGATCCCAGGATTGATGCCAGACCCTGAGTGTGTGAGCTGAGGACGCTACCAACCAAGCCATGAGCACCTGGGTGTTAGCCAACTGTTGTGGGTCATATAAAGGACCTCAATAAAAATAAATCCCACCCACTGACATTCATGGGTTATCCTGGAATAGTAATTCCCTGAGATAGCTAATAATTATTACCAGCATAAACCCTGCTTAATTTATTGTTACGTTCATAGGGAATGCCGAATTTTGGGGGAATGGGAAGCATTAAATCCACAGGGGGTCATGCATTTTTTCTGGTTGGAAGGGGAAAAAAGGGCGGTTTGATGCAAAGGACAAGTAAAAATTTCCTGGGCATAAAGAGCCCCTTCCCGCTTCAAGATCCCTTTCCCTCGGGGGGACTAACAAAAGGAGAGGTAATAAATTTTTAAACCCAAAGGAAAAGGGGGGTAGCCCCAAATTTTTTTGGTTTAAGAGCCCTACCCCGGGTTGTCAAAGACCTCTCTTGGGGGGTTAAAATAAGTAAAAAAGGCTTCTGGGAGACAACAACAAAAAAAATCCCCTTTTAAAAACAATTTTTAAAACCACTCCTATTTGCTCTTTGTTTTTTGGGGTTTATAAAGTCCACTAACAGCTTAGGGGGCCCGGGGGAATAAAGGTTGCAAAAGGTTCTCTGAAAAAAAACCCTTGGGGAGGGAATAAGTTTGTTTTTTTTTTGGGAAATTTTTAAACCCTGGGGGGGGTTAGCCCCCCGGGCGTGCGTCTTGAGGGACATTTCTGGGGGGGCTAACCCCCGGGGTTTTAAAAATCCGAAAAAAAATCTTATTTACAAGGCTTAATATCAGGCCCCTTGAAGTATACAGAGGGGCCCGCACTTTAAAACCATGTTTGAAAAAAGCACGTTAAGAAGATTGGGAAAGTGCAAAAATTTGCGGGGCGAGATTTATTCCCCCGGGAAAGGTATGATTTTGAGGAGAGGGCTAGAAAATATCCCCCATGTTCACTCAACCTGAGTAAAAAAAATTGATGTTTCCTAAAATGGAATGTAGGGGTTGAAAAAATTTTGATATCCCCAGATGTGGTTTTGACGAATTTTCTTACTTATTTTTCCGGGTGTATGCATAACGGAATCCCGTTTTTCAGGGGAAATGCGGATGTGGATTTTAAGAAAAATGTGGGGGATGGGTTTCCCCGGGAAATTTGGGGCCCAGTACATGACTCGAAAACGTAAATACCAAAAATTGCAAACAAACTATACCACGACTCGACTTGACTCAAGAAATCGTAATGACACGATTGCAAACCCGCGGTCAGAGAGTCTCAAAACGCGACGGTCTGGAGTTTTGAGACTCTCTGACCGCGGGTTCAAATCCCGCCCGTGGTATGGTTTGGGGCCCAGTCCTTGGACCCATTATGTACCTCTGTTATCTTTTGGCTACCGCCCACAGAATGGGTATGGGGTATATAATAAACATTAAACTAACTAAAGGTTTGTCAGGAAGCGGACCCCCGCAGCAAGCAGCAACAAGGCTGCTCCTATATCTTGCCGTCCCCTGGGCCTATCCGAACTCCAGTGATGGCCAAATTGCAAGTACTGCTGCAACAACATGCAAGGAACCTATAGTGACATGAAAACTGACGATGACGACAACGAAATGGACTAAATAGGACAAAAGAGGGACCGGCATTCAAGTACCAGACCTGCTGCCAGACGTGAACCAGACATGAGACGTTCTCCACTACAATAAAATAACTGACCTCCATATCAACTGCACCAGTATTCAACGGGAAGACAACATGGCAGAAAACCTGATCAACAAAACTCCAAGGAAATGACAGGTCTGTAGGACTTTTTTTCCCCAGTGTCAAACGAGGGAAATTATTATTATAATCAAAAAGAAGCGCTAAGCCACAAGGGCTATACAGCAAACGAGGGAAAGAATTGAGCATTTAAACATGGCATAACACCAGCCACAAAGATCTCTATGACATTCCCCGTGTCCGACTAAACCTTTACAAAAATTCAATGTATGTCAAAGGCCCTAAAATCTTGAACACCCTCCCTGAAAACTCTAGAACTGCAGACACACTCATCACCTTCAAAACTACAGTTAGAAAACATCTTATCTCCCTGATACACCCCGTCAATTAATTACATGAATACCACCTGGTGGTTCACACTTACACTCACCCATTTGACCATAAACACAGAAATATCAATCTTAATCTTAAAATAATTAATCCTAACTAGTCATAAGTTGGCCTGTGATACTCCAATACTGAAACTATGTATTGTGCGAAAACAAAAGCATTCACATTGCTAAACTCACAAACTAGTATTTAGTCACTTAGCCATAATACCAACTTACCTCATAATTTGTAATATTTTAAATTATTATTATTATAATCAAAAAGAAGCGCTAGTAATATTTTAAAGTTAAGAATTAATTTAAGTCTGCCCGAAATGCCTAGCCATGCTAGGTGTTCTAGTGGTCACTCTGTAATTAGTTTTTACTACATGTAAACCACACAATATCCCAAAATTCTGTAAACCAGCATTGTAATCCTTATAGAGAATAAACTTGATTGATTTGATATGACCATTCGGATGCCGCCTCTCTTAGTCATTTACTTTTATATTTTATTTATTCAAGTATATGTACATAGGTATACAGTCCTAGCTGACAATCAATGACATACTACTATATTACAAAGCCGCTTGTTATGCAGGAGGCTGTCGGGCAGATTAGGTCCCAAGTTTTGTCCAGGATTGCGACCCACACCCAGTCCACTAACACCCAGGTACCCAATTATTACTGATGTGTGAACATAGACAACCGGTAGTAAGGAACACGTCCCATGTTTCCACCCTTCGCGGGAATCGAACCGGGTCTCACAGTTAAGAAGAAACATATTATTTCTATATAATTGTTAATACTATTTTAGAAATTTAATTAAATTATTGATAATATAGTGGACATAAAATCTGTCGTGTTTAAACAGTATTTATTATATACTAAATATCGACAAAAACCATACTTATCTCAATTGTCAATAAGTTTGTTAATGTTACAACAATATTTATTGTATTATAAAATTACATTAAATTTTTTTATTTTTCATTATAAAAATTATATTGTTATGCTTCATTATTGTATATTATGTGAATGGTTGTGCTAGTGTTAAGGATCATTGTCTAAAAAACTTGCATAAAGCCAAATGAATGATCATTACGTATTTTGGTAAAAATTATTATAATTCAATTAATATATTCTATTTTATACTCAAAAGTCGATAATATTTAATTTTTATTATTTAGGTATATAATGATAGTGCGAATTAAGGTTAAATATTATGAGGGGGGGAGAGGTGAGTATGGTAATCGTGTGTGGATGTCTGCTCTGCTCGGGCTCTCAATCTCCACTCCAACTTTTATTTGGCTGATTATTTTTGTGTTTTCTTGCAGAGCACTGAGGCCTCACCACTACCTGGGTAGCCAAACATTTCCTTCTGAGTTTTCTAGGTAGCCGCAAGAGGACATGGGCGTGGATGGCAAAACCTTTTACAAGGATTGGACAAATTGGCTTTGGTTTGTAGCAGTTGTGGGAGGCGTTGTTGAACTCCGCGCTCTATATTGGGTGGGTTTTTTATAAGTAATAATCTCACTGATGGGGGAAGGGGAGACTTGATGAAGGTCAGTAGCTCTTGTTCCTAATGAGTTGTAGCTACCCCTTCTTCCTTGGGGAACAAACTTGATTATCATACCCCCCCTCCCCCCAGAACCCTCCAAAGGACCCAATGGAAAAAAAAAAAAAAAAAAATATGTCCATTTTGTTGGAATTTCATTTAAGCTATTCTTCCGAAGAGAAGGTTCCTTGATGTGCTCGCTTTCTGAAGGGCTCTTGTGATCCAAGGAATTAGACCTTTGGAAGCCATCCTTTTCAAAGACCTCAAACCTACTCACTGTTACAAAAAAAAATATTCACTTGTAACTACTGTGCCACCAACATTTACAGAATCAATTTCTAATATAAAATCCGACCTGAAGTTCTTCTTCCCCGCGTCTTGACATTGTTAATAGGAACATGGACACAATCCTAGGCACACAAAAAATCCTGAGTTCCTGTGTCAGGCTAAAAAAAAAATTGCTTTTTTGTTCAAAAAACTCAATGTACATAAATGACCCAAAATCTGTAAGTCTCGGCCAGAAGTCCTGAAGTCTCCAGAACCACTGTCTCCGGCTAGCATTTTTTTTAAAACTACAGTTAGGGGAAAAACACCTTATCACATCCCAGCCCCATCATAAATACATTGTTTAAATTGTATTGTGCATTTTCTCAATATCAAGAATTTATTTAAAACATTGTAATCAATAGATATTACTCACAATTTCTTTAATCTATCAAATGGAAACATCTTCCATTGTGACCACCTTAGGTTAATAATCAAAACCATAATTCTTGTCTACAAAACTAATAGAATATTCAGTTTTCATGTATTCATTGTAACTCACCTACCTGGAGTTTACCTGGAGAGAGTTTCAGGGTTTGGGTCAATGCCCCCGCGGCCCGGTCTGTGACCAGGCCTTCCTGGTGGATCAGCGCCTGATCAACCAGGCTGTTGCTGCTGGCTGCACGCAAACCAACGTACGAGCCACAGCCCGGCTGATCAGGAACTGACTTTAGGTGCTTGTCCAGTGCCAGCTTGAAGACTGCCAGGGGTCTGTTGGTAATCCCCCTTATGTGTGCTGGGAGGCAGTTGAACAGGTTTCTCGGGCCCCTGACCATGAACTTATTAGTATGGTCTCTTAACGTGCTAGTGACACCCCTGCTTTTCTTGGGGGGATGGGGCATCGTTTTTCTGCCAAGGGTCTTTTGCTTTGTAGTGATGTGGATGTTCGTGTGCAAGTTCGATACTGTCCCTCTAGGAATTTTCCAGTGGTATATAATCATGTTCTTTCCCTCCTGCGGCGTTCCAGGGAATACAGGGTTTTAGATACCTCAAGCGTCCCGTAATTGTGTGTTTTATCAATCGTTTTAATGCGCGCCGTTTTCTGTAAAGAACGTTTCTCTGTACATTTTCTAGGTCGGCAATTTCACCTGCCTTGAACAGGTGCTGTTAAGAGTGCAGCATTATTCCAGCCTAGATTAAGAACATGTGTACCTGAAAGAGTTCATCATGGGCTCGGCACCCCCCCGGGCCGCCCTAGTTTTGAAGAGGTTCTCATTATCCATCCTGTCATTTTTCTAGCAGATGCGATGATACAATGTAATGGTTGTCCTTTGATGGTGGATCCTCGACATAATCACTCCCAGGTCTTTTGACGTTTGGTGTTTCGCTCTTTTTGTGGCCTAGGAATTTGATTTTGTACTAGTGATGTGATTTATTTTTCGTTGTTTACCATATCTGGTAATTGAAATGTCTCATCCGTTGAACTTCATAATTGTTTGTTTCTGCAGCCCACTGTAAAGTATTTGGTTGGTGTCCTCCTGGAGCCTTGCGTTGTTGCAATGGAGACACTGTTCATGCAGATTCGGGGGTGTCATTAGCAAAGGGAAAGACACGGTTGCTGTGGCTGTCAATCCTTGTTCTATGTCGGTTAGGAGGATGAGGAAGGAACAAGCTGGGGATGCTAGTACTGTGCCTTGTGGAACAGAGCTTTTCACGTAGCTTGCTCGGACCTTTTTTCTGTTGACGACTACTCTCTTGTGTTTCTGTTGTGAGGAGGAAATTTATAGAATCCAACGACCACCGACATTTCCTGTTATTCCTTTAGCGCGCATTTTGATGCGCTTTTACGCACATGGTCACACTTGTCGAAGGCTTTTGCAAGTTGTATATATTACATCTGCATTTCTTTTTGTCTTTCTTGTGCATTTAGGTACCTTGTCGTAGTGATCCAGTAGTGAGCAGACAGGGAGCGACTCGTTGAAACCCCCCCCATGTTGCCCTGGGTTTGTGTTGTAACTAATGACCATATGTATAATTTACTGCACTGTTATTGCCTTATTAAGCTTAAGTTTAGGTCTTAAGTTTGCCCAAAATATGTTTGCATATAAAGGGACTTTTGGCATGTACAACCAGTCGTAATACTCTTTGTAAAAACATGCATATGTGGTCAGTCGTCCACGTGAAGGGTCTCAGACCCTGAGCTGCTTTGGGGAAATTAGCGTTGGACGGATACAAGCTTGGCTGCTTCTGCAGTGTTTTAAAAAACTGAGGTTGGGAGAGTGGAAGGAGGGAGGTCTTGCTTCTCCAGAGAGGGGGTTAGGAGGGCTGGGAAGGTCCACCTCAATGGGTCTGGGAGAGAGTGTGAGGTGGCTGGAGTATGTTGTGGGGGGAAGAGGAAATGAGACTTCTAGCAGTGAGGGTTTGCAGTCTGTCTCTCGACTTGGTGAGGTGGGCTTAGTTGGGAGAGTGGGTTGCAACCAGCTACCAGCTGTGAGTTGCAGCCCAGCACTGCTGCCAAGTGGCGAGTTGTTCACAGTATGAGGAGGCGCATCAGAGTAAGGAAAGTTTAAAACGTGTGAAGATCTGAGGGTAGGAAATCGCTTCTCTGTTCTCCGATGAATGTACTTCAGTGGCAGTGATGGTTAAGGGTACTACTGCCCCTGCAAATAAGGTAAGCGCATTCTTGTGGTTGGTGACTCTCAGGTAAGATATATTGAACCGGTGTTGCTTTTTGTTTTTTGTGACTAGGAATAAGAAGAGATGAGAGATAGAGTGTGCTTCAGTGGAGTGGTTGTTGGGGACATTGTCAAAAGCTGGTATAATTTCTGTCAGGTAAAGGAACAAGCCATTATCTGGGTTCAGTGCTGGTGGAATTGATATTGGGAAGGGTTAGGAAGGATGAGGAGGGAGAAGTGTGCTAGATAAGTACAGGGTCAGCTCTATAGATTTCATTAAGTCTAAGGGAGGGATCCCAATATCATATGTAGCATCTTGCCTAGGAAGGGAGTAGGTAATGAATGGTTGTCTAGGGCAATTGTGGTTTTGTAAATTGCTGGCTACAGATACTGAATGGAAAATTGCAATCCCTTTCATTGACAAACGGGAAACAACTTTTTTGGCATACATGATATGTATTGCAAGGGATGGGTTTGCTCGGTTACATTCTCTGGAGGCAGGGGGGTGGTGCACTTGCAGACTCGATTGAGAAGGCAGTGGTGATATGCCTATGATTTTAAATAGGAAGATAGAGGTATGGGTGTTGTTCTGTTGTGAGTGTGTGGGGAAACAAGCGGTTTGCAACATAGGGTTGGAATACTGTAAATGTTTAAAGGCATTCAGCATGAAGGTTATTAAATAAAGACAAATAGAACTGGTCACTAACAATGGGGCGGCAGAGCCAGAGGGCAGCAAGGGACTAGCTCCACTTAAGGTTTTACTTATAATAGCAGGGAGTGATTAAGAAATTAAGATAGAATAGATGAGCTAAAGATTATTTGCAAGTGCAGGAAAAATAGATAATTCATTGCTATAACTGGAGACCTGGCTCAAATCTGAAAAGATTGAGAGATGCCCTCTGAATGTCACATACAGGCTATAAATCCGATTCCACTCTGACAGAGGGGTCAACAGGAAAGGTGGTGGCGTAGCGTGTAATGTCAGAGGGCAGAGACAATTTAAATTGTTGTGTAAGACAAGTTATTAAATTTGGAAGCGTCTTGCGCCACTGAATTGTTTGGTTACAGTTCTCGAGGGACCTGAGAGGGGAGAGGAAAAAACTAATTTTTTGGGTTTCGTGATTTACAGGGACCCAACTCTTGGATAGGGAGTGCAGTAAATCTATGGGACGAAATTCGTAAGGCATCTACATACGAAAATGTTGTGCTAAGGGGATTTCAACTATAGACAGATTGACTGGAGCAATTTGACAGGAAATTTTGCGTCGGGTGATTTCTTGGATACGATCCAGGATTGTTTTTTTTAAAACAGTTTGTGACGGAGCCAACTAGAGGGAATAACCCTCCTGGACTTGGTTTCTTGCCCAGTAGGGGGGGAAACATAATTAATAATCTTGTGTTTAATGATGAGTCTGGGGGTGTGTTCACAAATCATCCTGTTCTTAATATATCTGGATTCCCCTATATAATGGCAAAATCAAGTCTACGTCCCGGACTTTCGCTTGGCTGATTTCATAGGTCTACTGAAAATTTCTTTGGTGGGCCCTGAAACTGAATGACCTGGTCTAAGGGTCAGGTAGGTGGTGATGGTTGCCCGATATGATGCTTTTCCGGGCATAGTTTAGCTGCTCAGTCAAATTTTGTTCCAAATTAGGGAAATCAGAATCAAACAAAACTGATCTAGAATGGATGAAACAATAGATTAAAAATATTGACTTGGTCAAAAGGAAGAGGCATATATAGGCAAATCAAAAGTGGGAGAGGTGGGCGCCAATTAAAGAAATCGTATATTAAGTTAAAGAAGAGAAATAAAACAAGGGAATTAGAAAAGCGGAAAGAAAAAAATGTGATTATGAGGTTAAAGTTGCAAGGAGAATTCGAAGGACTCACCCAAAAGGAATTCTTTTTCAGGGATACAGAAAGTAAGAATCAGGGGAATAAATGCCCTCAAAAGTTCTCGGGTCAGCTCACTGACATGGAATAAGGAAATGTGTAGAATTTTTAAACATACTTCACCCCTCTAGTTTTTACACAGGAGGATCCCAGCGAAATATAACTGTTAATGGATAAATTAGTAGGAACAGGACGATAATAAACCTGTGAACTATTAGGGTCACAAGTGACATGGTCCTTAGGCAAATAGATAAATTGAAACATGGTCTAACAAATCCCCTGGCCATGATGAACTGTATGCAAGGGTTCTAAAGGAATGTTGTAAAGTGGAGCTTAGCACTCCTTTGGCTATCTTTTCAACATTCACGAACCAAACTGGGGCATGGTGCCAGATAAGTGGGGGGAAGAGGAAAATGGGCAAATGTAGAGACACTATTTTTCAAAACAGGTGACAGGTCCTTAGCTTCGACTATAGACCAATAAGCCTAACCTCCATTGTGGGGGAAAATTTATGGAATCATAGTTAATTGCCGAGGCAGTTCGTAGCTCACCTTGGAAAAAGCATAAATTAATCAACGTATTCAGCATGGTTATACAAAGGGCGTTCCTGCCTTACGAATTTATTAACTTTTTCTCACTAAGGTATTTGAGGATTTTGGGAGAGGTAGATTCATGGTAATGAATATGATATTGTGTATATGGACTTCAGTATTAAGGCTTTTGCACAGGGGGTCCACATAGGAGAGCTATTGTAGGGAAAATTAAAAGCACATGGACTAGGAGGAGAAATTTTTCTGGGTAGGAGGCACCATGGTTGACCTAATAGGCAGCAGTGTGTTTGCAATAAATGGGGAGAGAAAATCAGGAGTGCGGGGAAGGCGTCACGAGCGGTGTTCCCTGGGGTCAGGTGTTGGGCCACTGCTGGTCAGCAATCTACTTAAACGACCATAGGATGAGGGCATAAAGAGCGACATCGGCACGTATGCCGATGAACCAAAATAGGCCGTCGATCATTCTGACGAGGACTTTCGAGCACTCCAGGAAGATTTGATAATAGACTGATGAGTGTCGGAGAGAAGTGGGCAGGCAGATGCAGTTTAAATAGACAAATGCAAAGTCTAAAATTGTTGGACAGGACAATATCCATGCCACATATAAACTAAATAATGTAAGATCTTAATATTAGGAATTGCGGAAGAAAATAAAGATTTAGGGAGTTCTGGTTAGCGTTAATCTGAAAACCAAGACAACAGTGCATAAGTTTGTTCGCAATAAAGCTAATAGGAATCCTTGGCTTCTTATAACTAGAAGGCATAAAATAATAGGGTCCCAGGTTTTTCTTCAACTCTATACTTTCCTTGGTTTAGGCCTCATTTAGATTTATGCTGCACAGTTTTGGTCACGTTTATTTTTACAGAATGGATATAAATTCTCTGGAAAATATGTACAAAGGAGGATGACAAGTTGATCCAGGTAATCAGAAACCTTCCCTAGAGGGATAGGCCTAGGGCCCTGAAACTGCACTCTCTAGAAAGACGTTAGATTAGGGGGGGGATATGATTGAGGTTGTATAAAGGAAGACAGGAATAAATAAAGGGGGATTGTAAAATGCGTGCTGAAAAATACTAGCCCTAGACAGGACTCGCAGCAATGGTTTTAAAAGTTGGAAAAATTCAGATCGGAGGATATAGGAAAAAGTACTGGGTTTTTGGTAATAGAGTTGTGGATGATTGGGAACAAAACTTCCCCATGTACGTTTTTATAGAGGCCCAGAAGGTGTGTAGCTTTAAAATATTAGGTTGGGATAAATCATGAGTAGATGTGGGTGGTGGTTGTTAGATCCGATTGCTTTGTGACTACCAGGGCGGTTGCCGTTTGTTCCCTCCCTTAAGTATGTGGATGACCTGACTAGGTTGGGTGCATTGGCTTTAAAGCGGTAGGAGAGCTTGGGACCTGGCCTCGCATGGGCCAGTAGGCTTCTGCAGTGTTCCATCGTTCTTATTTCTTATGTTCTTATGCTAAAAGAAGTCTTCATCAGTTCATCATCATTCATCATCATTAGTTCCCATTCTCATCAGGTTGTGTATGATCCCAAAACATGAATATTATTGGTAAATTGCCATATTTTATTTTTACAGTTGATGCAGGACCACCGAGCTGTCATCTTTTGTTAGGTTTGCACTGGAGGGTTATGGAACAGTTATTGTTGAGGGTACTCACTTCTTAATCCCCTGGGATACAACGACAGTTTATTTGATGCTAGGACTCGGACCAGGATATGTCCCTGGTGTAACATGGACAGGTAAAGGTTCGCGTTTAGATGATTTTACAGAAAGTGAGATAATAATTAACATGAAAATATAGTAGGTTCTCAGTGGTTTACCTGATCTCAAATTAAAGTTTCCATATTTTGGGCTAGATGGAGGTTTTGTGTGCAAGAGGGCTAGGACTTCCAGCAATCCATGCGTGAGCATGTTAGATAGCGAATGGAGACCAAATGGTTTTTAATACTTGATGTGTGTTGGAGTGGTAAGCAAGGTTACATTTATGAAGGGCATTCAGGGATGCGGCAGGCCGGACTCTGATTCCTGGAGATGAGAAAGTACAGTGCCAGCACTCTGAAAGGAGGGGTGGGTGTTAATGTTGCAGGTTTTATAACGGTAGTGTAAGCATTGCCTTCTGCAAGGAACTGATGAGTGAATGATGATTTAAGTTGTTTTTTTTTCTGGCCACCCTGCTTTGGTGGGGGGAAAAAACACACGTTGTGTTAATAAAAAAAAATAAAACTATCCCATTGCGGTAGGTATTACATAATGTGTTTTTACTTTTGCATCCTCGCTGCAGTAACCTATTCTTGTTTAGTCCATGTTGCAGGTAACCTTCATTTTGGCCAAGTGTAATGTTGTTTTTAGCTAAAATATGATATAATTGGAGAAGCTCATTCAAAGGACAATCTTCTCCCCATTAACCCTTTAAATATTGTAGTAGCTTGCCCCAGATTAGGCAAGAGGTAGCGATCCATGGAGGGATACAGCGCCGTCTTTCTAGTTAGTGTGATTCAGATGAAGTGAGTAAAACTTGTTGTCTGTCATTCTTTTTGTTGTAGCATTGTATCTGTGTGGACCATAGCTAAGTTCTGTTTCATCATTCCAGTATTAGTTTTTGCATAATTCCAATTGAGTCACAATGGGAAATCGGGTGTATTGAAAGTTAAAAACGAAAGGCCATACTTTTGACACCATCATGGATAAAATAATTTTATTGCCCTGATTGATGCTGGTGAGTCACTGTTTTGCTTTTTTAACCCTTTGAATGTTTTCTCGACGTATTATAAATACGTCTTACGAGCCACTTGGTGCTGAAGTTATATATTACTCAATAATGACTAGCGGCTTCAAATCAAGTGGGAGAAGAGGAAGGGAAAGAAAGGAAAAATGGTGGTAGGCCCACATGTGAGAGAATGGGTTCTTTGTGGTCAGGTGTGCACCCCATAAAAATAAAATCCTGAGCTCACATTGCGTAATGAGAAAAAAAAAAAAAAAAATAAAATGCTGATCGTTTTTTTGGAATACAACGCCGAACTTTGCTGAGGTGTATTTTCGTTATGTATTTATCGTTTTTTGGTATTCGCGTTTTTCATGGTCTCTTAGGTGATAAAATGGAAAACATATTACAGAAATAGAGATGATTTTCATTACTTTTACGATGAAAACGACCTTGAAACTGAGCTCAAAGTAGCGGAAATGTTCAATTTTTACCAATGTTCAAGAGTAAATAAATCACACCACATGTCCAATACACGTCAACTGGGGAGTCTAATATTCTTTCACTAGTGCACTGATATTATTTATACCATTTTTACAATAATGCAGTCGTCTGCATAACAGTAAATTTTGTATTTTTTTGTATGAATAAAAAATCAAAATAGAAAGCAATAATAATATAAGAGGGGCCTAGAGATGTGACTAACGAACAGAGCATATGTTATTTTAGTGCCACGAATGTCTACCTTGTTTATTCTGGACCCTATTTTGAAATTGGCATCTTTTTTATTTTGCGTGAAATTGGCCAAATTGCCAATTTCTGACCACCATATTGGGTAGTCCAAATTAGTAAATGGGAGGTTTCTTGTACTCAGCTGATAGATAAAATGGAGTTCTAAAGAAATAGCTATGAGTTTGGTCAACTGGAACAATGGAATTGGCGGAAAATTGGGCTCAAAGTCGGCGAAATCGCCGATACGCATATGTCGCCGAGACCGCTAACTTCGCGGGAGCATAATTCCACGAGTTTTTGACCAAATTTCGAACTTTTGGTGTCATTACCATCGGGAAAAGATTCTCTATCATTTCATAAGAAAAAATAATTTTTTTTTTTTCAAAAATTGAGCGACATAGAATGACAGTTTCAGAGAGGGGCCTGAAACAGTCAAAGGGTTAAGTGTAGTAATTTATATAGGAGAAGGGGTTACTAGCCCCTTGCTACCAGCATTTCAGTCGCCCCTTACGACACACATTATTTACGGAGGAAGAATTTTTTTCCACTTACCCATGGAGATAATAGGAAATAAAGAAGAACAAGAACTACTTAAAATATAGAAGAAAACCCAGATGCATTTATAGTGGAAAAAATGACTTTTTGCTTTATGACAATTTCTGCCATATCCTGGAACCTAACCTGCCATATAAGTGTGGCCATACTGTACCTAATTTTGAGGCTTCTATTAAAAGAATTAAAAGAAAGCTTAATATTTAGGTATGGATAGCCTCTGGGTAGGAGATTTGACTTAGAAAGATTGAAATGTTAAAAATTTGCTGGATTTTGAGGCATTTTTTCACATTTAAATTTTTAAGTACAATATGTATATAAATAGAGCAAGGGGCCAGTAACCCCTTCTCCTGTATAAATTACTGAATGTAGAAAGAAAAACTTAAGAGTTTTTCGTTTTAGGTCACCCTGCCTCAGTGGGAAATAGCTGGTGTGTTAAAAAATGTATATAAATAACAAAAATGTTATGTTCTGTAACATAAATTATTGAGGTTTACTGCTTCATGACAATAAGATATTGCTCAGTTTTTTTATTGCAGTGATAGAAGCAGCTGATGCTGCGTATAAGGATGTTTTGAACAAATCATAGAGTAGATAAATTTAATGTGAAAGGACTTAAAGTTTTTCTTTTGCAACAGATTTGCAAACTGTGAACATCACGTTACGAGTACTTTTCCATCCAATGAGTCAAGAACTTCCCAGGATCTTCACAACTCTAGGCATTGATTATGAGGATCGTGTCCTCCCTTCTATCACAAATGAAGTACTTAAAGCTGTTGTGGTATGTATGTACGTTTTTTCTCCACTTCAGATTCAATAAATACAGACGTAGGTTGAAGATTGCTTCTTTACAAGATTCAGCGAAAAAATGAAATTTGGAGGTGATGTGGGGTTGTTGAGGTGGTTTGGTCATTTGGAGAGAATGGAACAAAGTAGAATGACTAGGAGAGCGTATAAATCTGTAGGGGAAGGAAGGCGGGGTAGGGGTGTCCTCGAAAAGGTTGGAGGTAGGGGGTAAAGGAGGTTCTGTGGGCGAGGGACTTGGACTTCCAGCAAGTGTGCATAAGTATATTAGATAGGAGTGAATGGAGACAAATGGTTTTAGGGACCTGACGAGCTATTTGAGTGTGGGCAGGGCAATATTTTGTGAAGGGATTCAGGGAAATTGGTTATTTTTATATAGCCAGACTTGAGTACTGGAAATGGGAAGTACAATGCTTGCACATTACAGGAGAGGTTTGGGATATTGGCAGTTTGGAGGGACATCTAAACTGTTGTATCTGAGTGCCTCTGCAAAAACAGTGATAATGTATGAGTGATGGTGAAAGTCTTGAATGATGAAAGCTTTTTCTTTCTTTTTGAGTCACCCTGCCTCGGTGGGAAACGGCCGACATGTTAAAAAATGGATAGTCATAAATCTTTTAAACATTTTGTGTATGGCACAGTACAATGAGAGGAAAACAGGAGAAAGAGAAAAGGGGACTTTTGGCTTTAAAGGTAAAAATTATAATAAGATATATTGCAATAAGTGATTGGGGATCCCCTCTATCATCTTAATGAGAGTGAATCATATTATGTGAAGCTTTCCTAATATTCAGTGACTTCTGATTGAGATAAGCTAATAAAAGTCTTGTTTTCACAGGCTCAGTATGATGCTGGAGAACTCATCACCCATCGAGAAAAAGTTTCACGCAATGTCAGTGAACAGCTTACAGAACGTTCAGCCCAATTTGGATTAATCCTTGATGATATATCTATTGTGAGTGAAAAGTAACTAATATATATGTACTCAGTGTGAAATGGCCGATGTTTTAAAAAAATGTATATATGTATAAATGGGCATTAGGGAGGCACATGCAAGAACCCTGTGCCTGCTTTAATTCACTTTTATTATCCAGTTTTATTTGTTATAGAGTATATTTTTAAAACAAAATTTTCTCTATATTGCATACAAATTCTGTATTGGTTAATTACTTTCATTCTAAATAAGTGTTTTAAGTAGACTGAGCCTAAACCATGTGTTGTTTTGAATAACCCATGTGGTTGTAGCTCTTCACATAATATAATATTTTCATACTTCTTTAGTTATCACTCCATTTTCTTTGGTTAGTGTTTTTAATTGTAAGTTATTAATGTGGAAAAATAATAAAATTTATCTTTGCTGCAGACTCATCTGACCTTCGGCAAGGAATTTACTCAAGCTGTTGAGCTTAAGCAGGTGGCTCAGCAGGAAGCAGAGAGAGCAAAATTCTTAGTAGAAAAGGTTTGTGGTGATTCCTATTTGAATGGACATAGTTGATATCTCTGAAGAAGAATACATTACTGTACTTATTAAAAAAACATGTACAAAATATGTTGCATTTGACAAAACATTAACCAAGAAAAATTATCTTTATAATTTGACCTTCAGAATTGTAAATATTAAGAATATAGTTCTTGACCAGTTGTCTTTCTTTTTGTATGTTAATTATTATTTTATAAATTTTAAAGAAAAAATCTAATACTGTATTACAAATATATAAATTTTGCCATATATCCCTTCGGTTTCAGCAGTCTTAACCCTTTCAGTGTCGGTTCCATAATATTACAGCTTAAGAGACATTGTTGGTCCCGTAATTATTATTATTAACACACTGGCCGATTCCCACCAAGGCAGGGTGGCCCGAAAAAGAAAAACTTTCACCATCATTCACTCCATCACTTTCTTGCCAGAGGGGTGCTTTACACTACAGTTTATAAAACTGGAACATTAACACCCCTCCTTCAGAGTGCAGGCACTGTACTTCCCATCTCCAGGACTCAAGTCCAGCCTGCCGGTTTCCCTGAATCCCTTCATAAATGTTACTTTGCTCACGCTCCAACAGCACGTCAAGTATTAAAAACCATTCGTCTCCATTCACTCCTATCAAACACGCTCACGCATGCTTGCTGGAAATCCAAGCCCCTCGCACACAAAACTTCCTTTACCCCCTCCCTCCAACCTTTCCCAGGCTGACCCCTACCCCACCTTCCTTCCACTACAGATTGATACACTCTTGAAGTAATTCTGTTTCGTTCCATTCTCTCTACATGTCCAAACCACCTCAACAACCCTTCCTCAGCCCTCTGGACAACAGTTTTGGCAATCCCGCACCTCTTCCTAACTTCCAAACTACGAATTCTCTGCATTATATTCACACCACACATGACATCTCCACTGCCTCCAGCCTGTTCCTTGCTGCAACATTCATCACCCATGCTTCGCACCCATATAAGAGCGTTGGTAAAACTATACTCTCATACATTCCCCTCTTTGCTTCCAAGGACAAAGTTCTTTGTCTCCACAGACTCCTAAGTGCACCGCTCACCCTTTTCCCCTCATCAATTCTATGATTCACCTCATCTTTCATAGACCCATCCGCTGACACGTCCACTCCCAAATATCGGAATACATTCACCTCCTCCATACTCTCTCCCTCCAATCTGATATCGAATCTTTCATCACCTAATCTTTTTGTTATCCTCATAACCTTACTTTTTCCTGTATTCACTTTTAATTTTTTTCTTTTGCACACCCTACCAAATTCATCCACCAACCTCTGCAACTTCTCTTCAGAATCTCCCAAGAGCACAGTGTCATCAGCAAAAAGCAACTGTGACAACTCCCACTTTATGTGTGATTCTTTATCTTTTAACTCCACGCCTCTTGCCAAGACCCTCGCATTTACTTTCTCTTACAACCCCATCTATAAATATATTGAACAACCACGGTGACATCACACATCTTTGTCTAAGGCCTGCTTTTACTGGGAAATAATCTCCCTCTTTCCTACATACTCTAACTTGAGCCTCACTATCCTCGTAAAATATTACGCCAAAATTCTAGCAGTTTCAGATATAGCAGGAGAAAGCTGGTAGGCCTGCATGTAAGAGAATGGATCTGCGTGGTCAGTGTGTGCAGCATAAAAAAAATCTTGGAGCCATTGGTGGGAACGCCATTTCAGTAGACCTTGTTTACCATGCCTCGCGGTAAGAAATACCCCACTCTCCGGCGAATTGCGACTTCTTTTTCCAAGTGACAGTTCAGACACAGTTGGAAGTGTTGGTGAAGATGAATTTCATGGTTTTGAGGAGTTTGTGACCGAAAGGAATGCCCAGGAAACCGGAAGGAAGAGATGAGAGGAAGGTAGATAGGTAGGTAAGAAGGAAGGTAGGAAGGAAGGTAGGTAGGAAGGAAGGTAGGTAGGAAGGAAGGAAAGAAGGAAGGAAGGAAAGAAGGAAGGAAGGAAGGATGACCCAGATGGCCATCAACCTAGGATAACCCAAAAAAGTCAGTGTCTGACATGTCTAACATGCTCACGCACGCTTGCTGTAAGTCCAAGTCCTACCCCGCCTTCCCTCCACTACAGATTTGTATACTCTTGAAGTCATTCTATTTTGTTCCATCCTCTCTACATGTCCAAAACAACCTCAACAACCCCTCCTCAGCCCTCTGGATAATAGTTTTGGTAATCCCACACCTCCTCCTAATCTCCAAACTGTGGATTCTTTGCATTATATTCACACCACACATTGCCCTCAGACATGACGTCTCTACTGCCTCCAGCCTTCTCCTTGTTGCAACATTCACAACTCATGCCTCACACCCATACATTCCCCTCTTTGATTTTATGGATAAAGTTCTTTGTCTCCACAAACTCCTCAGTTCGCCACTCGCCTTTTTCCCCTCGTCAATTCTATGATTCACCTCATGTTTGGGTGTTGGCAAGAGGTGTGGAGTTAAAAGATAAAGAATCTAACACAAAGTGGGAGTTGTCACAGTTGCCCTTTGCTGATGACACTGTGCTTTTGGGAGATCCTGAAGAGAAGTTGCAGAGGTTGGTTGATGAGTTTGGTAGGGAAGGAAATTAAAAGTGAATATAGGAAAGAGTAAGGTGATGAGGATAAAAAAAAATTAGGTAAGGGAAGATTGGATATCAGATTAGAGGGCGAGAGTATGGAGGAGGTGAATTTTTTTTTTTTTTTTTTCCACAAGTCGGCCGTCTCCCACCGAGGCAGGGTGACCCAGAAAAGAAAGAAAATCCCCAAAAAGAAAATACTTTCATCATCATTCAACACTTTCACCACACTCACACATTATCACTGTTTTTGCAGAGGTGCTCAGAATACAACAGTTTAGAA
Organism: Cherax quadricarinatus; assembly: GCF_026875155.1. Lineage (NCBI taxonomy): Eukaryota > Metazoa > Arthropoda > Malacostraca > Decapoda > Parastacidae > Cherax > Cherax quadricarinatus. The sequence goes on along the minus strand of NC_069425.1, from coordinate 42,144,139 downwards.
GCATATACATATAAAGATACACAACATATCCCTCCAAACTGCCAATATCCCAAACCCCTCCTTTAAAGTGCAGGCATTGTACTTCCCATTTCCAGGACTCAAGTCCGACTATATGAAAATAACCGGTTTCCCTGAATCCCTTCGCTAAATATTACCCTGCTCACACTCCAACAGATCGTCAGGTCCCAAGTACCATTCGTCTCCATTCACTCCTATCTAGCACGCTCACTCACGCTTGCTGGAAGTCCAAGCCCCTCGCCCACAAAACCTCCTTTACCCCCTCTCTCCAACCCTTTCAAGGACGACCCCTACCCCTCCTTCCTTACCCTATAGATTTATATGCTTTCCATGTCATTCTACTTTGATCCATTCTCTCTAAATGGCCAAACCACCTCAACAACCCCTCTTCTGCCCTCTGACTAATGCTTTTATTAACTCCACACCTTCTCCTAATTTCCACACTCCGAATTTTCTGCATAATATTTACACCACACATTGCCCTTAGACAGGACATCTCCACTGCCTCCAACCGTCTCCTCGCTGCTGCATTTACCACCCAAGCTTCACATCCATATAAGAGTGTTGGTACTACTATACTTTCATACATTCCCTTCTTTGCCTCCATAGATAACGTTTTTTGACTCCACATATACCTCAACGCACCACTCACCTTTTTTCCCTCGTCAATTCTATGATTAACCTCATCCTTCATAAATCCATCCGCCGACACGTCATCTCCCAAGTATCTGAAAACATTCACTTCTTCCATACTCCTCCCCAATTTGATATTCAATTTTTCTTTATCTAAATCGTTTGATACCCTCATCACCTTACTCTTTTCTATGTTCACTTTCAACTTTCTACCTTTACACACACTCCTAAACTCATCCACTAACCTTTGCAATTTTTCTTTAGAATCACCCATAAGCACAGTATCATCAGCAAAAAGTAACTGTGCCAATTCCCATTTTTAATTCCCCATAATTTAATCCCACCCCTCTCCCGAACACCTTAGCATTTACTTCTTTTACAACCCCATCTATAAATATATTAAACAACCATGGTGACATTACACATCCCTGTCTAAGACCTACTTTTACCGGGAAGTATTCTCCCTGTCTTCTACACAACCTAACCTGAGCCTCACTATCCTTATAAAAACTCTTAACAGCAGATATTTGGGAGTGGACATGTCAGTAGATGGGTCTATGAAGAATTATTGTAATAATTGTATAAATAATGTCAGCGCATTCCCTAACACGTATTAGACCGACCAGTTGGATGTGTATTGGATGAGTGACATAATTTGTGTACTCTGGAATATTGGCAAAAATTGAACATTTCCTTTAGTTTGAGCTCAGTTTCAAGCTACTTTCAGTCCTAAAACGAATAAAAATGATCTCTTTTTCTGTAATGTATTTTTCCATTCTGTCAAATGAGACCAAGAAACCGAGAATACAACCATAAAAACCATGCGAAAATGCACTGCAGAGTCTATTTTAAACCAAAAACCATCATGCACTGTGCGCTGTAGGATTTTTTTTATATGGTGCACACTTACCATATAGACCCATTCTCTCTTATCTAAGCTCAAATTTCCTACCCACAGCTTATCTGAAAGAGCTGAGTTCATCACATAGTACAGCAGCACCAACTCACACTTCAAAGCATTAGTACTACAGCACCCACCCTCAAAGGGTTAAAGGATAGTTAAGAGTTGTGATTCTTAAGTACAGTGGTACCTCGAATTTCGAACAGCTCCCAACTCGAACAATTATGTAAGTGTATTTTTGGGGGTCTGACACGGACTAATCTAATTTACATTATTCCTTATGGGAACAAATTTGTTTGGTAATGGCACTCGAACAGCCTTCTGGAACGAATTAAGGCCGAAATTCGAGGTACAGTGGACCCTCGTTTTTCGTAATTATAATCCGTTCCAGAGAGTGTGACTGTTATCGAAATTGACGATTTGGGAATCCATTTTCCCCATTTTCCTGTAGGAGGGAGGGATTGGATTAGTTACTGTTTGGAAGGGGAATCCCCTGCCATCAAGACTTCAGGTACCAAGTGCTTTCCTGGGGTTACCTCCCTTCTTTGTTTTTTAATGCCACTAGGACCAGCTTGAGAGTCACTGCACACTTGTGGTCCCTTGCTGTTCCAGCTGAAGCTCTTGCAGTTCTGCAGTGGTTAGCTCTTCATTGTGGTCCTCCACCAACTCTTCCACATCCTCCAAGCTCACATCCAACCCCATGGAATTCCCCAATGCCATAATAGATTGCACAACTGCCATAGGCTCCTCAAGGTCAGCCCCAAACCCTTCAAAATCCCTCTTGTGGACACAATCTGGCCACAATTTTCTCCAAACAGAGTTCAAAGTCCTGGTAGTCACTCCCTCCCAAGACTTACCTCTAAGGCTTATGCAATGGAGGATACTAAAATGATCTTTCCAAAACTCTTAGGGTCAAGTGAGTGTCTGTGGTCACATTAAAGCACCTTTGAAACATTGCTTTAGTGTAGAGTTTTTTAAAGTTTGAAATGATCTGCTAGTCCATGGGCTGGAGGAGAGGAGTGCTATTAGGGGGCAAGAACTTCACTATGACGAACCCAAACTCCTCCAGAATTAGGTCATCCATGTTTGGAGGATGAGCAGGTGCATTGTCCTTTAGCAGGAGGCACTTGAGATCCAATTTCTTTTCCAGGAGGTAATTCTTCACTCTGGGGCCAAACACTTCGTGGAACCACTCGAGGAAAATTTCCCTCGTGACCCATGGCTTATTATTAGCTTTACAAAAAACAGTTTATTCTTCATGACCTTGTTTTTCTTGAACACTGGGATTTTCAGAATGGTACACTAGTAATGGCTTCACTTTGAAATCCCCACTAGCATTACTACAAAACATGAGAGTTAGCCTGTCTTTCATAGGCTTGTGTCCTGGCAGTGCCTTTTCCTCCTGAGTAATGTAGGTCCTGTTTGGCATTTTCTTCCAAAAGAGGCCTGTTTTGTCACAATTGAACACTTGTTGTGGTTTTAATTGTTCAGTCTGTATGTACTCCTTGAATTCACTTACAAATTTTGTAGCTGCATTTTTGTCAGAACTGGCAGCCTCCCCATGCCTTATCACACTGTGTATGCCACTACGGTTCTTAAATCTCTCAGACCAAACTTTGCTGGCCTTAAATTCACAAATATCAGTACTCGTTGTAGGCAATTTCTTTACGAGATCGTCAGGCAACTGCTTGCCTTTTCACAAATAAGTGGCTGCGTAAGACTCTCCTGCTAATTGTTTCTTGTTGATCCACACCAACAATAACTTCTTGCCATCTTCGAGTACTGGCTATCTCATTTTTGTCAGCACATTTACCCCCTTTGCAACAACAGCTTCCTTGATTTCCTTTTTCTTGGCCACAATGGCAGCTATGGTTGTATGGGGTTTCTTATACATCCTGGCCAGCTCTGCCACACGTATGCCACTTTCATATTGTTCAATGATGTTTTTCTTGAATTCAGTCATATTTCTCACCTTCTTTACCAAGGGCATGGCACTAGGAGCTTTCTTTGGAGCGATGGTAGTTTATTTAGCAGTTGCAAGCACTAAAATGAATGGAATATTATGAAATATTTCATATGAACATGTGAAGGGATGGTCACTCGCTGGTAAACAGTGGCACACTGGCTGGGAATGGAGTGTGAGGCGCCTTGGGGCCCTGCGTACGCATCCGAGATGAATGACTATTTGTGAGTCAAATGGCGATTCACGAGTCAATGTTTTGATGAAAAAAAGTTATGATTTCCGAAAATTATGACTTTTGAGCCTTACGAAAAACGAGGGTTCACTGTACCACTACATGTATATATAAAATTATAATTTAAATACACCTACCATCCGACTTAGGACCTGCTCGACTTACGACCACTCGACTTACGACTGTGTTTTTTTTTTTGCCAAATTTCTGGGAAATAAACAACTATTTGTGTTGTACACAGTGTTTATCCTAAACCTTACAGTATAAAATACAGTACTAACAGCATAAAAAGCAAAGTAAAACATGAAATACCAAAATAAAACAATAAAATAAAGTCATTACAAAAATGTGATGTTGATATTCAGTAGTAAAGTTCGACCTACGTCCATTTCGACTTACGACTAGTTTCTCGGAACCGAACTCGGTCGTAAGTTGGATGGTAGGTGTATTTATAAAGATTACAATTTGTAATTGAGTCTTTTGTCTGCTTTTATTTAACTGCTCTAGTTTGATAGTTCTTTACAGCCAATGTATAAGCAAACTTATGCTACTTTGAGCTCATTTTCAAGCTACTTTCAGTCGTGAAACCGATAAAAATCGCATAGTGTATCTTCCATTCTGCTGAATGAGACTAAGAAATCGAGAATATAGCCATAAAAACCATATGAAAATACACTGCGAAGTCGCTGTTTTAAACCAAAAACACGGTCACAGTTTGTTCCCTTCATGTATTGTGTGCTGTAGGAGTTTATTTAATTGATTTGCTTTTGTTTTTAGGCAGAGCAAGAAAAAAAGGCAGCAATTATTAGTGCTGATGGTGATGCTTCAGCTGCTACATTACTAGCCAAGTCATTTGGTGAGGCTGGAGAGGGTCTTGTGGAACTCAGGAGAATTGAAGCTGCTGAGGACATTGCTTACAGGTGAGGAATGAGGATTTTAGCTTGTTGAGATTTGAGTGAATTTTAGGCAAGAGTTAATAACTAAAGTTAAATTTGTTTTGTGACATTTTATATTAAGTTTTGGCTAGTTTCAATTATAATCTTTAAATTTTGTAAGTGCAGTTAGGTATGTAGTTTTTGTAATCCATAATGCAATAGGATTCCAAATTTCCAGTGCAATGAAAAGGAGGATAAATGTGATTTATGTTAATATTAATAGTAATAACAGTAATCTTGAACAGTAATATCATCCTTGCATTTTAGGTTGGCAAAGAATCGTAATGTGGCTTATCTACCAAGCAACCAGACCACCCTTTTGTCTCTTCCTCAGTGAGAATATTCTGAGATTTATGATATACCATAATGAAATCCAGAGTTCAGTGACGTATTGTGTGGTATAGGTATTGGAATCACAATAAAAGTCAAAGGAATTTGTGGAAGGATATTATTTGTCCTTGAATTTTCACATTGTAGTAGTTGCCATTATTACAGCAATTATTTTTTTATAGCTGCTTACTAGTAGTGGGAAAGGAGCAGCTTTTTGTTTGTTTTTCTTAGTTTTTCGAAAAGCACAATAAGCAGTTATTTGTTAGGTGGGAGAAAACAATATTCAACTGTTGAATTAATGCTCCCCAAGTATAAAGTTTTGTTTAAATGTAAAACAAGATTTCAGTAATTCTGTTATAATGTATCTTGTTAAGTGACTGTAGTTATTAAAGCTTGCATTCCACTTCTACTCTACTAATATGTTTCCAACAAAATTAACGAGAGTTTAGTAACAATTTAATTTACTTTTTAAGTGAAGGACTTGTAGCAGTTAAACATCATGTGGGCATTTAGGAAATTGTGCTAACCAGTAAAGACAGGTACTAACAATCTGTTATGTATAAAGAAATGTTCAAATTGTAATTACCATTTTGTAAAGAAAGTTAAATGATTATTTTTTTATTGTTTTCTTTCCCAGTGTCAGTGCTTTAAAGATTCTCTATGATGTGCAGAAGGTAGGTTCAACATAATTGCATTCAAACTAACTTAATGGATGATGGTGTTTATAAGAAGGCCATCATGAGGGTATAACCCCTTTATGGAAGTTCCTTTGTGCCAGTGAGGGGCTCTTGGTCCAATGAATTGAACTGGGCTTCCCTTCCTTGGAACGAACCAGATTGCCTCTCATTTTCTGAGACACTGTACGACTCCATTGGGTTTAGCACTCCTCATGACTAATATTAATTCTTACCGAGAATTTGTAATTTTGAGAGAAAGCATTTTATAAATTGCAAAATCATGGCTGAATGTACGATAAGAGAAAATGCATGTTTTGCTATGCATAGCAGCACTGTATAACCCATGTGGGTTTAGTGCTTAGTTATGATTATAATAATAATTTGCTGTGCATATAAGCACAAAACATGCCTATGAAAAATGTGCTAAGACCATATTGTATTAGTGAGAGATACAAGAAGTTTAAAGCAGGCCTGGTTCCACTGTGAAGATTATCAGTTTGTTCTGATAGTCAATAGCTCTTGAATGAGTGTCCCATTCATTGGAGAGAAGGGCAAATTCATTTCAGATGCTCTTTTTAACATTCTGATATGCTTACTTTGTCTACCCTCTTTTTCTTTCTGTAATTCTCAATATCTCTACCATTTCCTCTGCCATCTATTTCACTTCTCCCATGATTAATGCTGAATGATCTTTACAGGTCTAGTGCTTTTCTTGAATATAATATGAAATGTTCCTTGCACATTATGCTCACCTTCCACACTTCTGCCCTCCCACATCAGCCCTTGGTTGTGCACTGTTGAAGGACCCACATAGGAATTTCAGAATATAATACTGGACAACAATTTACAGTGTCGGCTTTGTGGCTATTATGTAGCCCCCTTATAGTTATTTGTTGTCTGTCCTTGCAATCCAAAATAAATATGGAAGATGCAGAGATAAAGGGTGGCATCTGCATCTATGCAATTTTGTGCATCTCTTCAAAGATTGTTGTAACACCCTTCATTATTCTAACCATGTTTGATCATCCACAGCACTACATTTGTTAATTTAGTGCAATTTTAGGAACAAGGAAAGTCAACTTCTCAAGGGCTCTTGATCTGTAAAATTGGAGCTGATACCCCTCAAATGAAACTCAGGATAGAGTATGTAGGAGAGAAGGAGATTATTTCCCAGTAAAAGTAGGCCTTAAACAAGGATGTGTGATGTCATCATGGTTGTTCAATATATTTATAGATGGAGTCGTAAGAGAAGTGAGTGCCCGGGTGTTGGCAAGAGGTGTGGGGTTAAAAGATAAAGAATCTAAGACAAAGCAGGAGTTGTCACAGTTGCTCTTTGCTGATGACACTGCTTTTGGGAGATTCTGAAGAGAAGTTGCAGAGGTTGGTGGATGAGTTTGGTAGGGTATGTAAAAGAAAATTGAAAGTAAATATAGGAAAGAGTAAGGTGATAAGGATAAAAAAATTAGGTGACCAAAGACTGGATATCGAATTGGAGGGAGAGAGTATGAAGGAGGTGAATGTATTCAGATATTTAGGAGTGGACATGTCAGCAGATGTGTCAATGAAAGATGAGGTGAATCATAGAACTGATGAGGTAGGTAGTAGGTTGGTAGACAGCAACCACCCAGGGAAGTACTACCGTCCTGCCAGATGACTGTGAAACAGAAACCTGTAACTGTTTTGCATGATGGTAGGACTGCTGGTGCCTTTTTCTGTCTCATAAACACGCTAGATAACAGGGATATCTTGCTACTCCAACTTACACTTTGGTCACACTTCACAGACATGCACATGCATATATATATATATATACATACATCTAGGTTTTTCTCCTTTTTCTACATAGCTCTTTTTCTTCTTTATTTCTTCTATTGTCCATGGGGAAGTGGAAAAGAATCTTTCCTCCGTAAGCCATGCGTGTCATATGAGGTGACTAAAATGCCGGGAGCAATGGGCTTGTAACCCCTTCTCCTGTAGACATTTACTAAAAAAGAGAAGAAGAAAAACTTTATAAAACTTGGATGCTTGAATGTGCGTGGATGTAGTGCAGATGACAAGAAACAGATGATTGCTGATGTTATGAATGAAAAGAAGTTGGATGTCCTGGCCCTAAGCGAAACAAAGCTGAAGGGGGTAGGGGAGTTTCGGTGGGGGAAATAAATGGGATTAAATCTGGAGTATCTGAGAGAGTTAGAGCAAAGGAAGGGGTAGCAGTAATGTTGAATGATCAGTTATGGAAGGAGAAAAGAGAATATGAATGTGTAAATGCAAGAATTATGTGGATTAAAGTAAAGGTTGGATGCGAGAAGTGGGTCATAATAAGCGTGTATGCACCTGGAGAAGAGAGGAATGCAGAGGAGAGAGAGATTTTGGGAGATGTTAAGTGAATGTATAGGAGCCTTTGAACCAAGTGAGAGAGTAATTGTGGTAGGGGACCTGAATGCTAAAGTAGGAGAAACTTTTAGAGAGGGTGTGGTAGATAAGTTTGGGGTGCCAGGTGTAAATGATAATGGGAGCCCTTTGATTGAACTTTGTATAGAAAGGGGTTTAGTTATAGGTAATACATATTTTAAGAAAAAAGGATAAATAAGTATACAAGATATGATGTAGGGCAAAATGACAGTAGTTTGTTGGATTATGTATTGGTAGATAAAAGACTGTTGAGTAGACTTCAGGATGTACATGTTTATAGAGGGGCCACAGATATATCAGATCACTTTCTAGTTGTAGCTACACTGAGAGTAAAAAGGTAGATGGGATACAAGGAGAATAGAAGCATAAGGGAAGAGAGAGGTGAAGGTTTATAAAGTAAAAGAGGAGGCAGTTAGGGAAAGATATAAACAGCTATTGGAGGATAGATGGGCTAATGAGAGCATAGGCAATGGGGTCGAAGAGGTATGGGGTAGGTTTAAAAATGTAGTGTTAGAGTGTTCAGCAGAAGTTTGTGGTTACAGGAAAGTGGGTGCGGGAGGGAAGAGGAGCGATTGGTGGAATGATGATTTAAAGAGAGTAGTAAGGGAGAAAAAGTTAGCATATGAGAAGTTTTTACAAAGTAGAAGTGATGCAAGGAGGGAAGAGTATATGGAGAAAAAGAGAGAGGTTAAGAGAGTGGTGAAGCAATGTAAAAAGAGAGCAAATGAGAGAGTGGGTGAGATGTTATCAACAAATTTTGTTGAAAATAGAGAAAAGTTTTGGAGTGAGATTAACAAGTTAAGGAAGCCTAGAGAACAAATGGATTTGTCAGTTAAAAATAGGAGAGGAGAGTTATTAAATGGAGAGTTAGAGGTATTGGGAAGATGGAGGGAATATTTTGAGGAATTGTTAAATGTTGATGAAGATAGGGAAGCTGTGATTTCGTGTATAGGGCAAGGAGGAATAACATCTTGTAGGAGTGAGGAAGAGCCAGTTGTGAGTGTGGGGGAAGTTCGTGAGGCAGTAGGTAAAATGAAAGGGGGTAAGGCAGCCGGGATTGATGGGATAAAGATAGAAATGTTAAAAGCAGGTGGGGATATAGTTTTGGAGTGGTTGGTGCAATTATTTAATAAATGCATGGAAGAGGGTAAGGTACCTAGGGATTGGCAGAGAGCATGCATAGTTCCTTTGTATAAAGGCAAAGGGGACAAAAGAGAGTGCAAAAATTATAGAGGGATAAGTCTGTTGAGTATACCTGGTAAAGCGTATGGTAGAGTTATTATTGAAAGAATTAAAAGTAAGACGGAGAATAGGATAGCAGATGAACAAGGAGGCTTTAGGAAAGGTAGGGGGTGTGTGGACCAGGTATTTACAGTGAAACATATAAGTGAACAGTATTTAGATAAGGCTAAAGAGGTCTTTGTGGCATTTATGGATTTGGAAAGGCGTATGACAGGGTGGATAGGGGGGCAATGTGGCAGATGTTGCAGGTGTATGGTGTAGGAGGTAGGTTACTGAAAGCAGTGAAGAGTTTTTACGAGGATAGTGAGGCTCAAGTTAGAGTACATAGGAAAGAGGGAAATTATTTCCCAGTAAAAGTAGGCCTTAGACAAGGATGTGTGATGTCACCGTGGTTGTTTAATATATTTATAGATGGGGTTGTAAGAGAAGTAAATGCGAAGGTCTTGACAAGAGGCGTGGAGTTAAAAGATAAAGAATCATACATAAAGTGGGAGTTGTCACAGTTGCTCTTTGCTGATGACACTGTGCTCTTGGGAGATTCTGAAGAGAAGTTGCAGAGATTGGTGGATGAATTTGGTAGGGTGTGCAAGAGAAGAAAATTAAAAGTGAATACAGGAAAGAGTAAGGTTATGAGGATAAAAACAGGTGATGAAAGATTGGATATCAGATTGGAGGGAGAGAGTATGGAGGAGGTGAATGTATTCAGATATTTGGGAGTGGACATGTCAGCGGATGGGTCTATGAAGGATGAGGTGAATCATAGAATTGATGAGGGGAAAAGGGTGAGTGGTGCACTTAGGAGTCTGTGGAGACAAAGAACTTTGTCCTTGGAGGTAAAGAGGGGAATGTATGAGAGTATAGTTTTACCAACACTCTTATATGGGTGTGAAGCATGGGTGATGAATGTTGCAGCGAGGAGAAGGCTGGAGGCAGTGGAGATGTCATGTCTGAGGGCAATGTGTGGTGTGAATATAATGCAGAGAATTCGTAGTTTGGAAGTTAGGAGGAGGTGCGGGATTACCAAAACTGTTGTCCAGAGGGCTGAGGAAGGGTTGTTGAGGTGGTTTGGACATGTAGAGAGAATGGAGCGAAACAGAATGACTTCAAGAGTGTATCAGTCTGTAGTGGAAGGAAGGCGGGGTAGGGGTCGGCCTAGGAAAGGTTGGAGGGAGGGGGTAAAGGAGGTTTTGTGTGAGGGGCTTGGATTTCCAGCAGGCGTGCGTGAGTGTGTTTGATAGGAGTGAATGGAGACGAATGGTTTTTAATACTTGACGTGCTGTTGGAGTGTGAGCAAAGTAACATTTATGAAGGGGTTCAGGGAAACCGGCAGGCCGGACTTGAGTCCTGGAGATGGGAAGTACAGTGCCTGCACTCTGAAGGAGGGGTGTTAATGCTGCAGTTTAAAAACTGTAGTGTAAAGCACCCTTCTGGCAAGACAGTGATGGAGTGAATGATGGTGAAAGTTTTTCTTTTTCGGGCCACCCTGCCTTGGTGGGAATTGGCCAGTGTGATAATAAATAAAAAAAAAATAATGAAAAAGGTGAGTGGTGCACTTAGGAGTCTGTGGAGACAAAGAACTGTATCCATAGAAGCAAAGAGGGGAATGTATGAGAATATAGTTATACCAACGCTCTTGTATGGGTGTGAAACTTGGGTCGTGAATGTTGCAACAAGGAGGAGGCTGGAGGCAGTGGAGATGGCATGTCTGAGAGCAATGTGTAGTGTGAATATAATGCAGAGAATTCGTAGTTTGGAAATTAAGAGGAGGTGCAGGATTACCAAAATTATTACCAGAGGGCTGAGGAGGGGTTGTTTAGGTGGTTCAGACATGTAGAGAGGATGGAGCAAAATAGAATGATTTATAGTGTGTATAAATCTGTAGTGGAGGGAAGGCAGGGTAGGGGTCGGCCTAGGAAAGGTTGGAGGGAGGGGGTAAAGGAGGTTTTGTGTGAGAGGGGCTTGGACTTCCAGCAAGCATGCATGAGCATGTTAAATAGGAGCGAATGGAGACAAATAGTTTTTAGGACTTGAAGTGCTGTTGGAGTGTGAGCAAGGTAACATTTATGAAGGGATTCAGGGGAAACCAACAGGCTGGACCTGTGTCCTGGAGGTAGGAAGTACAGTGTCTGCACTCTGAAGGAGGGGTGTTAATCTTGCAGTTTTATAACTGTAGTGTAAGTGCGCCTCAGGTAAGACAGTGATGGAGTGAATAATGAAAGTTTTTCTTTTTCGGGTCACCCTGCCTTGGTGGGAGACGGCCGATATGTTAATAATAAAAAAAAAAACTCAAAAATGGTTCCTTGGCGCTGGTGAGGGTCTCTTGATCTAGGGAAATGGATCTGTGCTCCAGTTCCCTGAATTGAGCCTGAATGCCTTCCAACCATCCTCACAGGCGCTGTAAAATCCTACGGGTTTAGCGCTTCCCATTATTATAATAATAATTAGAGCTGATTTTATCCCTTTTTTTCCTCAGATCAAAGCTGACTACCTCTGCTCTAGCTCCCCTCAAGGAAGGTTCCTTGATGTTGGTGAGGGGCTCTTGATTTAGGGAATTGGATCTGTGCTCCAGTTCCCCGAATTAAGCCTGAATGCCTTCCACATCCCCCCCCCAGGCGCTGTATAATCCTCCGGGTTTAGCGCTTCCCCTTGATTATAATAATAATAATCTGCTCTAGCTTTTTTTTAATTTATTACGACCTGTCCATCCTATATGCCTTGATGCTGGGGAATTTGAACCATGGAAGTGGCCTTACCCTCCCCTTCCTTGGATCACCTTGCCCTTCCCTTTCTTGGATCACCTTACACTACCCTTTCTTGGATCATCTTACCCTTCTCTTTCCTGGATCACCTTACCCTTCACTTTCTTGGATCATCGTACCCTTCCCTTCCCTTCCCTTCCCTTCCCTTCCCTTCCCTTCCCTTCCCTTGGTTCACCTAGCCCTTCCCTTTCTTGGATCATCTTACCCTTCCCTTCCTTGGATCAGACTTGACCATTGTGTGTTTGGTGACTAGTTATGATTATAATAATAATAACAATAATAGACTATTGCTTTAGATTCCCAGGAATTGTATGACACTTCTTTGCTCACAGGACGAGCATAGGGTTCACAATAAACTAGCCACTCAGGCGGTACAATTTAAAACCCAGGGATGCCAAGCCCATGATGACACTCTTCAGATCGCTACTTCTATCTAGGCTGGAATATTGCTGCACCCTAACAGAACCTTCACGGCACGCATAACTGAAATAAAACACCTCAATTACTGGGAATGCTGGAAGTTCCTACACCTGTACTCCCTAGAACGCAGGCGGGAGAGATACATGATTATATACACTTGGAGAATCGTAGAGGGATTAGTACCAAACTTGAACACGTAAATCACTCCCTACGAAAGCGAAAGACTAGGCAGACGATGCAACATCCCCCCAATGAAAAGCAGGGGTGCCACTAGCACGTTCAAAAAAACAAAATAAGTATTAGGGCCCAAGACTGTTCAACTGCCTCCCACCATACCAGCATACATAAGGGGGATTACCGATAGACCCCTGGCTGTCTTCAAGCAGGTACTGGACAGGCACCTGTCCAGTACCTGGACAGGTGCCAGCCCGGCTGGTCAGTACCTGACCAGCCGGGCTGTGGTTCGTATGTTGGAGTTGGATTGCGTGCGGCCAGCAGTAACAGCCTGGTTGATCAGGCCCTGATCCACCATGAGGCCTGGTCACAGACCGGGCCGCGGGGGCGTTGAACCCCGGAACGCTCTCCAGGTAAACTCCAGGTATATATGTAATAATAATAATAATAATAATAATAATAATACAAGTCCTCGTTTTAACACTTCATGCTAGTCATCCTGCATAAAATTGGACATTTTATTACACTGTGTCAACTTTTTCAAGGTCTCTCCCTTGAAGGGAGAGACCTTCAAGGGTTTGTGCTAAAAAACCCTGTTTAAATAATAATTTAGTTGGTTAGTGTATCTGTGGACAGCGATTATTGGTGAAGGAGGAGGTAGGTGGTTAGGTAGTGGTGGTGGTGGGTAAGGGAGGGAGATTTGGGTGGTGTCACTGTGGTAGTAGTAGGTGTGGGATGAGTGAGATGGGAATCAGTGGTGGTGAGGGAAGGGAGGGTAGGGATGTTACGTTGGTGGAGATGTGTGATGGAGGGTGTGTCACCCTGAAGCCTCACATCACCAGACAACGTCAGCCTGGCCGGGTGCATCTCTGTCCTTCAGTTCTAAAGTGTAAGTATTCTAACTTTTCTTCCTTTGAGGGAGAACGACTTCACGCCGTGCAAGAGTTCTTGAGTCAAGGAATTAGAGCTACTTTTCCTTGGATCAAACCTGATTACCTCCCATAACCCACATACTGTTAAGTGCCTGGGGCTTAGTTTACCAAGGTTTGCCTTGACAAGATAATCAATAGAAAAAGGTTCTTCTGTATTTTCAGTTTGTGCTAAATTCCCGAGAGAATTTTTTTTTTTTTTTTTTTTTTTTTTAAGATTCGCCGGTACACTCTTGGCCCGGGCCTTTTCTAAGTGGTGGCCCGGCCTTGGCTCTCTGTCTAGGGAGTGACTGAGACCTAAGTCTCCCATGGGAGGAGATACAAGTACCTGGAGTTTACCTGGAGAGAGTTCCGGGGGTCAACGCCCCCGCGGCCCGGTCTGTGACCAGGCCTCCTGGTGGATCAGAGCCTGATCAACCAGGCTGTTGCTGCTGGCTGCACGCAAACCACCCCTCAAGGAAGGTTCCTTGATGTTGGTGAGGGGCTCTTGATTTAGGGAATTGGATCTGTGCTCCAGTTCCCCGAATTAAGCCTGAATGCCTTCCACATCCCCCCCCCAGGCGCTGTATAATCCTCCGGGTTTAGCGCTTCCCCCTTGATTTTAATAATAATAATAATGCACGCAAACCAACGTACGAGCCACAGCCCGGCTGATCAGGAACTGACTTTAGGTGCTTGTCCAGTGCCAGCTTGAAGACTGCCAGGGGTCTGTTGGTAATCCCCCTTATGTGTGCTGGGAGGCAGTTGAACAGTCTCGGGCCCCTGACACTTATTGTATGGTCTCTTAACGTGCTAGTGACACCCCTGCTTTTCATTGGGGGGATGGTGCATCGTCTGCCAAGTCTTTTGCTTTCGTAGTGAGTGATTTTCGTGTGCAAGTTCGGTACTAGTCCCTCTAGGATTTTCCAGGTGTATATAATCATGTATCTCTCCCTCCTGCGTTCCAGGGAATACAGGTTTAGGAACCTCAAGCGCTCCCAGTAATTGAGGTGTTTTATCTCCGTTATGCGCGCCGTGAAAGTTCTCTGTACATTTTCTAGGTCGGCAATTTCACCTGCCTTGAAAGGTGCTGTTAGTGTGCAGCAATATTCCAGCCTAGATAGAACAAGTGACCTGAAGAGTGTCATCATGGGCTTGGCCTCCCTAGTTTTGAAGGTTCTCATTATCCATCCTGTCATTTTTCTAGCAGATGCGATTGATACAATGTTATGGTCCTTGAAGGTGAAATCCTCCGACATGATCACTCCCAGGTCTTTGACGTTGGTGTTTCGCTCTATTTTGTGGCCAGAATTTGTTTTGTACTCTGATGAAGATTTAATTTCCTCATGTTTACCATATCTGAGTAATTTAAATTTCTCATCGTTGAACTTCATATTGTTTTCTGCAGCCCACTGAAAGATTTGGTTGATGTCCGCCTGGAGCTTTGCAGTGTCTGCAATGGAAGACACTGTCATGCAGATTCGGGTGTCATCTGCAAAGGAAGACACGGTGCTGTGGCTGACATCCTTGTCTATGTCGGATATGAGGATGAGGAACAAGATGGGAGCGAGTACTGTGCCTTGTGGAACAGAGCTTTTCACCGTAGCTGCCTCGGACTTTACTCTGTTGATGACTACTCTCTGTGTTCTGTTAGTGAGGAAATTATAGATCCATCGACCGACTTTTCCTGTTATTCCTTTAGCACGCATTTTGTGCGCTATTACGCCATGGTCACACTTGTCGAAGGCTTTTGCAAAGTCTGTATATATTACATCTGCATTCTTTTTGTCTTCTAGTGTATTTAGGACCTTGTCATAGTGATCCAATAGTTGAGACAGACAGGAGCGACCTGTTCTAAACCCATGTTGCCATGGGTTGTGTAACTGATGGGTTTCTAGATGGGTGGTGATCTTGCTTCTTAGGACCCTTTCAAAGATTTTTATGATATGGGATGTTAGTGCTATTGGTCTGTAGTTCTTTGCTGTTGCTTTACTGCCCCCTTTGTGGAGTGGGGCTATGTCTGTTGTTTTTAGTAACTGTGGGACGACCCCCGTGTCCATGCTTCCTCTCCATAGGATGGAAAAGGCTCGTGATAGGGGCTTCTTGCAGTTCTTGATGAACACGGAGTTCCATGAGTCTGGCCCTGGGGCAGAGTGCATGGGCATGTCATTTTTTCGCCTGTTCGAAGTCATTTGGCGTCAGGATAACATCGGATAGGCTTATGTTAATCAAATTTTGTGGCTCTCTCATAAAAAATTCATTTTGATCTTCGACTCTGTCTGGTTAGCGGCTTGCTAAAAACTGAGTCATATTGGGACTTGAGTAGCTCACTCATTTCCTTGCTGTCATCTGTGTAGGACCCATCTTGTTTAAGTAGGGGCCCAATACTGGACGTTGTTCTCGATTTTGATTTGGCATAGAAGAAATACTTTGGGTTTCTTTCGATTTCATTTATGGCTTTTAGTTCTTCCCGCGATTCCTGACTCCTAAAGGATTCTTTTAGCTTAAGTTCGATGCTTGCTATTTCTCTGACCAGTGTCTCCCTACGCATTTCAGATATATTGACCTCTTTTAGCCGCTCTGTTATTCTTTTCCGTCGCCTGTAAAGGGAGCGCCCGTCTCTTTCTATTTTACATCTACTCCTCCTTTTTCTTAGAGGAATAAGCCTTGTGCATACATCGAGTGCCACCGAGTTAATCTGTTCTAGGCATAAGTTGGGGTCTGTGTTGCTTAGTATATCTTTCCAGCTTATATCGGTTAGGACTTGGTTTACTTGGTCCCACTTTATGTTTTTGTTATTGAAGTTGAATTTGGTGAATGCTCCCTCGTGACTAGTCTCATTATGTCGGTCTGGGGCTCCACGCATACATGTCTGAACCTCAATTATGTTGTGATCTGAGTATATTGTTTTTGATATGGTGACATTTCTTATCAGATCATTGTTAGTGAAGATGAGGTCTAGTGTATTCTCCAGTCTAGTAGGCTCTATTATTTGCTGGTTTAAATTGAATTTTGTGCAGAGATTTAAAAGCTCGTGTGAGTGTGAGTTTTCATCAGAGCTGCCTCCTGGTGTTATTACTGCAACAATATTATTTGCTATATTCCTCCATTTTAGGTGCCTTAAGTTGAAATCCCCAGGAGCAAGATGTTGGGTGCAGGAGCTGGAAGATTTTCCAGACAGTGGTCAATTTTTAACAGCTGTTCCTGGAATTGCTGGGATGTTGCATCTGGAGGCTTGTAGACTACCACAATGACTAGGTTTTGGTTCTCGACCTTTACTGCTAAAACTTCCACTACATCATTTGAGGCATTAAGCAGTTCTGTGCAAACAAGTGACTCTGCAATGTACAGGCCAACCCCCCCCCCTTTTGCCTGTTCACTCTGTCACATCTGTATAGGTTGTAACCTGGGATCCATATTTCGTTGTCCAAGTGATCCTTTACGTGGGTCTCAGTGAAAGCCGCGAACATTGCCTTTGCCTCTGCAAGCAGTCCACGGATGAAAGGTATTTTGTTGTTTGTTGCTGGCTTTAGACCTTGTATATTTGCCAAGAAGAATGTTATCGGACTGGTGGTATTGTTGGTACTGGGGGGGGGGATTTTTTTTCCGGCATTAGTATCTGTATCTGTTGGTTTGGCCATCGACTGTGGTTCCACTCCAGGAATGACTGGATTTGGTGTACGATTTCTGCCATTTCCTGCCAGTTTTTTTTTCCTTCCTGGCACTAAAAACCTCTCCCTCTTGAGTGGCTGTGGCTACCCAGGTTTTTCCATGGCCTGGATGTTTTGTATCTTTTTGTCCCCTTTAGATGGTATGCCTGACAATTTAAGTTATAGCACACTCTTTCCTGTACTAAAGAGGTACACAGTTCAGGGTGAAAAAGCTTACAGGAAGGGAGTTTGCATTTTCCTGTTGTCATATGGGCATGGCATTTTCTAGGGTGGTCATAGTTGCACGTCCCATCTGTTTTTCCAGATTTCCCATACCAGCAGATACCAAATGCATAGTATGTGCACAGGCTTGGTTTCCGTTTGCCTTGGGTTTCTGTGACTGTATTCCCTGTTGGTGCATGTTTCCCTGTCTTACTTCTATCCTCCCTAGCACCAACAACGGAGCTCCCACCAGTTGTTTTTGGTAATATATCCTCACAATTGCTAGTGGAGTCCTCTTGTTTGCTATTTCCTGCGGTATTTCTAGTTTGCAATATTGGTTTTATCTTATCTTTGACTACACTTGTTTCCCTACTATGGCTCCTGTCCCCTATGAGGTCATTTATATGTATTCCTTCCTGCGTATAATTCCCGACTACCTGGACAAAATCTCCAGCTTCACCATTACTGTCTCCCAGGACAGCATCTCCAGCTTCACCATTACTGTCTCCCAGGACAGCACCTCCAGCTTCACCATTACTGTCTCCCAGGACAGCACCTCCCGCTTCACCATTACTGTCTCCCAGGACAGCACTATCAGCCCCACATTTACTGACTACCAGGACTTCATCTCCAGCCTTACAGTTTCTGACTACATGGCCAGTATCAAGGGCAGTACCATTCAGCCCAGACTTTTTATGTTCCCATCTGTTGTAGAAAGCTTCCAGGTTTTCTATGAAAGCAGCTTTGATGTTGTCCTCTTTTAATACCCTTGTGATTTTAGTCCACAGATTTATCTCATTTGGGCATACCCAAAAACACTTCCCTGTTTTAACACTGCTTGTAGCTAGTTCTTGGATATCTGCACAAGGGGCGTGACACCAATTTCCACAAAAATGACAATTTACCCATGTGGAAGCCCGTTTGTTTGACTGACCACAGACTACACACAGCTTCATAATGATTTGAATGGTTGATTTACTGCAATTCTACTAGCAACATCTTGAATATTCTATTAATAACCTCCTTAAATGAAGCTCTAGCTATTTGTATTTCTGTTTCTAACTGTTTTTGTATATTGGACAGCTTACCGTGCACGTTCCTGATTTATATTTAATGTTTGTGTTTATAAGGGCACCTACAACCCCATCCGTTTACAGTCTGCTTTATTGTCCAACGAAACCGTTTGAAATCAGTCAAGGGTTCGGACCAGTCAAGGGTTCGGACCAGTCGATCTGATCTGATCAGTGGGTCACTTATTTAAAACATACTGGTCGGTGATTTGAGCTAACACATGAAGGATCTACTGGAAATTATCTACCCGAGTAATATGTGATTTGATTGATACAAAAGTATAACTTGCGTGTTCAAGAAACCGGTGACTGCTGGCAACTCCTACAATGACGAACGGTCGACCTCAACCCTTGTTTATCAGTCGCTGTATCTAGCTTTTCTATTTTTTTTTCTGTCTCCACCACAATAAATGCTATATTATCACTATAGTTGACTGGTGGAAATTTTGGAGGAAGGACGCTTTTTCTGTAGTAATAATTGCTTCTCGTTGTGTATATTGCGACCGCTGGTAACTACAGGTTATATGAAATTCACAGTATACGTCATCTTTGGGACCAACTGTCCCCAGGCCTAGCCACAAGCTAGGCCCCTCTGGTCTGCCATCCCCGCCCCAAGGGGGTTATTGGGAATGACAGTCTTGTGAGCTGCAAGCTCTGGCTCAGGCACCTACCCTGCCCTAGAAGAGTTAGGCATGGTGTCGATGAGAGAGATTTTAAACTTGCGAATGTTTTGTTTAAAATAACCTAAATAAATAAAATGAGTCATTAAATACGTATGTAACCGCAGATACCGCTGTATGCCCCTTGTAGGTTTAGCGCTTCTTTTTATATTAATAATAATAATAATAATAATAATAATAATAATAATAATAACTTTATTTCTACAAGTACATGTACAAGGTATACAGTCCTAGCTGACATTAATGACATACTACTATATAGAAAGCCGCTTGTTTTGCTGAGCATTTCGGGCAAATTAGGTCAGTTTTGTCCCAGGATGCGACCCACACCAGTCCACTAACACCCAGGTACCCATTATTACTGATGGGTGAATATAGATAACTAGTGTAAGGAAACACCCAATGTTTCTACCCTCGCCTGGAATCGAACCCGGATCCTCACCGTGTGAAGCGAGAGCTTTAGCCACGTATGTAACCGCAGATGCAGTTACATACGTATGTAATCAGAGAATTTTAAATATAATATAAATATAAAGAATCTTAAATATAATATAAATATAGATAATGTTAAAATGTACAGAGAACCTTCACGGCGAGCATAACGGAGATAAAACACCTCAGCTTGAAGTTCCTGAACCTGTATTCCCTGGAACTCAGGAGGGAGAGATACATGATTATATTCACCTGGAAAATCCTAGAGGGACTAGTACCGAACTTGCACACGAAAATCACTCACTACGAAAGCAAAAGACTCGGCAGACGATGCACCATCCCCCCAATGAAAAGTAGGGGTGTTACTAGCACGTTAAGAGACCATACAATAAGTGTCAGGGGCCCGAGATTGTTCAACTGCCTCCCAGCATACAAAAGGGGGGATTACCAACAGACCCCTGGCAGTCTTCAAGCTGGCACTGGACAAGCACCTAAAGTCGGTACCTGACCAGCCGGGCTGTGGCTCGTGCGTTGGATTGCGTGCAGCCAGCAGTAACAGCCAGGTTGATCAGGCTCTGATGCACCATGAGGCCTGGTCACAGACCGGGCCGTGGGGCATTGACCCCCAAACTCTCTCCAGGTAAACTCCAGGTAATAATATAACCAGGTACGTAGAACTAAGAAATAGTGAAAATTAATTTTTCTCTTGTAATTTTAAGTTTCTCCTCTGTACTGAACATTAAATATATTTTCGAACGGCTTCGCTCCTCTCTGAGAGAATTGTTAGGTTCCAGTATCTGTTAGCCACATTCTGTTGGACTGTCCACCCTTTCAACGAGCACGCAGAATTTACCTCCAACGTCGTCTCGGCTCTGCTGCACTTTCTTTACCTTCCCTTCTTGCTGATGGATCCTCCTTTAATCCAGACTCTCTGACTGACTTTTTGACAGCGACTGATTTGAAGATTGAGTCACTTATGCAACATATGGGAATCTTTATTTAGGAAACGTTTCGCCACACAGTGGCTTCATCAGTCCAACACAAAGCAGAAAGGTGTAAGGAGAGGAGGAGTTTGAGGTAATCAGTCCCTCACCCTGGAGCCGATGTGTTCAGTCCATCAATCTTGTTGATTCCCATATGTTGCATAAGTGTCTCAATCTTCAACTTGTCAGTTTTCAAAACCATTCATCACAGCGACTGATTTACTACACAAACTCTGATGATGATGCCTCTAGCACTCTTCTCCGTCCTTTCTACCTTAATCTCTTGCTACTCTCTACCCCCCTGCACTGCCCCGCTGCACTCCATACCCTAATAATCATCCCTCTCCCTCTTGCCACCCATTTCCCCTGCATCCTTCCTTGCCCTGCTGCGCTGTATAACCCTTGTGGGTTAGCGCTTCTTTTGATTATAATAATAATTCGAACGGCTTCATTCTTAAGCCGGTCATGTACTCGGGTTATGAAATACATACAGTCCCCTCAAGAGAGATTCCCTAAGTTGGCGAGGGGCTCTTGATCCAAGGAATGGACCTGACTTCTCTTTCCTTGGATAAAGCCTGAATGTCTCCCATTTCCCCAGGGGCTGTATGACCCCTATGGGTTTAGCACTTTCCTATATAGGTAGAGTGGTTGCTTATGTACTAAGTGGATAACTTTCTTGGATCATTGAAATAGAGTGGATGCTTATGTTCTTGGATCGAGCAGCGACTTCCAGGTAAACTCCAGGTAACGAATACCCCCAGGCACTTCCAGGTAACAGAGGTAGGGTTGAGAGCATTATTCTGCCAGGGGAAAACATTTTAACGTGTCTTAGTAATGTGATGGTCCACAATTGCGCTTCTGCAAGCTAACCCAGATCAAGGTCAAATAAAGTAAAATAAGTTTTGGTTCGAATTTTTAACCCGAAGGGTTAACTACCCAGGATAACCCGATAAAGTCAGTGCGTCATCGAGGGCTCTGTCTTGTTTATACTGGGATCCTTTAATCTAATACCCAGTTATCTACTTACTGCTAGGTGAACAGGGGTGGCAGGTGTAAGGAAACATGCCCAACGTTTCACTCGTGCCGAGTATCGATCCCGGTCCCTTAAGCTATAGGCTGAGGACACTTAGTTCAAATTCAAAGTTTATTCTCTATAAGGATTACAATGCTGAGTTTACAGAAATTTGGTTATTGTGTGGTTTACATGTAGTAAAATAGTGATTACAGAGTGTACCACTAGAACGCTTAACATGGCTAGGCATTTCGGCAGACTTAGTTTATTCTTAATTGTAAATATTACAATTAGAGTAAGTTGGTATATGGCTAAGTGACTAAATACTAGTTGTGATTTAGCATCCTCGAATTGTCTCGATGTTTACCTTTAAGTGTCTGGATACAGGTGAAGGGCTCTTGACTCGAGAACGCAGTCAGACCCGTATGGATTTTTCTCTGAATATAATAATTACCTTCATCCAGTTCACTGGAGATTTTATTCCTCAAGCACTATTTGCTTCCACAATATAATAGTTGTCATGTAGATGGAACGTGAAATCAGTATAAAGAGGAGAACATGGAGTATAACCAGCACGGTGGCCTGGTGGCTAAAGCTCCCGATTCACACACGAGGGCCCGGGTTCGATTCCCGGCGGGTGGAAACATTTCGACACGTTTCTTTACACCTATTGTCCTGTTCACCTAGCAGCAAATAGGTACCTGGGTGTTAGTCGACTGGTGTGGGTCGCATCCTGGGAGACAAGATTAAGGACCCCAATGGAAATAAGTTAGACAGTCCTCGATGACGCACTGACTTTCTTGTGTTATCCTGGGTGGCTAACCCTCCGGGGTTAAAAATGCGAACGAAATCTTATCTCTTATCTTCTTATGTTATCTCACGTAAAACAACTTATTATTCACAGAATAAATCACATTTACAGAGGAAACTTGAAATGACGTTTTAGTCTCGTTTTTATAGACTTAAAGACCATAAAAATGTTCGCCTTATTGGCACTAACAATTCTTATTTCAGAGATCATAGCCAGCCATCCTATAAATTGATCCTCTGCTAAAATTATATATCCTCCTAACCTTCTCAGACCCTGTCATGATGAATCGGCTCTGAGACACAACATTCCCAACATGAATCTTATTCCCGGATTTGTTTCTGTATGTGCCTGCCTTCCTCTAAATACTGTCAAATGATCTAATCATCAAGACACTCGTGACTAGACATGACCTTTGTCTTCTTAACTTTTCTCTTGGCTTGTCTTCTGTATTTTCTTTTCTGTCTTCTGAATTATCTTTACTTCTTACCTAGCGCTAGGCCTGCAGTTCTTTTCTTTATTTTCTTTGTCCTTAATGAATTCTTTGGGGTGTGTGTTAGAGTGAACCTCAATGAAAATAAGTCACTTTGACTTTTTTGGGGGTTATCCTAGGTAAATTACACATACGTTACTATGTGCACCTAAAGTCGGTACCTGACCAGCCGGGCTGTGGCTCGTACATTGGATTGCGTGCAGCCAGCAGTAACAGCCTGGTTGATCAGGCTCTGATCCACCATGAGGCCTGGTCATAGACCGGGCCGCGGGGGCGTTGACCCCCGGAACTCTCTCCGGGTAAACTCCAGGTACCTAAATATACTTACTAATAACAGATTGTATATGTATGCTGACAGTCTGTATTTACTAAAGACGAATTCCAGTTATTACCGAATTTTTTTTATTATATAGAGTGTGGTTACCTGTTTTTCCATGTTATAATTGATCCTATTAGTAAACTACTACAACTTTCATTCCTTCTATCATTACTACCTCAACTACTGTTACTACTACCACCTAAACCTTCCTACTTCCCGGGTGTCTGCTGGTCTGCTCTGTTTTCTCTCGCTTAGCTGTGACCTGAGACTGGTCCATGACGGACCGAAACATCATCTAGTTTATGTAAGGATTGTTCCAAGCACTGTGTTGTGACTTGCATTCTTAACCTGCTGTCTCTTGAGAATTGTTTCAGCCACTGCATTGTGACATGCATGATTAACTCACCGTTATCTGTCCGTATGTCACCACCGTCAACCATGACCTGCGACCGCGTTACTCGATATGTTTATTGAATGGCGTTCATATCAGGTGCTTACCTCACTATCTCGTTAACCTGTCTCTATATCTGTTACTTCACTTGGAAGGTCGACTCATTCCAGTTACTAATCAACATACTTCACCAGTCAACACCATGATAGCACTGATTTTATTTTAGTTGTGTGCTTAGGTTGGAATGGATTTTATTCTCGTGTCCGTCATGGAAGATAAGTTGATGTTAATGTTTACCTGGAGTTTACCTGGAGAGAGTTCCGGGGGTCAACGCCCCCGCGGCCCGGTCTGAGACCAGGCCTCCTGGTGGATCAGAGCCTGATCAACCAGGCTGTTGCTGCTGGCTGCACGCAAACCAACATACGAGCCACAGCCCGGCTGATCCGGAACTGACTTTAGGTGCTTGTCCAGTGCCAGCTTGAAGACTGCCAGGGGTCTGTTAGTAATCCCCCTTATGTGTGCTGGGAGGCAGTTGAACAGTCTCGGGCCCCTGACACTTATTGTATGGTCTCTTAACGTGCTAGTGACACCCCTGCTTTTCATTGGGGGGATGGTGCATCGTCTGCCAAGTCTTTTGCTTTCGTAGTGAGTGATTTTCGTGTGCAAGTTCGGTACTAGTCCCTCTAGGATTTTCCAGGTGTATATAATCATGTATCTCTCCCTCCTGCGTTCCAGGGAATACAGGTTTAGGAACCTCAAATGTGAGCAAATGTGAGCAACGCTTTCCGTCTTTGGGTCAAATTTCTTGTATAGTGATATATACATGTACCTATTATTGCAATATTCATGTGCCTATTATTATGGTCTAATCCTCTCATTAATGTTAATATAAATAATTCAGTTTATCTTATTCCTAGTATACCTCATTTTCACATAGCTGTTTTAACCTTCAAAAATTAAATAATAGTATATTACAAGGAACCCCACTGGAAATAAATCACTTTGACTTTTATGGGTTATCTACGCATATGTTGAGTGTGTATAATTTATGTAACTGTATTTATGTGTACCTGTACCTGAATATACTTACTAAATCTGATTACCATCCTTTCCTCAGGTGTTATTCGACCCTTACGGGTTTATTGCTTCTCCATAAGTAATAATAAAATAATAATAATAATAATAATAATAATAATAATAGCAACAGCAATCAACACACCATCGTAAGGATAAATGTTATCAATTATACAGTGTTTGATTACATTCTTGTCAGGTGTAAACACAATGTCACATGCATCAGACACAAGGGTAAAGTAAAGTTTATTACTTTGTAAAGGTTACAATGTGTAATTACAATTTTGATTTACTAAGTCCAAAGATAGCCACTATCATGCCCAGGCATTTCGGGCAAACTAATCCTAATGTATAGTAACTAATTAAAACTAGATAAGATAATAGTACGTAGCAACTATACTTAAAACTAGACAAGTAATAGTGGCTAGCAGTTTTACAATCTTATTTAAACTTAATACAATCTTATTTAAACTTAGTACAAGTGAGTAGGGTTCGGTAAAATAAGCTTGAAATTGCACACAAAATCTACCTTACAAGTAATGATATATGTGTTTTATCACAAACTTGGTGAACGTATTATTATTTAGTTTAGTAAATCTTTCATGGAGGATGTCTTGATGCTAGTGCAGGGCTCTTGATTAAAAAAAATTGGAGCTACGCTTCCTCAGATCTTACTTGATTACCAGTCATTCCCTAGGCGCTATATTACTCTAACTGGTTTAGTGCTTCCTCGTTTAGAATTTATGTATATATATATATATATATATATATATATATATATATATATATATATATATATATATATATATATATATATATATATATATATATATATATATATTATATATACACACACACTAATCACAAGTGAATAATAACAGCTCTTGGATTTCTTGAGGGGACTTAATTAAGCTTTTGCTACCTGTCTCTTAAATACTTGGGGTGCAGTACTTGGTCTTTTGTGTACATTATAATACAGGTGACTGTGGTCAAGGTAAATGGGGGAAATACCATTCAAAGATCGAGCAGAGATTGCTACTCGCCTAGCTTCGTGTCTGTCTCGTGTGTGTAAACTGAGTATATGCTGTATTACCTGGAGGTGCCTACCTTCCTGGAGGGTATTCCGGGGATCAACGCCCCCGTCGCCCGGTCCATGACCAGGCCTGATAAGCATGTCTTCTTATCATTGTTCACCACTTATAATCCCTTATCAAATAATTCAATATCTCTGTAAGCAACAACTCCTTGTGAAACTGTTGAAATTTGCTGATAAAATTATGTTCGTCAGGGTGAGTTTGAGTTACATTATAAGGACTAATGAATAGGTAAACAGTGTAATGGGCCTACTAGTTCTGTGATTGATTTCCATGAGTACACTGAGGAGGTCAAGTTTATCATGTGATAATTCGAAGCTAAGAGCATAAATCCCGTCGTGTAACAGGCTTTACATTGATTATTTTCTCCATCTCAGGCACGATGCTCATGTTCAATTATTCATTAGATAATCACGTTGATGATTTACAAAGTTCCTTCTTCTGTCATTCACTACATAGACCACTGTTGAAAGTATAGAACTCTACTCACTTTTCCTTACTGTTACTAGCACGAATGGAAAATGTAACAGTGCATCAACAATAGTTATCTTCATACTCTGTCTACTAAGTGCATTTTTGATCATAGGAAGATGAGTAAGCTTGTTAGTGGTCACGAGGTGGTGGTGATGAGTGATGAGTGGCTGGCCAGGTTGGGCAAGGAACAACAACTCTACAAGGAAGGTATGGTCAAACTGATGCCCGACGGATGGCTACTTCCCGCTGCATTCACCAGAATTGCAGACAAGATATACAACTTCAAGGTACATATGAAATTAAGTTAGTATTAAAGCATATATATGAATCTTAGAGGATATTGTTAATAGTTTTATATATTTTTAAGATACTTTATTCAATAACTGTGTGTACGTGACCCAATTGTAACATGAAAATGGAGAAAGATTAGGCTGTAAATTACTGCCTCTATTTCTTTTTGTCTCCAAGTGGACATCTCTGTTTCAGATGAATAGTATTCATGACACTACCAACATTGTATCATGCATTACATTTTTTTTTATAGCTCAGGCCCAGCGACGTAATTTTGATGGGGATGCCCAAGTCTGGTACAACCTGGCTTCAGGAGGTCCTCTGGACGATGTTGAACAACCCTGACCTGAACAACGATAAAGCTGACACACCAACACCAATGAGATCACCACAAATAGAGTATGAGAATATATATTTTAAATCTAACATTTCTTCTGTGTTCTCTGACAGCCAGACTTAACATATAGTAACTTTAATAAGTACATACTATATATTTACCTTCTCAACTAAACTCTAATTTACAACATTGCTGTAGGTAAATATTATCATAATAAATACGTATAAATTCTAGATTTGACGCACTGGCGGATAGCAACGCATGGGATAAAATGATGGTAGATTTTGGCGAACTTCCTCAATCTTTTCAAGATATGGCTGCAGAATTTTTATTCAAAGAAATGAAGTCAGAAGATGGTGTTTTCCTGAAGATGTCTGAAGCTTTACCTGACCGTCGTGTTATGAAGACTCATCTTCCATTCTGTCTCCTGCCTCCATATCTTCTTAACTCAGCTAAGGTTATCTTAGTAGAGTATTATTACTACTACTGTACAGTGTGTACTGTAACATTGTTATGCTTTACTTAAATCATTTTCCAAGACTTATATTTCAGCGCTCGAATTCCATAAACAAATCACGTTTGGAGAGTTATATAAACATATTTCTAGTGAAATTAATTGCACGAGTTTAACTTGGGATTTTTATATTACTTCAGTGTGTTTAACTTCGGATTATTTGTACTTAAGTATTTTCTGACGTGAGGAATTTAGTATACGTAAAATTCTAGGGTAAAAAGAGCATATCCTACAAATATTTTCTTTCGGGTATTGTGATATGTGTTTTTCTACAAGTGTTTTGCACTATTGTAAGAATACACAAATAACCCGCACATAGAAGAGAGGAGCTTACGACGACGTTTCGGTCCGATTTGGACCGAAACGTCGTCGTAAGCTCCTCTCTTCTATGTGCGGGTTATTTGTGTATCGTTCCAGTCACGGTATTGTGCCTTTTTTTGTTATCTACTGTAAGAACTATTGCAGATCAATGGTTGTGTTGTTACGATGCTTCTTTAATTATTTTTCACGTTAATTCTCAGAGTTTGGCAATTCTTGGTTAAATATATGTCATATTTTCAATGGAATCAGTCAGTTGTTTCTGTCCTTTCTGCGACCTAAGTTCTCTCCCTCATCTCTTTATACAACTATTGTTCTAGGTGGTGTATGCAGTTAGGAATCCCAAGGATGTGGTGGTGTCCTTGTACCACCACTTCAAAAATTTCCAATTCCACTCCTACACCGGCACCTTCGACA
Source organism: Cherax quadricarinatus (assembly GCF_026875155.1). Classification (NCBI taxonomy): domain Eukaryota; kingdom Metazoa; phylum Arthropoda; class Malacostraca; order Decapoda; family Parastacidae; genus Cherax; species Cherax quadricarinatus. The sequence goes on along the minus strand of NC_069425.1, from coordinate 42,115,956 downwards.
ACTTCGTGAAGCTGTTCATGGAGGATGATTGTAAGTAGTGAAGTCTTTTTTAATGGCATATGGATGCGTGGTGTCGTACATGTGTGCATCAGTCAGTTAGGTTAAGCATTATTGGGTCTGACCATTAAGTGGATGAGTGCAACGATATCGTTGGCCAGGGAAATCTCAAGTCAAAACATTATGACATCTTCACTAACAGCCACCTCACTGAGCCTCATAGAACAGCTCTGACATCTTACCAGCCAGATTTTAAACTATTAACTACAAAAATGAAGATTCAGTCTTCAACGAGCAGAAATTTAACATATTCTGCTGTGGTGAAGAGGACTACTATACACTTGTATTTTCTATTATTTATAAATACAAATTTTAAATATTTTCTGTGGATCTTGCACATTAAAAACAAGAAGGCCTGAGCTTGCTACCACCAGCAGCTCACAGGACTACCATCCCCACGAGCCACTTTGGGGCGCGGCAGATGGCAGACTAGAGGCCCAGCTTCTCCCTACGAGCCCCGTGAGGGCGGGGACTGTGGCTAGACCTGGGGACACTTGGTCCCAAAGATGAGGGGGTACTTGTACCTCCTCCCATGGGAGACACAGATCTCGAGATACTCCCCAGAGAGGGAGCCAAGGCCGGGTCATCACTACTTGGAAAAGACCCGGGCCGGGAGAATACCGGCGAATAAAAAAAAAACATAGTATAGTATAGTTCTTCCTATCGAAGAACTTGCTCACCCCTGGCCTATACAAAAGTGACCAGAGGGCACCTGCCCATGTCAATAGTTGCATTAATTTTTCCATAGCTATAGAACACTAGCGTTGAAAATTTGAAGCCGATCGGATAAGGCATTTTCAAGTTATAAACGAAAACCTTTTAGGAAAAAAAATTAACAAGTAGCACCATGAACTGCAGTTTGGTTTTTTCATCACTAATCAGAAGTAGTAAAGAGTGTATATTCTTGTTGCAAGCATAACTTGAATTTAATGGCCAAGTAGAACTACATGTTTATTATGCACCACATACCCATCCTGTGGGCGGTAGTCAAAAGATTACAGAGGTACATAATGGGTCCAGGAACTGGACCCCAAAATTTTGATAGCTGAATAAGTTATAGGTAGATCTGGTCACAATCATGACAAGTTACAAAGGTATTTACAGATTACAGAGGTACATAATGGATCAACATACTAAACAGTTGGGTTAAATATGATCATCTTGTTCATCTTGTATTATTGTATATGATGTAAATAGGGTAATCACTATATTATGATCATATAACACTATAGAATCCCTAATTTATCAGTTAATTTACATACTGTGAGGCATAATATTAGCGGTGACTGGTCTTACAAGCAAATGATAAGATGGGAGCTTGAAGTGTGGAGGGAGTCGGGGATAATTTTTGTTACTCAAGGTTATCAATATTTAACTGCTACTGCCTGCTTGATGCTTAGTATGTGCCATACAACACAATACCGTGGCCTTTGTTCTTTCTACTTGACCCTTGTAGGTTTAGCTCTTCTTTTTTATAATAATAATAATAATAATAATAATAATAATAATAATAATAATAATAATAATAATAATAATGTTCTTTCTCCTTCCTGCTTAATAAACTAAAATTTCAACAGATAAGTGTTTGCAGGTAACACACATTTAATCGGCAGTTTCTATTATTACCACTAATTATTAGATGTTATTTATTTTAAATGTTGAGGAAGAAAGGGAGGCGGTAATTTCATGCACTGGTCAGGGAGGTATACCATCTTTTAGGAGTGAAGAAGAGCAGAATGTAAGTGTGGGGAGGTACGTGAGGCATTACGTAGAATGAAAGGGGGTAAAGCAGCTGGAACTGATGGGATCATGACAGAAATGTTAAAAGCAGGGGAGGATATAGTGTTGGAGTGGTTGGTACTTTTGTTTAATAAATGTATGAAAGAGGGGAAGGTACCTAGGGATTGGCGGAGAGCATGTATAGTCCCTTTATATAAAGGGAAAGGGGACAAAAGAGATTGTAAAAATTATAGAGGAATAAGTTTACTGAGTATACCAGGAAAAGTATACGGTAGGGTTATAATTGAAAGAATTAGAGGTAAGACAGAAATGTAGAATTGCGGATGAGCAAGGAGGCTTCAGAGTGGGTAGGGGATGTGTAGATCAAGTGTTTACATTGAAGCATATATGTGAACAGTATTTAGATAAAGGTAGGGAAGTTTTTATTGCATTTATGGATTTAGAAAAGGCATATGATGAGTGGATAGAGGAGCAATGTGGCAGATGTTGCAAGTTTATGGAATAGGTGGTAAGTTACTAAATGCTGTAAAGAGCTTTTATGAGGATAGTGAGGCTCAGGTTAGGGTGTGTAGAAGAGAGGAGAATACTTCCCGGTAAAAGTAGGTCTTAGACAGGGATGTGTAATGTCACCATGGTTGTTTAATATATTTATAGATGGGGTTGTAAAAGAAGTAAATGGTAGGGTGTTCGGGAGAGGGGTGGATTAAATTAGGGGGAATCAATTTCAAAATGGGAATTGACACAGTTACTTTTTGCTGATGATACTGTGCTTATGGGAGATTCTAAGAAAAAATTGCAAAGGTTAGTGGATGAGTTTGAGAATGTGTGTAAAGGTAGAAAGTTGAAAGTGAACATAGAAAAGAGTAAGGTGATGAGGGTATCAAATGATTTAGATAAAGAAAAATTGGATATCAAATTGGGGAGGAGGATATGGAAGAAGTGAATGTTTTCAGATACTTGGGAGTTGACGTGTCGGCGGATGGATTTATGAAGGATGAGGTTAATCATAGAATTGGGTGGGAAAAAAGGTGAGTGGTGCATTGAGGTATATGTGGAGTCAAAAAACGTTATCTATGGAGGCAAAGAAGGGAATGTATGAAAGTAAAGTAGTACCAACACTCTTATATGGATGTGAAGCTTGAGTGGTAAATGCAGCAGCGAGGAGACGGTTGGAGGCAGTGGAGATGTCCTGTCTAAGGGGGAAAATATGTGGTGTAAATATTATGCGGGAAAATTGGGAGTGTGGAAATTAGGAGAAGGTGGGGGGAGTTAATAAAAGCTTTAGTCAGAGGGAAAGAAAAGGGGTTGTTGGGGTTTTTTTGGGTTTCTTTTTGGAAGAATGGATCAAAGTAAAATTTGCCCGGGAAAAAGCTTTAAAAAACTTTAGGGGGGAAGGAAGGGGGGGTTTAGGGGTCGTCCTCAAAAGGGGGTTGAAAGGGGGGGGTAAAAGGGAGGTTTTGGGGGCGAGGGGTTTGGGACTTCCGCAAGCGTGCTGAACTTTTGATAGGAGTGAATGGGGACAAATGATACTTGGGACCTGACGATTGTTGGAGTGTGAGCAGGGTAATATTTAGGGGAAGGGTTTAAGGGAAACCGGTATTTTATATAGTCGGGAAATTGACCCGGGGAAATTGGAAAGAAACAATGCCTGAACTTTAAAGTGTTATAACAGGGGGTGGCGCGGGGGGAGGGGTACTTGCATTCAGTTTCCTGAAAACGATAACGGGCGCCGGTTCCGCTTTTTGGAACCAAAAAAGGGGAAGCCTTCCATGGGGAAAGTGGACTCCTAAATTTAACTTCATCACGGAAAATGTGAAATTAGTTCTTCGGCGAAGACTTTTTGCGCAGTGGCGGGGCGATACGCGGGTACATAAATGGGTTTAGAAACCTTTGCCCAAGGGGGGAAAATAGGCAAAGGATCAGTGGGTAAAACCCCTTTGGGACTCACCATCAAAGTCGACTGCAAAAACGTTCATGTTTGAAAAACCTGGAAAATTTTTTTGGGACCTCTTCAGGATAATCCGTCAAAGCTAATCTTTTTCCCTGCACGGGCCTGGTGTTTTTGAATTTCCCACCCCCCCCCCAGCCCTCCCCCCCCCCCCCCCCCTGGGGAATGCACTCATGAGGAAGTCGGCGGGGGGCTTCACCCTCCACCCCTCGGGGGGAGGGGAATCTGAAAAGGCTGGATTTTTTGAGACTCTAAAAACCGCGGGTTCAACCCCGGGCCCGGGGGGTATGGGGAATTTTACAAGGTCGACAAGTAAAGGTATTTTTTCTGCGGGGGGAAATTCGGGATATGCATTTTTGAAAACCCAAGGGAAATTGCAATTACCACTTTGCACTGTGTGCAAGGGGGTTTAAAGGGGAGGGGCCCCTTTGACTGGGGCACGTTCGTTGTAAACCAGCAAAAGGTCCCCTTTCCCAAAAGCTTTGCTCACATCCCATAACGGGGAGTGGGGCGAGTTAGCTGACAAAGGACGCATACCTTTTACAAGCGTAACTCTGCCGCTGATGCCATGCATGACCAACAGCCCCTGCCGACGGGGGATATGCGCTTGAAAAAATGTTTGGTCTCTACAACACGTCAGAGTTAGGGGTAAAAGGTTTTGACGGGGGCGTCCCCAGCCCGGGGTTTTCACTTTTAAACCCTAAACGTTTGATGGCCAGGAGGTGATGGGAAACTTTGCCTCTACTACGAGGTCGATCGGGAAAAAGAGACTGCCCCCCCCGGGGAGAATGTCGGGGGAAAACCCCCGGTTTTTCCAACGATTTAAGCACTGTGCATATCGAGACAGGGGTAGCACTTTGTGGTCCTAAGCGCACGCCCAAAAGGGAAAATTTCCACTCCTTTTTGGAATTCTGCTTTCCACTCAGCTGGTTTAAGCGGATCCTAAGGCCCTCCAGGGTTTTTTGCCCCTAGGGAGCGGTTTCCCCAGGGAAAAAAACCATACCATCTACGACTAAGAATTTTGCGGACAGCTTTGCCCGGGGGGGAACCGCAAATTTTCAAATTGTTGTACGCCCACAAACCCTTTCGCGGATTACCTGGGGACTCCTCTCAAGGTCTAAAAATGGAAAGAGGCTCTGTCAACGGGCCCGCGTAAAGCCCAAATTTTCTCAAAAAAAATTTGGAGCGGAAAAATTTTTAACCACCGAACCTGTATCTGGGAAAAAGTTTGGACAGGCTTATTGGGGATTTTTGGGGATTTGATGAGCGGCCAACGGGTTTGTCTTTACCAAACTTAAAAGGGCATGCCCAGCCCGACAAAAACCCCAGAGTCACAGCTGCTCGAGGCTCGACCTTGTTAAACGGGGGTTCGACCGGGAAAGGGTACGGTTGGGGGATTTTCTGGGCCCAACAACGTCAAGACACTCGTTTCCCCCAATGTCGGCAAGGATCACTCCCCGGGGGGGTTGGAATGCATTGCGGACGGGACGGAATACAGCGACCCCGAAGGGTTACTATGTCTTTCGCGGGGTTTTTGGAGGGCGCCTTTCCCCAAAAACTGGGGGAAGGGCTTCTACGAGCCGTGCATTGCGCGACGACTGCTTGCCCCACTCAGCTGACAGCTATTTCGCGCTTGTTAAACTCATGGGGGTTTTGACTGGAAGTTTTTGTGGTACATACAGATTTCCCTAAACCGGGCTGAGCATGGGGAGGGGGAGGGTTACCTTGTACTGAGCAGGGGGAGGGTTACGGCTACTTTGATACTGGCAGGGGGGACGGTTAGGGTTTACTGGGATACTGGCTTTTGGGGACTGGGGAAGGGTTTATTTTGGGGCGGGGCCCTTAGGTTTGTAACACTCCGATGGGTTTGGTGCCCACTTTGCCAAAGTTGAAAAAATTTAAATACACGCTTAGCGGGTGAGGTTGGGGGGGGTGTTTCCCGGGCAAACGTTTCGCCTTGGCCCGGGAAAATTAAATGATTGCCTTTTTGATAGACTGACTGTTTTTACTGGGGTTTCAAATATTTTTACTTGGGCGCGTTTTTAGTGGGATTTGTGGGGGGCCCTGTCTGACAGCAGGGCAAAAGTGACTTCCCTGCGACCGGGGGGGTCCCCTTGTGGACGGCCCCGGGAAAGGGAAAGGGTAGGGGTTTCATCCGAAAAGGGGGAAAAAACCTTGCCTTGCTGGAAGGCGGCTTGGGCGAGTCAAAGGCATCAATGCCCCCCGGGACGTCGTGCTGGGGGCCCGGAGCCCTTTGCCTTTAAATGGCAACCCAGGGGTTTAAAGGGGGGGCCCCCCTCCGCATGATCCCGGGACAGCCACATGGGGATGATGTCTTTAGCATAAATTTCGGCCGTCACCACCCACCCAAAAGTGGAGTTTAGGGCCCCCTGTAAAGCCCCTTTGGGGGGCTTGCTCAAACCCGGGGCAAAGGGAAGCCAGGGGGCTTTCGTGCCGGTATTTGACTTTAAGCCAAGACGCTGGTAACGATGTAAATGTAAGGGCGTTGGCGACTCCCCAAAAAAATAAGGGCCTAAATTCCCCTTAAGTTCGCCCCCAAGGGACTGAATTTTACAAATGCCTTGGGGCTGCCAAAGGCCCCTATATCATCCTGGGTGAGTTCCCCCTTTTTGAACAGCAGCACGAATTTTATTGTGTACCCGGGGGACAAATCAAATAGAGCCTAAACAGTCGTCCCCCGACTGACTGCACCATGGTCAAAAACTATTTGACCGACCGTCAAAAAAAAGGGGGGGGGTTTAGGGCGTTGGCCGGCCCACGGGTGGTCGAGGCTTTTTTTATTTTTTATTTTTTATTTTATTTCCAATTTGTGCACACAAAACAGAGGTCAAAAAAAATACAGAAAGAGCAGTATGCCAAAGCCCCCTTTTACTATGCATAGCATTAGGGCTGGTTTAAAAAATTAAAATTAAAAAATTAACTAAGCAATGATTATTATTATTATTAAAATAAAAAAGGGAAGCGCAAACCACAAGGACTATACACCCGCTGCTAAAAGCAATGATGAAATCAGTGAAAAAAAACTTTAAAGTAAAAGATAACATAAAGCACAAGGAGTATTACAAAGACGGGTTCATATGGTTGCATTCATTTTGGGTTTGGGTTCTTTTAGGTAGTGTTTTTAAAAAAATAAAAAAGTTAGATTGGGTTTTAGGTTTTAACATTTATGTGATAAAAATTGTGGGGAAAACTTTTTAAGATATACAATTTAAAAATTTTCCCATTTTCATTTTTAATTTGGTTTTGGGGAAAAGTAATTTTTTTGAAAAGACTTGAATTTTTTTAACGGGGTTTGTGTTTTTTTTATATTTACAGGTAAGGGGAATTTCCAGATTTTAGGGCCTTTTATGTGCATTGAGTTTTTTTTTTGTTTTGGAGATGGACACGGGGGAAACTTTTCAAAGAGTTTTCTTTTCCCTTGTTTATGGCCCATGGGGTTCTGTTGAGGTTGGCAAGGAGATTTTTGGAGGGGGGGGTTTTAATATCAAGTTAAGTTTTTCAAAGTTGTAATGGGTTTTGCAGTAATAAGTATGGATGTTTTGTATGGTGAGTGGTTTTTGTTTTAAATTTTGGTGGAGGGGTGCTCCCCTGTAGGGAATTTGTTATATTCAAAACTGCACCCGGGGGGGGGGGGGAAATTTTAGGGGTTCTGAGGGGTTTAAATTGGGTTGTTGACCCCCAATGCAAAAAAATTCCATAGGTGAGATAGGGGTAAATAAGGGGAGTGATATAGGGCCGGGGGGCTGACTGTGGAACATAGTACCGTATTTTCGATGTATCCCTTTCCTTTGGAAATTTTCTTAGAAATTTGTTTTTTTTTGTAAAATGTGTATAAAATTTGAGTTTATTATAAAGGGTGGTTTCCTAAGAATTTTCCCTCTGTTATTTTTTTGTGATAGGTAAACCCTTTATCATTATTTAAGAGGGACATCTGTACTTGTTCCCAAAAACAAAATAAAAGGGGTTTTTTGTCAATTTTTAGTGTTTAAAAGTTTTTTAGTCCTAATCCAGGTAGATATTTTCTGTAATTCGGAAATTTACAGTTTTTGGCTAGCGTGACGGGTTTGGGGTTGAGAAAAGGAACGTATTTTGTGTCATTTTAAAATATTTGGGGGGTTTTGGGGTAATTGGAATTTTTGGGAAGGTCTTTTAAATGTATGGGAGAAAGGAAGGGGGCCCAAGGCCCAATTTCCCTGTGGGACAAAAACTGTTTTGGGTTTTGGCAAAGGGGTTTGCCCCTTTTGCGTACCCAAAAATTGGTTTCTGTTGCGGGAGGTAAGACTTAAAGGTATTTTGGGGGAGTGCCCTCTTATACCATAGGGGTGAAAATTTTTTACGTGGAGCAAGCCCATGGTAAAACCTGTATAAAAAGTTTTACGTAAGTCAATGAAGACCCCCCGGGGGATTTCTTTTTTCTCATTGCAGTGATATATTTTTAGCATTTTGGTAAATAGCTCATTAGTATTTTTATTAGGCCTGAATCCAAATTGGCGGGGTTGATTATTTTTTGGGAGAAAAGGGTAAGGGAGTAGATTTTTTAAATAAAATTAAAATTTTTCGAAAATTTTTGAGAGGGGGGTTGTAAGTTGGAAAATTGGGCCCTATAGTTATTAAACCCTTGTTTGGTCTCCCCCCTTTGGGGATGGGGGTGCCCCCCTTGCTATTTTGAGTACTGTGGGGAAGGGTTTGGGGGGTTTCAAGGGATTTTTTTAAAGAGTGTTTTCAAAAGATTGGGATAGCCTTGTGACACTTTTTTGTATATAAAGGGGGGGGTAAAGGGTTTTTTTAAAACTCCTGCCTTGTTTTTTTTGTGCGTTTATTAAAAAGGGAACTTGTATGGGTTAGTCGGGGGCTAGGAACAGTGTGTTCGGGTAGTTGCCGGTGAGGTAGTCATTTGGTTTGGGGTATCTGAGCTTGGGAATTTTTTTGGCAAGGTTTTGTTTTTTTTAAATGGAGGAAAGAAATCATTGAGTCTGTTTTCGTTTTGTTGGTTTGGGGGTTTGGGGGGTTTATCTGTTTTTTTCTAATTTTTATTTCGCTATTTCCTGTATCTTTTTTTTTCCCCGAATTTCTGATAGGGTTTTCCAGGTTTTTTTTTTATAAACCCCGTAAGTTGGATAATCTGTTTCATAATACAATTTTTTTTCCCCCCCTTTTTTCAGGCTGGTTAGGGGTTGACGGGTAACGTTTTGTTTGGTCTCTGGTTATGTGACCCCTTCGGGACGTTTTTCTATTTTGGGGTTTTTTTAAATTTTTGGATTTGAGGAAAAGCTGGGTGTTACCAGGGGCTGTTCAGTCTCTTTGGGTGTCATCCCGTTTTTGTTTTTTTAGGGCAGTGCTTGTTATAGAGGTTTTTGGGGGTTTTTTTTTTTGAAAATTATTTAAAACATTCGGGCAATTTCTGTATAGGTTTTTTAGTCATGTGCCAATCAATTTTTTGCCCATTGTTTTTTGGAAATTATTAATGGGCCCTTTAGCCACAAAATTTTACCAACTGTCGCGGGGTTCTAAAAATGTTCTATTCTTTAGCACCTCTGGGAAAAGCAGTGATAAGTTTTTGGTGTGGTGAAAAATGTTGAATTTATGATGAAAGTTTTTTTCTTTTGGGGGTTTTCTTTCTTTTTGGGTTTACCCTGCCTCGGTTTGGGGGACGAAACCCACTTTTTGAAAAGGAAAAAAAAAAAATTTCAAGGTCATATAATACTTTTCTTACTAGGCATTACATTTTAAAACTGCCCCCTCTTCTACATTTTAGGGGGGAGTTTTTTTAAAAAGAAACGGGTAGAGGTTTTCACTAGATGCTTCAAAATTGCTTTGCTTGGCAAATGTTGTTCAGTCCCCTACTGGCCCCCTTGGGGTCTTCATGGAAGATGAAGGATCAACCCAGCGTACATTTCGTCTTTTATGAGGACATAAGACTTTACAATAGGGAGAACTAAGGGAAACCAATGAAATTTCCCTTTGGGGCTAACCTCACCCCAAACACTCAGTAAAGTAAGTGTCTTTTTGAAAATTTTTTCTAGGCAAACTAAAATTTGGTTTAGGGGAATGCGAAAGGGGTGACTACATTAAACCCTTTCTTTATCAAATATAATCATATATTATCTTATCATTCACCACGTAGCTATAAATATCACTTGAGTGTAAAGGGTGTTTTCATTTTTCTTGTACAGTATTTTTCACAAGTTTTATTTTCATTTAACATTTTTTTTAAAAAATTTCTGGGGGGAAGCGAGCCTCAGTGTGTGGATTCGTTTTTATCATTGATCAAAATAATCTGAAATTTCACCAAGTCATATTTTAAAGAAAAAATTTGGGGGAAACCCAAATAAAAAGGGGGCTTATATTTTAAAAAAATAAACCCAGCTCCCTAAAAATCCCCACCTGGGGGGTCACCGGGAAGAGAGAAGAAAAAGTCACTCTCCAACCGGAGGGCCCCAAAAAATATGACAAAAAAAGAAAACAACGACACCCCCACCCGGGGGGCCCCCGCCGGGGGCGCCCTCTGGAGAAAAAACCCGGGCCGGAAGTAAAGGCCAAAAATAAAATCAATTAAACAATCCCTAAACCCAATATAATTTTATATGACAAAATCAATGGATTGCCCTCTCCTTTTGTCAAGTGAAAAAGTAATTGATCCGTCAAACTTTGCTTGAATCCTTTACTTATTTTTTTTATTTTGACAGGATTTGATTGGGAAATTTTTTGCCCCCAAACCTGGTGCTCCGGGATATGGGGAAAGGGCCGCTAGTTTATGCAGACTGTACAGGGTTTTGAATCCCCCCTGTGGGGGCTGAGAGATAATGATGTGTGGATATAATATTTATATATATTAAAAATTTATAAAATATATATAATAAAATATATATATATAAATATATATTATTTTTTTTTTTTTTATTACCACCGGCCGATTCCCCCCAAGGCAGGGGGGCCCGAAAAAAAAAAAAACTTTCACCATCATTCACCCACCCCGTCTTTCCAGAAGGGTGTTTACACTACAGTTTTTAAAATGCAACATTAAAAAACCCCCCTTTAGAGTGCAGGCACTGTACTTCCCATCTCCAGGACTCAAGTCCGGCCTTCCCGGGGTTTTCCCCGAATCCCTTTTATAAAAGTTACCCTTTTCTCACACTCCAACAGGCCCCGTCAAGTATTAAAAACCATTTGCTCCATTCACTCCTTCAAACACGCTCACGGATGCCCGCTGGAAATCCAAGCCCCTCGCAAACCCAAAAACCCCCTTTTCCCCCCCCTCCAAAACCCCTTTCCAAAGGCGACCCCACCCCGCCTTCCTTCCACTACAGACTGATACACTCTTTAAGCCCCTTTTTGTTTTTGCTTTCCCTTCTCTCTACATTTCCCCCAACCACCTAAACAACCCCTTTCCCCAGCCCTCTGGAAAAACAGTTTTGGTAATCCCCCACCTCCTCCTAACTTCCAAAATACGAAATTTCTGCATTATATTCACACCACACATTGCCCCCAGACATGACATCTCCAAATGCCTCCAGCCTTCTCCCGCTGCAACATTTTTCACCCACGCTTCACACCCATATAAGAGCGTTGGTAAAACTATACTCCCCTTTAATTTCCCCCCCTTTGGGCCCCCAAGGAAAAAATTTTTTGTTTCCCCAGACCCAAAATTTCACCACTCACTCTTTTTTTCCTCTTTAATTCTATGATTCACCTCAACTTTCATAGACCCCCCCGCTGACACCTCCATCCCCAAAAAATCTGAAAAGTTTTACCCCTCCATACTCTCTCCCTCCAATCTGATATTCAAATTTTTATCACCCAATCTTTTGTTACCTCAAAACCTTTTCTCTTTCCTGTTTTTACCTTTTAAATTTTTTTTCTTTTGCAACCCTACCAAATTCTCCACCAATCTCTGAAAAATTTTCTTCAGAATCTCCCAAGACCCCAGTGTCATCAGCAAAAGGGCAGCTGTGACAAAACCCCCCCTTTTTTGTGTTTTTTCTTTAAACTTTTAACCCACCCTTTTTTGCCAAGCCCCCCGCATTTTTTAAAAAAATTCTTTACAACCCCCCCTCTATAAAAATATTAAACAAAACCCGGGGGACTCACCAAACCTTGTCCTTTAAGGGGCCTTTCTTTTATGGGAAAAAATTTCCCCCTTTCCCCACTTTCTCTAACTTTAGCCACTAAACCCCGGGAAAAAATCTTCCCCTGCTTTCCCTAACCTACCCCCTACACCATACACTTGCAACATTTTGCCCATTGGCCCCCTATCCCCCTGTCAACGCCTTTTCCAAATCCTTTAAAACCACAAAGACCTCTTTTCCTTATCTAAATACTGTTTTACTTATATGTTTCAATGAAACACCTGGTCCCCCACACCCCCCACCTTTCCAAAAACCTCCTTGTTCATCTGCAAACCTATTCTCCGTTTTTACTTTAAATTTCAATTAAAAAATTACCTTTAAAATTTACCAGGGGACACCAACGCTTTTCCCCCTATAATTTTTTTCACTCTCTTTTATCCCCCTTTTCCTTTATACAAAGGAACTATGCATGCTCTTTTGCAATCCCCAGGTACCTTTTTCCCCCCTTCCATACATTTTTAAATAAGGGGGAAAAACCCCTCCAAAACTATTCCCCCCTGCTTTTTAAAATTTTTATCTTTATCCCCTAATCCCCGGGTGCCTTTCCCCCCTTTTATTTTTTCCTACTGCCTTTACGAACTTCCCCCACACTCAAAACTGGGTCTTCCCCACCTTTTTACAAGATGTTATTCCCCCTTGCCCTATACCCCGAAATCACGTTCCCTATCTTTATCAACAAAATTAAAAAATTTTCCCCCAAAATATTCCTTCCCTCTTCCCCAAAACCTCTAACTCTCCATTTAATAACCCTCCTTCCTAAATTTTTTAAATGACAAATTTTCCCTTTTTTCTCTAGGGGTTTCTTAACTTGTTAAACTCACTCCCAAAAATTTTTTTTTATTTTCAAAAAAAATTTTTTTGATAACATCCCCACCCACTCTCTCATTTGCTCTCTTTTTACATTACTTCACCACTCTCTTAACTTTTCCTTTTTCTCCAATACTCTTCCCTCCTTGCATCACTTTACTTTGTAAAAATTTCTCATATGCTAACTTTTTCTCCCTTACTACCTCTTTACATCACATTCCACCAATCGCTCCTCTTCCCCCCTGCCCCCACTTTCCGAAACCCACAAACTTCTGTGAAACACTCAAACACTCATTTTAACCCTCCCCCATACCTCTTCACCCCATTGCCTTGCTCTCATTACCCCCATCTATCCCCAAATAGCTTTTTATTCTTACCCTAACTGCCTCCTCTTTTAGTTTTAAACCTTACCTCTCTCTTCCCTGATGCTTCTTTTTCCTTGTATCCCATCTACCTTTTACTCTCAGTTACTAAAACTAAAAAAGGATCTGATATACTGGGGCCCCCTCTATATATATTATATATAAAAAAAAAAAAATATATAATATATATTATATATATATATATAATGTCGTGCCGAATATGTAAAAGGGTCAATTAGCAAGAATCTTTAAAATTAAGTCCTGTCGAAAAATTTCTCTTATCGATTAAAGATACATTTTTTTCTTTAATGTTAAGTAAAATTTTTAAATTTTGCAAAAAAAGAATCTTAGAAAATTACCTAACCCTTTTACAAAAATCAAATTTTTTTTAGCTAACCCGCTAAATACTTTTAGATTGTTTACAGTAATTTAATACTAAACAACCCCAGTGAAATTATTTTTTTCGTTAGGGTTTAGAATGATTTTTCGAAATTATTTCATAACAAAAATTTATTGTCCTATATGTCAAGATGAGCGTTGCTATTTAAGCCAAGATCGCAAATTCTGCCTATTCGGCACGACATATAGCCCGAGACTGTTCAACTGCCTCCCAGCATACATAAGGGGGATTACCAACAGACCCCTGGCAGTCTTCAAGCTGGCACTGGACAAGCACCTAAAGTCGGTTCCTGATCAGCCGGGCTGTGGCTCGTACGTTGGTTTGCGTGCAGCCAGCAGTAACAGCCTGGTTGATCAGGCTCTGATCCACCAGGAGGCCTGGTCACAGACTGGGCCGCGGGGGCGTTGACCCCCGGAACTCTCTCCAGGTAAACTCCAGGTAATATAGGGAGGTACCACCTCTAGAACTGTTATAGGGACCCTCATCCTCAGAGAAAAGAATAAACTTGCTTCAGGGAAAACTCAAGGTTCTCCTGAAGCTGTTTGAGAATTTTCTCCTACCACCCCCTATATTTTATATATATTTTATTTAAAGACAAAATACATTGACAAAACATTCACAAAAATACGATAGAAAGTAAAACAACATAGGTAACTCAGATTTACATCTCGAATACTTCGTCCAGCTCCCCGGCGGTGGGCCGCGTGCCCAGAATGCTGCAGGCATTTCCTCTCTGGATCGCAACACTGAGTCTCTGAAAGATGAAGCTGGTCGCCCTGTGGTCCTTGGTTTCTGTGATGAGCTTTTCACCCAACTCTATTAGGAACTTTAGAACACACTTGCCCCATGCTCCAAGGGTCTCCGACCCTATTGGGATGAAGTTATAGCAAGGGGGAAGGTCTTCATATTTGCGGATCTTCTGGGTCCCCCTGTGGCTGGCAGCTCCACCGCCTTCCACTACGGAGTATGGCATTTAGGTGTCTGCCAATGTGGCGGCACATGTGTAGTCCCAGGCAATCTGCTTTCCATCCTTCCAAGGTAGCATAGTGGCTCCATCAGGACGCTTTTGACTTCCGTCAGACCTCTGCACTTGGGGTTCCCGTTGAGCTGGGCAACGGGCTATGGCGAGGCTTCTCTTTATGATGTCATTGACCTCCTCATGCCTGGCATACTTCCCTTCTGCTGTGTGACACACGAGACCATGAAGTCCGAATTGATCAGCTGTCGCCCTGCCGCAAATACACCTATGTTCGGTGAGGATGGGGGCGGCTAGGCGAAGAGCAACACCAATCCGAATGGCCTGTGGGTCTAGTCGAGTGCCCAAGGAGGAATTGGGAACAGCTAACAGGAAATCTCCTGAGTGTGGTGCCTTCACTGCCAGGAGACGAGTTTTGTCCTTTCCTGAGGCGTTGGAGAGCATTGTGTTGGCGATTTTTTCCATGATCGGTTTGCCCCAGTGGGACTGTTTGTGTTCTTTGGGAGGAGCTGGTCTACTGGAGGAATCTGTAAGGGTGTCCCACCGAATCGCTGCTTCAGTAAACCTGGGGTCTTGAGCTCCTACCACATCTCTCAAGCGTTCGGGAACAATCTTCTTGACTAATGCACTGGAAGCCAAACACGAAGACAGAAAAGCAGGTAAAGCAACACGCATTGCTTTGCGCACCCCTATACCTCCCAGTCGCACTGGGAGGGTTGCCTGATCCCATTGCTGATTCTCTAGTGACAGGTTCAGTGCCTTCTTAGGGGTTGACCTCAGGTGTGCGTCATATTCGTCGAGTGTTGGGTTGTCAAAGGAGGGTACACACCTCAGGAAGTAAACCATACCCCCGGCCGGGATTGAACCCGCGGTCATAGAGTCTCAAAACTCCAGCCCGTCGCGTTAGCTAACGCGACGGGCTGGAGTTTTGAGACTCTATGACCGCGGGTTCAATCCCGGCCGGGGGTATGGTTTGTTTGCAATCGTGTCATTACGATTTCTTGAGTCATGTTGACTCAGGAAGTAAGTGAGTCTTGGAATAGTAAGGCACCTTGTGAGGAGATACAGAGCATCATGGGCATCAAGATTGCTTATTCTCTCCTCCATTCTCATCAGGTCATTCAATTTGTCCTTGAGGACTGTGTCGATGGCCTGGTGACCCAGCGGTGCTCCCAAGAGGGTACTGTTGGACAGAGTGGTAGTAGAGACTTCTGGGAGGATTCTGATTATTTCCTGGTTCGCTGTGATGATTTCACACTTGGAGGGATTGAGGATGAGTCCCAAGTCTTCTCCCTATGTTTTCACCAGTTGTAGGTCCCCTACGAGGGACTCTTCAGTACCTGCCAGAGTTCCATTATCCAGGTACCAGATGTTGAGCTCGCTGCGTAGGCTGGAAGTTAGTTCTCTTACTGCCAAGCAGAAGAGAAGTGGAGCTAGTGGGTCACCCTGCTGAACACCTTCTGATGAGAGAATTTCATGTTCTCGAAACAAAAGAATTGAGGGTTTGCTGTAGCCGGCTGAAATGAAGGGAAAAAGACTGGAGAAGCGATCCCGAACAGCTGGCAAGACAGCATCTCTCTTTACCATATTAAAGGCATTTCTAAAATCAAGTTTGACTACGGCCTTGTCTTCTGGTAGGTCCCTGATGTAGGCCCTTGCCGCATGAGCTGCAGCTTCACTGCCTTGAGGGACCCCAAAGCCCAGTTGGTGTGGCTGGAGTAAACTGGCAGCTTCTAGGCGAATGTTTCTTACTGCTGCTTTGGCAACGAGACGGCGAAGGGTGTTTCCAACCATAATGGGTCTGATTCCCCCATCCTTCTTCTTCAACCCACACCAAAAAGGTTTAATTTCTTCTGGGATTCGCCCAGCCAGGCAGTTGTTGGCGAAAGTTGTTAACTCGGTGAGAAGAAGTGATGCAGATGCACCGAGTACTGGATTTATCATCTCCTTGAGGTGCTGAGGTCGAATTCCAGTGTAACCTCCTGCAGATCCTGCAGGAAATGACACAATCGCCTTATAGACTTCCGATTCAGGCAAAATTAATTGTTCAGTGATGGGGTCTTCCTCAGGGTTGTTGTTGATGGCTATGGTGTCCCTGGTTGGATGCTTGTCTCTTAGTGCTTGGGCTGTGATCTCATCGTTGGGGGCTACAGTGTCGTCACTTGTAATTATTCGGATTGCTCCCACTGTGTTACCTTCTTCAATTTTTTTTTTTGCTAACCTGTGCGCAAATTTTCTCGTTTTCAGTGGGACTTTTCTTGGGTCTACCTTTGTATATATATATAAATGTTAGGGTGTTCGGGAGAGGGGTGGGATTAAATTATGGGGAATCAAATTCAAAATGGGAACTGACACAGTTACTTTTTGCTGATGATACTGTGCTTATGGGAGATTCTAAAGAAAAATTGCAAAGGTTAGTGGATGAGTTTGAGAATGTGTGTAAAGGTAGAAAGTTGAAAGTGAACATAGAAAAGAGTAAGGTGATGAGGGTATCAAATGATTTAGATAAAGAAAAATTGGATATCAAATTGGGGAGGAGGAGTATGGAAGAAGTGAATGTTATCAGATACTTGGGAGTTGACGTGTCGGCAGATGGGTTTATGAAGGATGAGGTTAATCATAGAATTGATGAGGGAAAAAAGGTGAGTGGTGCGTTGAGGTATATGTGGAGTCAAAAAACGTTATCTATGGAGGCAAAGAAGGGAATGTATGAAAGTATAGTAATACCAACACTCTTATATTGATGTGAAGCTTGGGTGGTAAATGCAGCAGCGAGGAGACGGTTGGAGGCAGTGGAGATGTCTGTCTAAGGGCAATGTGTGGTGTAAATATTATGCAGAAAATTCGGAGTGTGGAAATTAGGAGGTGTGGAGTTAATAAAAGCATTAGTCAGAGGGCAGAAGAGGGGTTGTTGAGGTGGTTTGGTCATTTAGAGAGAATGGATCAAAGTAGAATGACATGGAAAGCATATAAATCTATAGGGGAAGGAAGGAGGGGTAGGGGTCCCTCCTCGAAAGGGTTGGAAAGAGGGGGTAAAGGAGGTTTTGTGGGCAAGGGCTTGGACTTCCAGCAAGCGTGCATGAGCGTGTTAGATAGGAGTGAATGGAGACGAATGATACTTGGGACCTGACGATCTGTTGGAGTGTGAGCAGGGTAATATTTAGTGAAGGGATTCAGGGAAACCGGTTATTTTCATATAGTCGGACTTGAGTACTGGAAATGGGAAGTACAATGCCTGCACTTTAAAGGAGGGTTTGGGATATTGGCAGTTTGGAGGGATATGTTGTGTATCTTATACGTATATGCTTCTAAACTGTTGTATTCTGAGCACCTCTGCAAAGCAGTGATAATGTGTGTGTGGTGAAAGTGTTGAATGATGATGAAAGTATTTTCTTTTTGGGGATTTTCTTTCTTTTTTGGGTCACCCTGCCTCGGTGGGAGACGGCCGACTTGTTGAAAATATATAATATATATATATATATAAATATAATATATATATATATATATATATATATACTATATATATATATCAAACACTGATCTCTGGCTGAGGGAGATTCGAACCTACGAACCTTAGGACAAGGTACGCAGTGCTTTACCAATCTACCCACACTGGACAATACCTTGGCGTGTAGCTTGCGCTACACGTTTGATCCAAGGCAGCCAGCTTTCAAGGAGAAGGCTTACAGCTTTTCATCTCATCCCCTGCATGCATCACCCTTACAAGAGATATTAACAATACAAGGAATTCGCGAGAGCAGGCGAAATATACACAAACACTGTATATTTGCATTGTTAAAATCTCTAGTAAGGGTGATGCATGCAGGGGATGAGATGAAAAGCTGTAAGCCTTCTCCCTGAAAGCTGGCTGCCTTGGATCAAACGTGTAGCGCAAGCTACACGCCAAGGTATTGTCCAGTGTGGGTAGATTGGTAAAGCACTGCGTACCTTGTCCTAAGGTTCGTAGGTTCGAGTCTCCTTCAGCCAGAGATCAGTGTTTGTGTATATTTCGCCTGCTCTCGCGAATTCCTTATATATATATATATATATATATATATATAATATATATATATATATATATATATATATATTATATATATATATATATATATATATATATATCGGTAAAACTGGTCAATTAGCAAGAAGTCATTAAAATTCAGTCCTTTCTAAAAAATTACTTGCTATAGCACGATTCGTAGTGAATTTATGTACAAATGTCCTTTTCGTAATCTTCAGTCTGGATATGATCCTGGATGGTAAAGGTTTGGAGGGTGTTAGTACTAACCACTTCGTGTCCGAAGTGTTTGCACTTGTCCTCTCATAGCGTTCCGATACCTCAGTAAGGAATCGTTCAAGACACTGTACACCATGTACGTCATGCCCATACTGGAGTATGCAGCACCAATTTGGAACCCACACCTGGTCAAGAACGTTAAGAAATTAGAGAAAGTGCAAATGTTTGCAACAAGGATAGTTCCAGAGCTAAGGGGAATGTCCTACGAAGAAAGGTTAAGGGAAATCGACCTGACGACACTGCAGGACAGGAGGATCAGGGGAGACATGATAACGACATACAGAATACTGCGAGGAATAGATAAGGTGGGCAGAGACAGGATGTTACAGAGATGGGACACAGAAACAAGGGGTCGCAATTGGAAGTTGAAGACTCAGGTTAGTCAAAGGGATGTTAATAAGTATTTCTTCAGTCACAGAGTTGTCAGGATGTGGAATAGTCTAGCAAGTGATGTAGTGGAGGCAGGAACCATACATAGCTTTAAGACGAGGTATGATAAAACTCATAGAGCAGGGAGAGAGAGGACCTAGTAGCAATTAGTGAAGAGGCCGGGCCAGGAGCTGAGTCAGGACCCCTGTAACCACAAATAGGCGAGTACATATACATATATATTCTGTATATTAACCTTTTGCTTCCTTTCAGGTCGTTGAACACACATCGTTCTCTTCAATGAAGTCTCGTTTAGTGGAATTCGAAGGAAAGGCTTTTAAAAGTGATGCCGAGAAGAATGAAGGGTTCTTTAGAAAAGGTACATGATATATAATGTACTGAAATTTATTTATAAAAATAAATATATTGTCCTGTTTTCCTGTATGCATGATTGTGCCATGCAGTTATATGATCAGTGTAAAATATTACCCGCACAGGAACGGATTAATATCGTAAGGCGGGGGTCCACTGTACCTCAAAATATTTGTCATCTTAATGTTGGGTGAGAGGAGAGTACAGTGAAACCCCAATTTTTGCTTTTAATTCGTTCGTTAAGACCATATAGAATGAAAGATGATTAAAAATGTAATTATATTAATTATATTCAAGCTCCATTTTTTGGTTTGTAAATTATATGTTAATTTTCAGGCGTAATAGGGGACTGGAAGAACCACTTCTCACCAGAGTTGGAGAAACAGATGAATCACTGGATCGAAAATAATACTGCCAACACTAATATTATCTTTAAGGGTAATTAATGGTAATTTTCATGTATATGACATGAAAAGTAATCACAAAATTAGTGACGTTGAGAATGCTGTATTTTTCACAAATTTACAGATCTATGTTTAAAATTTAATTAGTGATGAAGTTACTAATGTATTTTCCACTTAAATATTTTGTACAGTATTTTACACTAATGTACCTACAGACCATGACATGTTTTGTTGTTGAATCTGTCAGGGAATATCATGACACTACAGTAAAGTTCGTTCGTCGGGACCCAAGACTTGCGTCTCATGACACAGATCTTTGCTTTAGCGTAATTGCTAAGCAAGAATGAAGGGATATTGCAGTAGGCCTACTGGCCCGTGCTAGGCATGTCTAAGGCCCACTCACATCCACTCTTATCCCTCCAACAAATATTTGAAGGTACCCAAAATACCTAGTAGTAGGTAGGTAGGTATAATGTTCGTCAGGAAACAGGACAAGTGTTTCCTGACGCGGGTCTTAGTCATATGATAACCCACAGCTGGAGCTTTCGGTCATCTGATCGAGGCCTTCCTCTGGCTTACCGGTCCACCCCTTTAAAAATCATGGTTATGATTATAATCATTAGTGTTTTTAATCACCTGTTATTATCATTATCACAACTTCATTACTGCTACAGTAATTATTGTAACAGAGATTTTAGATAATTAACATTACCTTTTGCAGGTCCTTCATAAATATAATAAAACTATAATGATCTAAATGGTTAATCATTACTCTTATACAATTGTATTTATAATTGAGGAACTTTGTGTAAAGGTTGTTGATTACGTTCATTGTCTGGGCTTGACACTTGTTCATTGTCTGGGCTTGACACTTGTTCATTGTCTGGGCTTGACACTTGTTCATTGTCTGGGCTTGACACTTGTTCATTGTCTGGGCTTGACACTTGTTCATTGTCTGGGCTTGACACTTGTTCATTGTCTGGGCTTGACACTTGTTCATTGTCTGGGCTTGACACTTGTTCATTGTCTGGGCTTGACACTGTTGTTCAATGTCTGGGCTTGACACTGTCGTTCAGTGTCTGGGATTGACACTGTCGTTCAGTGTCTGGGCTTGACACTGTCGTTCAATGTCTGAGCTTGACACTTGTTCATTGTCTGGGCTTGACACTGTCGCTCAATGTCTGGGATTGACACTTGTTCATTGTCTGGGCTTGACACCGTTGTTCAATGTCTGGGCTTGACACTGTCGTTCAATGTCTGGGATTGACACTGTCGTTCAGTGTCTGGGCTTGACACTGTCGTTCAATGTCTGGACTTGACACTGTCGTTCAATGTCTGGGCTTGACACTATCATTCAATGTCTGGGTTTGACACTGTCGTTCAATGTCTGGGCCTGACACTGTCGTTCAGTGTCTGGGCTTGACACTTATTCATTGTCTGGGCTTGACACTGTCGTTCACTGTCTGGGCTTGACACTGTAGTTCATTGTCTGGGATTGACACTTGTTCATTGTCTGGGCTTGACATTGTCGTTCAATGTCTGGGCTTGACACTATCGTTCAATGTCTGGGCTTGACACTGTCGTTCAATGTCTGGGCTTGACACTATCGTTCAATGTCTGGGCTTGACACTTGTTAATTGTCTGGGCTTGACACTGTCGTTCAATGTCTGGGCTTGACACTGTCGTTCAATGTCTGGGCTTGACACTGTCGTTCAATGTCTGGGCTTGACACTGTCGTTCAGTGTCAGGTCTTGGCACTGTCGTTCAATGTCTGGGCTTGACGCTATCGTTCAATGTCTGGGCTTGACACTGTCGTTCAATGTCTGGGCTTGACACTGTCGTTCAGTGTCTGGTCTTGACACTGTCGTTCAATGTCTGGGCTTGACACTGTCGTTCAATGTTTGAGCTTGACACTTGTTCATTGTCTGGGCTTGACACTGTCGTTCAATGTCTGGGCCTGATACTGTCGTTCAATGTCTGGGCTTGACACTGTCGTTCAATGTCTGGGATTAACACTTGTGTTCATTGTCTGGGCTTGACACGTTGTTCAATGTCTGGACTTGACACTGTGTTCAATGTCTGGGCATTGACACTTGTTCATTGTCTGGGCTTGACACTGTCGTTCAATGTCTGGGCTTGACACTGTCGTTCAGTGTCTGGTCTTGACACTGTCGTTCAATGTCTGGGCTTGACACTGTCGTTCAATGTTTGAGCTTGACACTTGTTCATTGTCTGGGCTTGACACTGTCGTTCAATGTCTGGGCCTGACACTGTCGTTCAATGTCTGGGCTTGACACTGTCGTTCAATGTCTGGGATTAACACTTGTTCAATGTCTGGGCTTGACACTGTTGTTCAATGTCTGGACTTGACACTGTCGTTCAATGTCTGGGATTAACACTTGTTCATTGTCTGGGCTTGACACTGTCGTTCAATGTCTGGGATTAACACTTGTTCATTGTCTGGGCTTGACACTGTCGTTCAATGTCTGGGCTTGACACTTGTTCATTGTCTGGGCTTGACACTGTCGTTCAATGTCTGGGCTTGACACTTGTTCATTGTCTGGGCTTGACACTGTTGTTCAATGTCTGGACTTGACACTGTCGTTCAATGTCTGGGATTGACACTGTCGTTCAGTGTCTGGGCTTGACACTGTCGTTCAACGTCTGGACTTGACACTGTCGTTCAATGTCTGGGCTTGACACTATCGTTCAATGTCTGGGCTTGACACTGTCGTTCAATGTCTGGGCCTGACACTGTCGTTCAGTGTCTGGACCTGACACTTATTCATTGTCTGGGCTTGACACTGTCGTTGAATGTCTGGGATTGACACTTGTTCATTGTCTGGGCTTGACATTGTCGTTCAATGTCTGGGCTTGACACTGTCGTTCAATGTCTGGGCTTGACACTGTCGTTCAATGTCTGGGCTTGACACTATCGTTCAATGTCTGGGCTTGACACTGTCGTTTAATGTCTGGGCTTGACACTGTCGTTCAATGCCTGGGCTTGACACTGTCGTTCAGTGTCTCGTCTTGACACTGTCGTTCAATGTCTGGGCATGACACTGTCGTTTAATGTCTGGGCTTGACACTGTCGTTCAGTGTCTAGTCTTGACACTGTCGTTCAATGTCTGGGCTTGACACTGTCGTTCAATGTCTGGGCTTGACACTGTCGTTCAATGTTTGGGCTTGACACTTGTTCATTGTCTGGGCTTGACACTGTCGTTCAGTGTCTGGTCTTGACACCTGATTACCTCCTGGTGCAAACAAGGTAGTATACAGAATCAATGCCTCTTAATAAAGATACGTAATTAATAATAAATAACTAACATTGCTATCTTAGTGAAGTTTGGACTAAAGAGAAATTTTTTCAAATCCTGATGTGGTGATGCGAGAACCTGAGAACCTGGTCTTGTGACGTTACAACGACCAACACTGCTACAGGACAGTGTTTTAATGATACTGAATTACTGTTTTATTCAACGAGGAAGACCTAAACCAGTAAAGGGTAATATGGCGTCTGGGGAACGTGTGGTAATCAGGTTCAATCCAATTCCTTCGATCAATAGGTTTTTCACTGGGATTTAAAGGACGTGTAATTTTATAGTTTTATTTATCACTTATCATGCAAAAATTTAATACTAAACAGTTATTTGGATCAACCAAAAAATCGACAACCCAAGAAAACAACACAAGATTAGTTTATGCAAATTCTTATATAGGTAATTAGACTTATTTTAAATATACGAAAATTTCAGAAAGGCTAGACTAGCAGCTGCTTAGTTTTACTGCTATAATTAGCATATATTATTATTATAAACAAAAAAGCGGCTAACCAAAGGGCTATACAGCAATTACATATAAAACCTCAAAATAAATGTTTGCTTTAGTTTAAGTGTCATTCTTAAGTTAAACATCAGAAAAAATACTTTTTTCCGAAGAAATGTTGATCTGACCCAGTGGCGAAAGCACTACAAGTGTCTTCAAACAAGACTTGTGATAGGGCAATAATTTGCACAAATCCTCATATATCATTATTTTGTTAGTTACAACTTATCACTCTTCCCATGGTTTCTTGTACATGACAGTGCATGCTGTTGCTGGTGTGCAGCGTTGGAGACAGTGCTGCTGTGGTGCAGAGGTGTGGAGAGTGTTGCTGTGGTGTAGAGGTTGGAGACAGTGCTGCTGGTGTGCAAGAGTGTGGAGACAGTGCTGTGGTGTTGCAGAGTGTGGAAGTGTTGTTGGTGGTGTAAGGTGGAGACAGTGCTGCTGGTGTGCAAGTGTGAGAGTGTTGTTGGTGGTGTAGAGGTGTGGATAACAGTGCGCGTGGTGCAGAGGTTGGAGCAGTGCTGCTGGTGTGCAGAGGTGTGAGACAGTGCTGCACTGCTGTTGCAGAGGTGTGGAGACAGTGCTGTGGTGTCAGAGTGTGAGACATTTGCTGTGTGGTGCAGAGGTGGGGAGAGTGTTGCTGGTGGTGTAGAGGTGTGGAGACAGTGCTGCTGGTGATGCAGAGGTGTGGAGAGTGTTGCTGGTGGTGTAGAGTGTGGAGACAGTGCTGCTGGTGGTGCAGAGGTTGGGAGACAGTGCTACTGCTGGTGCAGAGGTGTGGAGACAGTGCTGCTGGGGTGCAGAGGTGTGGAGACAGTGCTGCTGCTGGTGCAGAGGTGTGGAGACAGTGCGCTGGCTGGTGCAGAGGTGTGAGACATGCTGCTGCTGGTGCAGAGGTGTGGAGACAGTGCTGCTGGTGGTGCAGAGGTTGTGGAAGACAGTGCTGCTGGTGTGCAGAGGTGTGATGACAGTGCTGCTGGTGGTGCAGAGGTGTGGAGAGTGTTGCTGGTGGTGTAGAGGTGTGGATACAGTGCTGCTGGTGGTGCAGAGGTGTGGAGACAGTGCTGCTGGTGGTGCAGAGGTGTGGATGTTGCTGTGGTGTAGAGGTGTGGAGACAGTGCTGCGCTGGTGCAGAGGTGTGGAGAAGTTTGTAGTGTGCAGCAGTGTGGAGAGTGTTTGCTAGGGGTGTAGAGGTGTGGAGACAGTACAGCTGGTGGTGCAGAGTGGGAGAGTGTTGCGTGGGCAGCGTGTCGAAGTTTGCTGGTGTAGAGGTGTGGAGACAGTGCTGCGTGGTGGTGCAGCAGTGTGGAGAGTGTTGCTAGTGGTGTAGAGGTGTGGAGACAGTGCTGGTGGTGGTGCAGAGGTGTGGAGAGTGTTGCTGGTGGTGCAGCGGTGTCGAGAGTGTTGCTAGTGGTGTAGAGGTGCGGAGACAGTGCTGCTGGTGGTACAGAGGTGTGGAGACAGTGCTGCTGGTAGTGTAGAGGTGGGAAATAATGTTGCTGGTGGAGCAGAGGTCGGCATATAGTGCTGGTGTTGTCAGTAGTTTACTTGAAGGTAATGCCAATCTCAGAAGCATGTTTCTCAATCCACTGGTTCATTTCCTGCTCCAGTTCTGGTGTGAAGTGGTTCTTCCAGTCACCTACGATACCTGCAACACAAAGTTTAGTTTACATTATGACCACACTATCTAAGTGGTAGAGTTTTCGGCTCTCACCCGAAACAATCTGGGGTTCACTTCTCGAGACTTGTGGTCGTCTCTGTACACCTGCTGCCCCTGTTCACTAGCAGTAAACAAGTACGTATACGTGTTAGTAGAATTTTGAGTGCGGCATCCTGGAAAAGAGGTATAGTATATCTTAGAAAGGGTTAGGCTTTAACATGAGCGAGGTACAACAAAATGTGGAAACAAAAGAAAAAATATACGATGGCTGCAGCTTAAGTTCTCTTCATACCCTGACTGGTGTGATGCCTGGCATTACAACATCCAGGTCACTGATGCCGTATAGTGTAATTTTTTTATATACTAATAATTAGCTCGTCAGCTAGATATATTTCGATCTCTGCACGATCCGAAAAAGGTATCCCCGTGTTACATCACAGCAGTTCCCTGTATCTCAGTGCACTCGAAAGGCATAGTGCAGAGTGCAGCTCAAGTTTGTAATGCAACAAAATATTAGCGTTGACGATTTCAGCGAAAGAAGCATTTACAAATCATTACATGGAAACAACTAATATAACAGTTTAATAAATATTGACAAATTAGGACATGCACAGCCCAACACAAATTCAAATTTTCCACCAAGAGAAACCAGCTTTAAGAATTTAAAACCAAACTGAAGAGGCGTTCTGTGGTTATGTCATTTAGACCAATATCCCATGATACACTAAGTTTGAAGCCGCTCACAAGTTGTATTATCAATTTATCGAGTTTTTTTTTTTATATTTTATTTAAAACTCAGGTACAATATATGGGTACATAATCAATATGTAACAAGATACAGGCAGTGAACAATAATCAACTGTGACTACACAGTACTGAAGAAGCACATATATAATGACAGAACTGGCTGCTGCACTCAAATCAAACACCGCTTGTACGTACTGTGCTTCACATGAAAAGGTGGTCATATAAAAAAGCGATAGAACCTACCCAGTAATGCTTACACTCCCCCCCCTCCATGAAAACGTGCCACTTTCACCTTAGATACACAGTGACAAATCTCTTATACTATACATTTGTAAAAGCATTAAAAACTTCAATGACAATATATATAAACACAATCCAGCCAGCTAAACGGCTGAACACTATAATACATGAATGTCTGAACCTGATTGGCTCACATCACCATCGAACACAATCCACCTAACCTACAATATACCCTAATGGTAATAATTTAATATCGTGCAACGGTGTTGTGTTTTGAACACAAGTCACCCTGACACTTCAAACCCCCCCGCCCCCCCCACATTCCGAGTAACTGTTCTGGCCGTCACCACTCATAACCACCAACAGTCATTGATGGTAATTAGCGTCCTTATAATATATCACCCTAAAAAACACGCTACACACATAAACCAACCACAATAAATAAATAAATTTTACACTTATTCTATTCCCTCCTGCAACAGATTATTTCCACTGTCACGGAGATAATCTATACATCACATATCCGACAGAAATGGACAACATTAGACATCTATCTTAAATTAAAATGACATGTGTATCACATGACCTTCTATTGCAGAGATTACTAAACACCTACCCCCCCCCCCCAAGTAAAAAAAAAAAAAAAACCTAATATGGGGGGAAATAAACCAGTTTCACTGGCTATACACAAATCAAAAACTCATCCACTGAAACCATATATAATGAAAATTGAAAAAACATCTTGTAACAATATATAAGCAAAAACACACCCCAGGCAAGATCTACATTATATACATATACCAAAACGTTCCACTAGTTAAAAAACAGTATGAACCTTCTTATTATGACAAGTTACATTGCTCAGTAATATAGGTAGACAAGTATAATTTACATTTTAAAAATATGTCTTATATACAAACATGCTTATGTACCATCCTTACACACATGAAGAATCCTTAGATAAAATATAATCTTCGGGTGTTCACATACACCCACACATAACAATGAAATATTCACATGATATCACCTCAACAACCATTCCTCACACGAATGCTCCACACACACTCATCAGGACCACACCATCGACCTCTGCAACACCCCCCATCCCCAAGGAAGTCCGCCCGTTCATCCCCAGACCACTTAAAAAGACCAAAAATACCCTCAAATGAAAGTCCCTGTAAGCCCTCCGAGAAATCCTCTCCCACCTCCAACCAAATATTTCCCTGTTGCGACACTTTGTTCTAAAAAGGATTTGCTGGCTATGTCCATCCTAACGTACCTTCCGCCCCTTTGTCTCTTCATTCCCCATGATATATACCACAAAATCAACCATAAAGAAGCCTCTGCCCTTTGAACCTTTACCCCAACCCCAACTACATCTAAACTGAGCGCTCTCAAACCGACAACCCTTTCCCCCCCACATACCGATTACTTCCCTAGACCATTTCCCGCACAATCCAAGGCTTTCACAAAAATAAACTACATGAAAGCTGATTCTTCACCCCACAAACCTGACACTTCCCCCACCCTTATTCGCCTATTTCGTAAACAACCCCAGACTGCAAAGAGTCCGTGAAGCAACCTATACAATACCTCCCTCAGCGGTGGCCTGATGCGTAACCCTTTTAATCGACCCCAAAGTCATCCCCTGCTGACATCGGTACAGCTCCATCCGTGCCACTTACCACCCTAGGCCATAACTTCCGTCTCCCATGGACCTACCCGCATGATTTCTCGCTCTCCTGACCATCATCAATAGGACCAATACAACTCCTCACATCACTCAATCCTTGGTCCCTTCCACCATCACCGAAGATCACCCTGCAGCATCCCAACCCTCCCACACCCTTCCCCCCGAGCCCTTAGCAACCCATGTTGTCACTTATAGCACAACTTCAACCTTCTTTCCAAAATGAAAAACCCCAGCCCTCCCAAGGCCACCGGAAGTTATACCACGCTCCCTTTTCAACCAATTAAATCCAACCGAACCCCAGATAAATCGGAAAACATCTGCCTCAACAATCTCCGGACAACCCCATTCACCAAAGGTACAAAGCTCCACATGCCATATTTTACTGTACAAAGCACATAGAGACCCAATGTGACGCCTCTGGTGTAGCTTAAGATGTGTGGGCCTCAATCCTGACAATCTTCCCAATACCCTATCTACCACACCTTGAATTATTCTCCTCGCCATCTAGCATTACCATTACACAACTCCCCAAATTTCACCTGGTCCACGACACCCACCTCACCGCCACCCCCCCCCCCCCCCCCCCCCCGCACTCCTGCCCATCCATTCAACTAATCTCATGAGCTTTGATTATGCACATTCACTGCCATACCTGTTTCCATCCCAAACATCTATACTCTCCAACCCACCAATCCCTTCCCCACCCACTCACAATGGCAGTTGTATCATCATCGTAACCTATGAATACTGGGACTCCCACCTCGTAGTCCTCCTTACTCCCATTCCAGGTATGCACCTTTCCACTGCACAATAAACTGATTCTAAAACATGCAAATAATAATTTGTGACAAACGGTACCTTGCCCTTCAATCCCCTGCCCATTTTCACATGCAAACCCCAACCCTCCCATTTATCTGTAACACATCCCAGCTCCCCGATATAAAGTAACGTGCCCACTTCACAATGGCCTCCCCGAACCCCCTGCCACTCCATGATTCTCCACAGAGCCCTCCCCTCTCGACACTGTTCATATGCCGTTCACACAATCCAACGCCAATACCCCTCGTTCCTTCCCCTCTTAGCGGACCCTCAATAAACCTACTAATAACCCATTCCCCTCAATACATGTATCACCCGGAAGTCCCATATTGACCCCTCACTATTACCTTTCCATGACCTTTTTATACGAATTCTCCAAAATTTTTGCAAAAAGTTTGTAGTCTGCACGCACGAGTGATATCATCCGGTAATCGCTCACTGTGCACTGACTTTACCCTTTGGCACCAAGCTACAATGCTGTGCCTCAAAGGTCCCCAACGCACCCCTCACTTTTATATTAAATAATATGCACCAAACATATCTTTTAATACTTTCCCCACTGCTGGTATGTAAACACCGCAGGCAGCCTCATCTACTATCCCCGTGACTTACCCCTAGCTCCAACTCATTAAAGCCGCCCACCACCTCTTCCTCCACATTAGGCCCCCAGTACCTGTTCCCTGTCGTCCCTGACCAGCACACGTCAGCACGCCATACCCCTGTCTCTCTTAAAGCCCCCTCTCTCACAAACCACACTCCTCATATGTCACATAAGCCAAGCATCAACATAACCCTCCCCAATCCCCTCCTCGTTCAACCAAAATCATGTCGCCTCCCTATAAACCCCTCGTTGTCCTCAAGAACTCTCAAACCCCTCCATTTCATTGCAATGCGCCGGCGCCCCTGCCCACGCAGGACAGACGCCGATTGGTCTCTCACCCACATGACATCCTCCAACCCCCCTAAAACCCTTGCCGCATCAAACCTCTCATTGCACTCACATTAGGCGTTCCTTCACTCCCTCTATGTCAGCCACAGTGGCTCCCTCATCCCCCCCATCCCCCCCCATCCTCTCTCATAATACTCCCTAAACTGCCCCTCAAGAATACATAATAACCCATAACCACGATTCTTGAGCCTTCCCTGTCGGACATAGAACTCTCCGAATCCTCGTCTGACGTCATATCCCAGCCATCTCAACACATCCCCATTGACTTCCATCCCTTCCCATAAGCCTTTCCCCACCATTGTGCAAATAGGACCCTCCCCTCAACATCTTGAAAGCAACCGCACATTCAATTTCCAGTAACTCTTATACCTGTTTCGGCGACCCACCCATCCCAAATCCACCACACACCTCTATGATCAGAAAAAAAGACATCCAAAACCTTACACTCCGTACCACTGGCTTTCCTTGTCAAGTATATCCTGTCCACCGTGCAGCATACCCTTGCCTCACAAAAGTGTGCTGCACCTCCCACGCTGCCCCCCCCTCACAACCACCAACCCCACCCCGGTTAACAGGTCCCTCAGAACGCCAGAACAAATCCTGCTTCCCGCTAGGTATCCCAACCATCCTTGCGGCGTATAAACGCAATTCCAGTCCTCTCCCACACAGCTAATGCTGAAGGCGACCTTAAGTGAATACACCAACACATCAACGTACAAAATCAATCTTCACTCGACTGTCCCCCTCCGCCGGACCATAACACACACAAAAGACCTCTTACTCTTCCCTATGTCCCATCCACTCTTATAACCCTCCCTCACCCCCCACCCCTCACAATGATGTACCAGTAAAACGGGCTAGCCTCCCTCACCCAAAAAGCCACTCCTCCTTTCAATCACTGTTGAGTGTGCCACATATACACATACCCCACAACTCATCACCATACTACCCCGCTTGTGGTGTGCCTCCTTCACAAACACTACATCTACACCATACCTAATGAGCATCTCTGGAACCATTCACACCTTCCTATAATTTTCAGACCACATAACATTTATAGAGACGACTCTGATTTGTTCAATGAGGTTTTCGCTTTACGTATTGCACGCTACCTTTACCCCTTCCCCCTGTTATACGCCCCTTGATCTTCAATCACCATTCTGTGATCTGCTTTCCACATGCCCCTTGCCTGCCGCCCTGGACCCCCCAGGTCCATGCTCAAACCACTCACCCAAACCTTTTTGCCCAAACCTGTGCCTGAGTGAGCACATCCACAATCGTCCACGTCCGAGGCACTGGCCTCTATCTCTTCCGAGACACTCGAGCCTTTCTCCCCGCCTCCACCCGGAAGCCATCCCCGACCACTCCACCCAACCTAGCCAATTTGCAAACCCAGCCTCACCTGGTCTCTGACATGCCTCCCCCCCTCACACCACCTGGAACCCCATCACATCCAGGCACCCAACAAGCCCCTCAACTGTGACCTCTCCTGGGGTCCCTAACAGGTCGTGGAGGACTGAATTAATGGAAGCCTCCACGGCCTTTTCCTCACCCATGACACCACATCTTTTGGTCTCCGTGCCTGCCCCCGCCAGTTGCATGTCTCTCTCGAAAGTTACACACTCTTCCTCCACAAGGGCCTCCTCGACCTCCCACACCCCAACCTTGTTAAGGAAACCGACTCAGTCTGCAAATTCAACGTCTCAAGGACCTCTGTGCCTCCATATGCTGCTCCTTCGCCTGTGTATACCCTGTTGTTTAACACACCTGTGGCTAGCAATGGTTATCATAGGCACCAGCCTAATTCGACATGTACGTTGTTGCCACTGCGTAAGTCACCTACATGAGCCTGAAGTCTTCTAGAAAATATAGAATGAATAGATGCCTCAATGTCAATTTTAAGGAAAAACTTCCTCAGGCATCCAGTAACATCCTTCCTTCCATTCCCCAAGTCGCCATATGAACATTCCCCACACTTCTCGAAGACGGCACGTAGTCTGCCTCAATAGCCAAAAGGGACATTACTGATCTTCACCCACGTATAATGGCGGGACACATCATGTAGCCTTACCGTCCCACTGCATGGATTCACTGGTACACAACGATCCTTGGAACCTGGCACTATGTCCTGTAGACACTCTTGCATTGAGAAATTTTCACAAAAAATTCTATATGCCCCGTTCAAGCTACACCATACACTTCTTCGTTGCAAGCCGTATATTGTCCATGATGATGGCAGGGTAATAAAACTTGAGCTGAGTGGCATGCACAGCACCATGCACCACATCTATGCCGACATGTTTACCCTTCTTCTTGCCTAGCTGCGCCATTTTGATAAAACCAGTTGTCACGGCTGACAGCAAGGTCAGGCTCAGCTCACGTCCGCTCGACCCAGAGGTTGAGCGACGTATGAGTTTTATCGAGATATAGGTTTGAAACCAGTCTGATAAGGAACTCCAAATTATCTTCTCAAAACAAAATATAAATTATCCCAATTTTCTTGAATAAAACTGGCAAATTTGGAACGTTAAACAGGCCAAAAACAATCCAGAACATTCTTCTAATTAAGACAGCCCAGCAATTAAGGTTTTAGTACCTTTTAATAGGCTTTTGAGTACAAAAAAAAAATAGTTCAATTGCTTTCCCTCAAGGAAGGTTCCTTGATGTTGGGAGTGGCCTATTTAGGGAAATGGAATCAGTGCTCCAGTTCCCCCGTATTAAAGCCCTGAATGCTTCCACATCCCCCCCCGCGCTGTATAATTCCTGTTTAGCGCTTCCCTCTTGATTATAATAATCATACAATTGCTTTGAGACACAAAGATGGTCACGGTACAAAATATTATATAATATGGGGATAACCTAGGATAGAGCCCAATAAAGTCACTGACTTCTGATCAGAAGAATATTCCCAGTTATTCATTAAGCACAATTTTTAAAAAAAATAGCAACTAAACTTCCCATGAATAAAAACAACAGCAGTACTACAGTACTTAAAACAAGAGATGGCCAGTAGCGAACTCACCCTGAGAAGTCACAAAGAAGAGAATTATAAACTGTGGAAATTTTTTTAATTTTCCTCAAATCAGCAGGAGTAAAATGACTAATAAAATTAGTTGTTTATTAAGAACTGAACGTTGATTTCACCGATTTCAAGAAATTTGAAGAAGTGTGCAGCTCCGCGAAGTGGATACACAGGAGGTGAGAGTACGCCATAGTGAATTAATGTGTGAGCATTGGTTCGGGGTAGCTCGTCACGTAACCGGCGTCATCGAGGCCATAAATAGTTTCTCGGTCCAAAATTTGAATAGGAACCTGTGTTTAATGTCCCCTGCTGAAGAATTGGGACAGAAATTGCGGACCTCCAGAATTTAACTGTGGATGGGTGGAAATAAGAGACAATACCATCACTCATACACAGGGAAGAAGAACGCCATTGTCTTGTCGTTTAGATTTCTCGCTGTAGTGTAATTTTCTATAAGAGTGTGGATTGGGAATCAAGGGAGTTGACAGTCCTGTGACCTACTGTGACTAAGTCCCACTTACACTCACCGCCCAAATTACTTACATGTAATAATTCTGTAATAACCCTGTAAACCTCGTGCAGGTAATTTCTCAGACATAATTAGGCTTAGTCACACACACACACCAAACACACACACACACACACACACATCAATAATCACACACACACACTACACACACACACACACACACACAGCACACACACACACACACACATACACGACACCCGAACATGTCTCCGGAAGCAACATCAATCGATTAACTGCTGCAGTCATACGGGCGCTGCAAACCTGAGAACAGCGTCCGAAACCTATAGTAAGGAATCGTTCCAAGACAACTCCAACCGTGTAGGTCAGGCCCAAACTGGAGTTGCAGCACCTGATTGGAAACCGCCACTTGATAAAGCACGTCACGAAACTAGAGAACTACAAAGGTTAGTACAAGGTTAAGTGCCAGAGCTAAGGGGAATGTCCTATGAAGAAAGATTCAGTGAAATCGGCCTGACGACACTGTAGGACAGAGGGTCAGGAGACATGTAACGACATATAAAATACTGTGTGGAATAGACAAAGGTGGACAAAGACAGGATTTTCTCATGGAGGGGACACAGAAACAAGAGGCCACAACTGGAAGTAGAAGACACAAAAGAGTCAGAGAGATATTTAGGAAGATTTCCTCAGTCATAGAGTTGTAAGGCAGTGGAATAGCTCTAGAAAATGTACGTAGTGGAGGCAGGAACCAAACATGTTTTTAAGACGAGGTTGATAAAGCGCGTGGAGCGGGAGAGCGAGGGCCCAGTAAGACAACCGTGAAGAGCGGGCAGGAGCTAAGACTCACGACCCCTGCAACCACAAATATGTGAGTACAAAAATGAGTAAACACACGCAAACACTACACACACCCAACACGAACCTTTCCTGAAGTATCCTCCAAATCTTCATGTGCATAATCAGGGATAAAGCTTCCATATCCTTGATGGTCCCCTCGCTCTTTCATGGAGTTGAAGGCACGCCGCCCCGCTTTGGTGAGTCAACCTGTGGTCAATGTTCACAATCAGAACCATAGTAAACAAAATAGAGGCATACATATTAATAGTTTATAACTATTTATGAATACATATAATATTAGTATTATTACTATTGACTATGCCACAGAGAATAAAAATAGTATGGATCCTGGATTTGTTCTAAGTACAGTATTGTCTTAAAATTCGTAGGTGTCCCGTAGCTGGATTGCTAGCACATTAACCTCACCCACTGAGGTCCGGGGTCGATTCCCCGTAAGGGTGGAAACTTTAGAAGTTTTTCCTTCCTCAATAAGTCACCTCTGTCCAAGTTCACCTATCCATGTAAAATAGGTACCTAGTGTTTATTGGGCTGTGTGGGTCGCATCCTGGACAAAACTGACTCTAATTTGCCCGAAATGCCTCTGCATAACAAGCGTTTTCTAGATAGTAGTATGGTCACTGGTGTCACCTATGCCTTTATACCAAGTACAATGTACTTGTATAAATACAGAATATTATTATTATTAATATAAGTTTATATTATTATAAGACGGCGATGAATAAAACTGACCTATGGGCGGGGGCCCCCCCCCCATATCCAGTACATCACTGCTTTCTATATTGTTTTCCAAAATTGCTGTTTCCAATTTAACACATATTTTATTTCGAGTTTTAGTCCTATCCTTATCAAGACGGTGTTAGTCAGTCACAGCAACAAGTAGCTGGAAATACTGACGCACCGAATTTAACTGCAAGACTAGGCCTGGGAGAGGCATGTCAGCGCCATCTGTGTTCCAGAGTTCGAAATTCTATTTTATTGGTCCTGTTCTCTTGTTTTTTTTTTATTTGACTCTGTGTCCGAGGAAAAAATAGGTCATTTCATCTGCCCTGTCCGTAACACAGGATGTATATACCGAATGCGCAATTTTCTCTCAGCGTATTCCTTGATTGGTGGAAAGGTATACGGCAGACCTTAATGATCCTCGCGCAGTCGATAAGTTTGAAACCCCTCCATTAACCATATAACTTGAGCTACTTCTCCTGCGTCTTCCAACTGTAAGTACCCATGTCTTGTGTAGATTGTTTTGTTAATATCAATCTTCGTCAAAAATGCTTTCACATTAAGTTAACACTATGTTTTAGTGGTTCTCTCACTTGATTTTTTCGTACACATCCATAGAACTTATGTATTCTAATTTGCTTCCTCATTCTACCATCAACTCCTATCGTGTCATTATAATTTCGTGAGTCACTCTACGACAGTAAATAATTCAATGAAATTTTAAGAGGATTAAATGACCGAGTTTATATATTATATAATATATATTATATTATATTAACTTATCTAAAATATAATTAAAGTTGAATTTGGCTAAATTAAATCGCGCTTGTTGTAATGTCAGTAAGTTATCTATGGTTCTTTTGGTAACAAAATTAATAATTTTTGGCATGAACATAAATAAAAAATATAACTTTAAACGGGTAAGAGAAATTTAAAAAAAATAATTTTTAAATGAGTCTTGCTAATTGACCTTTACACTTACATGTCAGTTTGCATTCTGAGTGAGATTTAAACCTAAAGAAGTCATTGAGTCACGTAGCTGTTCATGATGTCTGACTTCATCTCTTCATAGAAGACAAAGTACATGTTGGATGATCCCTCCTCTGGCCAGGCCAGCTTCACGTGTTTCCAGTACGGTGTAGATTACTGAAAATAATAAACACTGATAGAACATAACAAACCGACCTTAAACGTCTTTCCCTATGTGTCTTTGTAATATCAAAATATAGAAAGTTATTTGTTTATAAATAAGCTGAAGCCGAATAAAACCACTTAGTCTTGTAAGATATATGAAGGAACTGAATCGGAGTTCTGTAAAATACTTAATTGGAAGAAAAAGATTACATACACCTTTTATGTTACTACGCATAACGCTGTATAGCCCTTGTGGCTTAGCGCTTTTCATTTTTGATTATAATAATAATACTCAGTAAAATATCTAGCCTAGTTCTGATGTACAACCGTAATTTTGTTCTCGTGTTATAAGAGGGATGTGTAATATTTTCGAATGAGTGGATAAAATCCAGTGCTTATTATATTGAAAATAGTTTTTTTCGCCTGGAGAAATGTCAATTTAGATGTGTTTATTCAGGAGCTGGTCTAGTGTTTTATCTATTTAGCCATGCATTAAGACAAAAAGACTTTATGGTGCCCCATTGCCTGGTAGGCAACGCTCTCACTTCACACACTGTCTGGGAAAAATTAAATTTACCTGGATGTAACTCATAAGATACATACCATTAATGTAACACAGATAATTATACTTTATCAAGGTTACAGAGACAAGTAAGGAATTTTAGACACCTAGGTCGCAAAAAAATGTCCCCCTTCGATACCTACCATAATCTCTCTCCACCTAAATTATTGGCAAATGAAATATACATCATACCAGGAATTCTGGTAAAAACATTAATATAACTATGTGACTGTAATATTAAATTTAAAATGTGAATACATATACATTGAAGGAGAATATAAAGTAATAAGACTCGCCCATTAGTCATGAGATTACGGTGTGTCCAACCAACCCCCCTGGCTAAATTTATGAAGAAAAATAACGGCCAATTCGAACATAAATAACATGGCCATAGCTGGATTCCTGACCGTCCTGTCCACTCGCCTAATGTTCATCACGATATGCCTGACAGCAAATCAAACAATTCGGCTTCCTATTTGAGAGGTTTAAAGCCCAATATAACTCCCAAGCACGACGAAAAATTCTTTCTCCGAATTTCATTAACGTTTGTCTCGACAATTGAAAACATGGTGACTCCTTTCCCTGCTCGTCAGCGCAGGCGCAGAGCTTCCTTTCGGTTCACTTCTTAAAATACACTTTAGAGCAATAGTAATGTTTAATCAGTAAATTTACATACATAAAAAATATACAGCATAATTATGGGAAATTATTTTCCATCAGTGTCATTGTTTGATCCCCGGCAAGGGTGAAAACATGGCCAGTTTCCTTACACCTGTTGTCCTGTTCACCTAGCAAGCAGTAGGTACCTGGTGGTTAGTCGGCTAGTGTGGTCGCATCCTGGGGGAAATACTGAGAACCATCGATGAACTTCACTGCCTTCCTTGGGTTATACTGTGGTCTAACCCTCCGGGGTTAAAAATCCGAACTCAATCTTATATCTAGTAACGTGATAAAACACTGGTATTAACCACAAGTGACTACAATATAATGATAAATTCTGTCCTGTAAATTGAAGTGTTTATGAGAAAACAGTCATCACGAAGCCAGGATCCAAGCACACTTTGATTTATGGTTGAAAAGTATTTTTTATGGTTGGTAAAATCCTAGGATACAGTTTAGGAAGTAATTGTTGTTTTTATACATGTCCGTGTCTGTCCTGTCTGTGTCTTTCCTGTCCTGTGTCTTTCTGTCCTGTGTCTCTGTCTTGTGCTGTGACTGTTCTGTGTCTGTCTGTGTCGTTGTCTGACAGTGACTTTCAGTGTCAGTCTGTCTGTCTGTGTATGTCTGTCTGTTTTTGTCTGTCTGTCTGGTCTGTTCTGTGTCTGTCTGTGTACTGTCTGTGTCTGTGTGGTCTGTCTGTCTGTCCTCTGTCTCTCTCTCTCTCGTCTGTCTCTCTGTTCTCTCTCTCTGACTCTCTCTGGTCTCCTCTCTCTGTCTCTCCTGTCCTCTCTCTTGTCTCCTCAGTCTCTCTCTGTCTCTCTCTCTCTGACTCTCTCTTGTCTCCTGTCTCTCTCTCTCTGTCACTCTGTCTCTCTCTCTCTGTTCTCTCTCTCTGTCTCTCACTTCTCTCTCTGTCTCTCCTGCCTCTCTCTCTCTGTCTCACTCTCTCAGTCACTCTCTGTCTCCTCTCTCTGTCTCTTCTCTGTCCCTCACCTCTCTGTCTCTCTCTGTCTCTCCTCTGTCTCTCCTTCTGTCTCTCTCTGTCTCTCTCTGTCTCTCTCAGTCCTCTCTCGCTCGGAGTCTCTCTCTCTCTGGTCACTCTCTTCTGTCTCACTCACTCTCTGGTCACTCCTCTCTCTGTCTCACTTTCTCTCTGACTCTCTCTCTGTCTCTCTTCACTCCTCTCTCTCTCTCTCTATCCGTCTCACTCTCTCTCTCTCTGTCTCTCTCTCTCTCTCTCTCTCTCTCCTCTCTCTTTTCTCTCTCTCCTTCCTCTCTCTCTCTTCTCTCGTCTCTCACTCTCTCTCTCTCTCTCTCTCATTGTCTCTCTCTCAGTCTTCTCTCTTCTAGTCTCTCTGTCTCTCCTCTTCTCTGTCTCTCTTTCTCTGGGACTCTCTCTCTGACTCTCTCTCTTCTGTCTCTCTCTCCCAACAATTTTTTGATTATGTTGAAATGTAATTTTTATGGTTGGTAAAATCCGGGGATACAGTTAGGAAGGATTTTTTGTTTTATACATTTTGTGTCTGCTGTTCTGTGTCTCTTTTGTCTGTCGTCTGTTGTCTTCTGTCTTCTGTTTTTCCCCCTCTCTCTCTCTCTTTTTCTCCCTCTCTCTCTCTCTCTCCCCTCCTCTCTTCCCCTCTCTCTCTCTCTCTCCTCTCTCTCTCTTTAGACTGTCCAACTCTCTAAGTACCAGCAGCAGGGTCACCCTTGAGTTGATAACTTTAACGAGTAGGTGTGTAGTTCATGGTTTGTGTTTTTATTTTTGTGTTTCTGAGCTGCTGGCGAGTTATTTAAGTTTTCCTTGTGTCAACTTTAGCACTTTTTTTTTCTGTTAGGAGCTTCATGAAAAATCGAGTGTTGTAACTGTACGGTCCGCCAGGCCTGTGCACTTTGCACGTGTCCGTGCAGATATAAACATTTGTATTATGTTGACAGTCTAGCGTGTCACTTAATTTTCTGGGTAGCACTATATTTTCTTTATGCTAGACCTATCATTATTCTACTGTGATTCTTTGTCATGTTTTTTTATTTGTATATTGAATTGCTCGCTTATGCATTACTGTTAGTCAGAAATATCTCTTTAGGATTCTTCACTGTAGGTAATGTCATTACATCTCTTCTGGGAGTCATTTCATCAGCCAGTTGAAGCTGTTAATATGACGCAGATTAAGGGAAGCTGTATCAGGAAAGTCTAGACTGTAATTTATTGAATATCACGTTCACTGAAGGTGGTGTTGCTAGTATGTAATGGCCTACATAAATGTATTTATTATTTCGCTAGGTAACGTACGATTTTAAGTCCTGATCCTTATAATTTCATTATTATATAACTACATTAGAATTTGTGGTATCTTGTGTCTGCGTTTTTACATTGATTATGCTCGGTGTCAGGTGTGTGTGAAAATAGTTACATTGCACCATTAATGAATAAATGCGTAACGGGTTTTTCTTAGTATATATCTGGGCTGGAGTTTTGAGACTGACCGCGGGTTCAATCCCGGCCGGGGTATGGTTTATCTGTTGAGTTTATTAAAACTTTTTTCTTTTTTGGTCAGGTATGCATTATCTATTTTTTGTCAAAAAAGGCGGATATTCAAATCTTTACTTTAAAATTAGGAGGCGTAACTAATACATTTTTTGTATATTTTATTAGGTTAGGTAAGGTAAAGTTTGTCAGAAAACAGGACTACCCACATCTGGAGTTTGTGGTCATCTGACTTACCGGTCCACCCCTTAAAATTATGGTTATGTTTATAACCATTTGGGTTGTTTGATAAGATGTGTTTTTTTATGTATAAAGGATTTGTGTGCCCATTGCATTAAAGTATTTTGTTTAATATCATGAATATGAATAATCATGGCAGTGGATCTTGAGACAGGTTGAGAACTCGACGGAAAATGACAAACTAAATCTTAGTCTTTTTATGATGCTCCCAGTTAGACTAAGAAGGGGAAGGTAGTGTCTGCTACGCGTACACAACCCCTTGCTGTCCTAAGAACCAGGAAAGTTAAGTCTTTCTTTCTCGCCATATTTCTTTTATTTCCTGTACGTATCTTGGATAAATACTGTTTTTTTACATTTATGGGCGCCTCTGGTGTCTGTGTTATTTGAGACCAGGTTGTGGCACCAAATCTTAAATTTAACTTTAATTTATATTGCCATGTACATATATCTCTTCAAAAATTTAAAATTTAAATTTAGCTGGCCTTGTTCCGGTTTGTCACACTGTTAGTAATGGAGGGACGGATTGGTTGTTCTGGTTTGTCACACTGTTAGTAATGGAGGGACGGATTGGTTGTATCCGCTACAGCGCTTTTTTTACACATTTAGCCTCAGTGCTACCTGATTTTTTTTTGTTTTTTTTGTATTCGGACATTTTCGCTCAGATGGTCCAACGTACGTTTAGACTTAATAATACAATAAATATTTAAGGTACAACCCTATACACCATTCAAAAAAGGAAACTAGACAGGTTCCTGAAAGCCGTGCCTGAGCAGTCAGGGAATGATGACTAAGCTTGCGGACTGCAAGCAACAATAACTTGATTTGCTCAGACATTTCTCAAGGAAGGATGTCTGCAGGGGTAGGTAGACTAGATATTAGGCGACAGGTGTGCTTATGATTTACAATCATTTCATGAAATGCTTCACGAAGCTCTCGAAGGTGCCGGTTGTAAGTGAAGAGCTTCATCACGCGGAAGAAATAGTAAATTTGGACACCACCACGTCCTTGGGGCTTCCTGGCCACGTAATCACCTGCGGAACACACGCAAATTTGTAATGGCTTCATTCTGGCTGCGTCTTTGGGATTCAGGCTAAAGAACACCATTTTAGGAACTAAACATTTATTTACACTAGCCACGTTCTTTTGAGTTAATGATAACGTAAATTGGGCTTTTTGGCAACGTATATATTATCCAAGGTACATTTACAATAATACACAGACCTTGTGCTTGTTGCTCTGTGACCCTGGTTAACAATATACTCCATTACACTACTGAAAGATTTGGATTTCTCGCTAAGGACGCCCCAAAAAAACAGTCAAGGTGGGGGAAATTTAAAAGATGTGTGTGTGTGATAAAAGGGTTTTTAAAAAAACCACAATTGAAGATTGAGACACTTATGCAACATATGGGAATCTTTATTCAGGAAACGTTTCGCCCACACATTTGCTTTTTCAGTCCAATACAATACCCCTTCCTTTTTTGTTTTGGGACGATGAAGCCCTAGTGGCGAAACTTTTTCCTGAATAAAGTTTTCCCATATGCCAAAAGTGTCCAATCAAAATAAAGAATCAAACAGACATAACTTTTAAATTTTGTAGAGCATTTTGGGTTAAGTATTAAAGCACCTACTAAAAAATAGGCGAAATTTTTTTTGCAAATAGAAAGCAATTTTGAAATTACAAAAGATAGAAAACGAAGTGTTTTGAACTAAGGCGAATTAAATTTAATATTATTCACTGAACATGAAAAACACGCGGGGGAAAAAAAAAAGAGGATATTGAAAATGACACGATATTACAGGGGGTTCCAAAGAAAAAAAAGGTTTCATTAAATACCTGTGTAATTCTACATTCCAAACCCAAATATTAAAGTCAACTTTTTTTAATCCCCAGAAAATGAAATGGGGTTTGTGATAAGGCCTATTAATTTAAGAGTTCGTTGTTTACTTTAGTTTCTTTCCAAATGATTTAAATACGTTCACATAACTACAACAGAAAATGCTCGATTTTTTTTCGAAGGAAAAGATTTAATTTTATGATTTGAAAAAAAAACCGGATTTTTAGAAAATTCCGCCCCGATCAAAAGGAACCAATAAGTTAAAATACGTTAATGTCCCCGTGAGGATTCATGCTTCCTTTTTCCGTCCCACAAAAAACATTTTTAAACAATTTTTTTTTTTTTTCACACTGGGGATTCCCACCCAAGGGAGGGGGGCCCGAAAAAAAAACTTTTTACCATCATTCACTCCATCACTGTCTTGCCAAAGGGGGCTTTACACTACAGTTTTTAAACGCAACATTTAAAACCCCTCCTTCAGAGTGCAGGCACTGTACTCCCATCTCCAGGGCTCAAGTCCGGCCCGCCGGTTTCCCTGAACCCCTTCATAAATGTTACTTTGCTCACACTCCAACAGCACGTCAAGTATTAAAAACCATTTGTCATCCATTCACTCCTATCAAACACGCTCACGCATCCCTCTGGAAGTCCAAGCCCCTCGCACCAAAAACCTCCTTTACCCCCTCCCTCCAACCTTTCCTAGGCCGACCCCTACCCCCCCCTTCCTTCCCACTACAGACTGATACACTCTTGAATTATTCTGTTTCGCTCCATTCTCTCCACATGTCCGAACCACCTCAACAACCCTTCCTCACCCTCTGGACAACAGTTTGGTAATCCGCATCCTCCTCCTAACTTCCAAACTACGAATTCTCTGCATTATATTCACACCACACATTGCTCTTAGACATGACATCTCCACTGCCTCCAGCCTTCTCCTCGCTGCAACATTCATCACCCATGCTTCACACCCATATAAGAGCGTTGGTAAAAC
The DNA here is from genome assembly GCF_026875155.1 of Cherax quadricarinatus. Taxonomy (NCBI): domain Eukaryota; kingdom Metazoa; phylum Arthropoda; class Malacostraca; order Decapoda; family Parastacidae; genus Cherax; species Cherax quadricarinatus. The sequence goes on along the minus strand of NC_069425.1, from coordinate 42,073,142 downwards.
TATACTCTCATACATTCCCCTCTTGCCTCCAAGGACAAAGTTCTTTGTCTCCACAGACTCCTAAGTGCACCACTCACCCTTTTCCCCTCATCAATTTCTATGATTCACCTCATCTTCATAGACCCATCCGCTGACACGTCCACTCCCAAATATCTGATACATTCACCTCCTCCATACTCTCCTCCCTCCAATCTGATATCCAATCTTTCATCACCTAATCTTTATGTTATCCTCATAAAAGTACCTAAAAAAAACTGGTTGAGTTAGGCAAATTAACTTACAATCCGTAAAATAAAAAAAAAATGTCTTTGGAAAAAATCTACATCAGTTTTAGGTTACTGCTGTGGGAAAAGGGGTGATTCCGTCCTTAATAAGATGGCGCAACTTTAGAGAAGCCACTCGCATTATATGCAGGTGAGTATATCGTGCGTGTGTGTATATTGAAAGCAACATGCTGTACACTCGGTGTTGGTTTGAGGGCTCTTGATTTAGGGAATTGGATCTGTGGCTCCAGTTCCCCAAATTAAGCCTGAATACCTTCCACATCCCCCCCCCCAGGCGCTGTATAATCTTCCGGGTTTAGCGCTTCCCCCTTGATTATAATAATAATAATAATAATGTACACTTAGGGTGTTAGCTATAATTCTTAGACTGCTGGTTGAAATACATGTAACTGATGATGAACAGGTGTTGACTAATATCCCGTTGTTTAATCGATAGGCTTCAAACCTAATAAACCAACAAAACAATTCAGGCGGACTGACCTTCGTCTGTTCGAGGATATGAGGAGTGAGAAGAGCGAAGGGAAGATGAGATTTCATAACCCGCGGGTCAGGCATTAACTCACACATCTGGAAAGCCATCCCGTCTTCAATCTTTCTCCCTGGACACACTTCGTGGAAGGCTTTTATAAAGTGGTCAATACTCACACCCTCCAGACCTTTACCATCGAGGATCATATCCAGGCTGAAGATTACAAAAAGGACATCTGTACATAAATTTACTACGGATCGTGCTATAGCAAGTATTTACAAAAATTACGGTGAACTCTATATTCGCAACAGTATAGCATTATGTTTGAAATATATAAGTATGTCACAATATTCACCAATGTCAAATCATGTATGAATGTGTAGTAAATTCTTATCAACAATTAGAGTTAAGCATGCAAATGCACGTTAAATACTTGTTAATTAATGGTATTCCACAAAAGTGTTGCGAGAGGCTACCGATACTGCTGTACAATTTCAAGGAAGAGTTGCTCATGCAAGAAACATCAGAGGTAAAACGAAAAGTAGTTGTAGGAGATTCTTAACACACCCCATCCCCCTTCTCCCCGCATGCCGGGAACTGGGTAAAATAAAAAATAGAGCTGTCATCAGTATTTGCAGGAGTGTGTAGAGGAAAACTTGATCTACGTTTAAATAGCTGTGGTTCGTACTTCGGTTTACGTGCGGCCAGCAATAAATACCTGGTTGATCAGTCTCTGACCCACCACGAGGCCTGGTCACGGACCGCGCCGCGGGGGCTTATCCCCTCGAAACCTCCTCCAGGTATGGATGGTACCTGCTCTCTTGCTTGAACCAAATCTGAATGCCTCTTATTCCTTCATTCCCTCACAGGTTTAACGCTTTCCCATGAATATGTAATATTTGTAGAAGAAAATGCCAGTGGCTTATAGGGGAAAGGAACTATGGTTTGTATGGGAAAGATGGTGTAGGGGGAATATGGGATGGTTTGTATGGGATGCAACGGTTTATAGGAAGGAGGTCAATGGTTTATGGGAAAGAGGGCAATGGTTTGTAAGTTTGAGTCACCCACCAAGGTAGGGTTACTGAGAGAAGAAACCGTCATCATACATTCATTCGGTTCTTGTTTTGCCAAAAATTTGTGATAAAACACAGCTCAAATGAGACTCCGTCTTTTTACGTTCCCATCCCTCCAAAGATAAACAAAAATTAAACCCAGTCTATTAGATAGCTATGACAGTTTTTTTATATCCAGCTATCATGATGAAATATAAAAAATGTGGTGTATCAACACGCGGCTAATGGCAGGAGCTTGTCAAAGATATTCATACTCAATTTCCGGAGAGCGGTGATAGATGGGTTCACCAGCGAGTGGATGGTTAAGGTCTGGGTTGTGAAGCATCGTCCACACCACCTCCTGCATCCATGTCGTCCCAGACTTAGGCATCGTCATCACCACCACATCGCTGGACCTGAACTGATAGTACGAGAAGATTGGATTACAAATATACAAGGTGCCGAGATCAACTGATGTACCGAGAGTCGGCTGATTTTCGGTACATCTCTGATATATTGAAGTTAGTTTAATAGTTTTATTATGCACCATAAATGCATTCTGTGGGCGGTAGTTGAAACATTTGAAGCATATAATGGGTCCAGGGGACTGGGCATCAATGTTAGGGTAGTTAAGTTGCGGTGGTAGTGAACTATTTAAAAGTTTACCATCTGGTTACAATTATAACGAGCTGTGTACACAGGCATTAATTCATTCTCAAAACATTGATATATTGAGTAATGGGGAAATAAGCATGTACCTTGAAGTTATATATTCTTTCAGCATATTCTGTGAAGAGTGTAGGATAGAGCCAGCCGTCGGGCAGGAGGCGTACCATGCCATTGTTATAGAGTGTCTGGTTTTGACCCATCCTAGCCAGCCACTCCTCGCTCATGTGGACCACCTCGTGCCACTAGCCAGCCGTGTGCTACTCATCTGCTCCATACACGCTTCTCTACCCCTGCAAAAATTATTTTCATAGGAAGGGCTGACCCCGAGGGGCGTCATACAGCTCCTGGAAAATGAGAGATAATAAAGTTTGACCCATGAAAAAAGGAGGGTAGGTCCAATTACTTTGATCAGGTACATTTCACCAGCATCAAGAAGACTGAAAATTGAAGGCGAGATAAAAGTGTGGGGCCTCGTAACACCTTGAATCAGGATGTTTATCATCAGTTACTGAAGAACAGTTTCTGTCACGCAGTTTCCCTTCAAGGGGTCCTTGGGGCTGTAAGGTCACTTTATACAAGCAGATGAAGTAATGCTCCCCTTCCTCGAAACAAACCTAGTTACCTTCCATTCTCCAGCTGTTGACCCTTATAGGGTTTAGTGCTTCGTAAATCAATAAGAGCTATAAAAATAATATCGCTCGATTAGCTATATCTTAAGTGATTAACAGTCGTAATAGTTTTAACTTTTTACGCTATACATTGCCCTAATATGACACACTAATTCGGTAAACGAAGCACCGTTCCATGGTGGTGGAATGAACATGGTAGACACAGCTACATGTGCGTTAAATGAGATACCAAGAACCCTTAACGAATTCGCTGGGGAAGCATGGCGTCAGACCGTCACATTCACGTTATAAACACGTAACACTAAGCACATCAGGTGCAGACCGAAATTTAAGTTCTCTACATTTATTTTGTTGAATTAGACACATGTGCAACTCTTGGGTATCTTTATTGAGGAAAACGTTTCGCCACACAGTGGCTTCATCAGTCCATACAAAGGAGAAACTTGAAGAACAGAGGAGAATGAGGTAATCAGTCCCTCAGCTTGAGTCGATGTGGTCAGTCCATCAATCTTGAACAGAATACGGCATATGAGCGAGAAGCAGCTTATAAACCGTGACAGTGAGAGGCAGCAGTCGTAGGTGGTGTCACATTTGTCCAATGTGGAAGTAGGTCGTGCCCAAGGGTTAGGCAAGTGAAGAATTCCCAAGTATTAAGATCCCAAGAAGTTGCAGTGTCTGACAGGATTGATGGACTGACCACATCGACTCAAAGCTGAGGGACTGATTACCTCATTCTCCTCCTGTTCTTTATAATAATAATGTGAATTA
>NC_069425.1:42059981-42063771 GCF_026875155.1 Cherax quadricarinatus | reverse complement strand
TCCCAAAAAGGGTACATTTCTGATCTTAAACCCACGATAATGGCGGGAACTCATGTAGTTAAACCGTCACTGCAGGATTCACTGGTACACAAAGATTTTGGGAAACCCGGGCGACTATGCCCTGGTATACACTTGCATTGAGAAATTTCACAAAAATTCTATATGCCCCGTTCAAGGCTACACCATACAGCTCTTCGTTGGCAATGCCGTATGTGTCCTTGATGATGGCAGGTAATAAAACTTGAGCTGAGTGGGCATGCACAGCCCCATGCACCACTTCTATGCCGACAGTGTTTACCCTTCTTCTTGCCTGCTGCGCCATTTTGAGAAAACCAAGTTGTCACCGGCTGACAGCAGAGGGCAGGCTCAGCTCACGTCCGCTCGTCCCAGAGGTTGAGCGACGAATGAGTTTATCGAGTTATAGGTTTGAAACCAGTCTGATAAGGAACTCACAAATTATCTTATCAAAACAATATTTAAATTTTCCCAATTTCTTGAATAAAAATGGCAATTTGGAACTTATACAGGCCAAAATCAATCCAAACTTTCTTCTAAGTAAGACTGACCAGAAATTTTAAGGTTTAGTAACTTTTAATTAGGCTTTTGATACGAAAAAAAAAATAGTTACAATTGCTTTCCCCTCAAGGAAGGTTCCTTGATGTTGGTGAGGGGCTCTTGATTTAGGGAATTGGATCTGTGCTCCAGTTCCCCGAATTAAGCCTGAATGCCTTCCACACCCCCCCCCAGGCGCTTTTATAATCCTCCGGGTTTAGCGCTTCCCTCTTGTTATAATAATAATACAATTGCTTTGAGAGCACAAAGATGTCACGGGTACATAAATATTATATAATATGGGGATAACCTAGGATAGCCCAATAAAGTCACTGACTTCTGATCAGGAGAGATATTCTCCAGTTATTTCATTAAGCACAATTTGTTTAAAAAAATAGCAACTAAACTTCCCATGAGAAAAACAACACAGTACTACAAGCTTAAAACAAGAGATGGCCAGTAGCTGAGACTCGACCCTGAAGTCACAAAGAAGTGAATATAAACTGTGGAAATTTTTTAATTTTCCTCAATTCAGCAGGAGTAAATATGACTAATATAATAGTTGTTTATTAAACGTGACGTTGATTTCACCATTCAAGAAATTTTGAAGAAGTGTGCAGCGTCCGCGGAGTGATACAGGAGGGGGAGAGGACGCCATAGTGAATTAATGTGTGAGCATTGGTTGTGGTAGATCGTCACGTAATCTGGCGTCATCGAGGCCATAATTAGTTGTCTCGGTCCAAATTTGTAATAGGAACCCGTGTTTAATGTCCCCTGCTGAAGAATTGGGACAGGAAATTTGCGGGACCTCCAGAATTACGTGTGGATGGTGGAAATAAGGAGACTATGCCATCACTCATACAGGGAAGAAGTACGCCATTGTCCTTTCGTTTAGATTTCTCGCTGGGTAGTGTAGGTTTCTATAAGAGTGGTGGAGTGGGAATCAAAGGAGTGACAGTCCTGTGACCTACTGTGACTAAGTCCCACTTACCTCACCCAAATTACTTACATGTAATAATTCAGGTAATACCCTGTAAACCTCGTGCAGGTAATTTCTCACATAATTAGGTTAGGTCACACACACACACACAAACACACACACACACACACACACACACACACACACACACACACACCACACACACACACACACACACACACACACACACACACCGAACATGTCTCCGGAAGCACACATCAATCAGATAACTGCTGCAGCATACGGGCGCCTGGCAAACCTGAGAACAGCGTTCCGATACCTTAGTAAGGAATCGTTCAAGACACTACACCGTGTATGTCAGGCCCATACTGGAGTGTGCAGCACCTGTTTGGAACCCGCACTTGATAAAGCACGTCAAGAAACTAGAGAAAGTACAAAGGTTTGTGACAAGGTTAGTGCCAGAGCTAAGGGGAATGTCCTATGAAGAAAGATTAAGGGAAATCGGCCTGACGACACTGGAGGACAGGAGGGTCAGGGGAGACATGATAACGACATATAAAATACTGTGTGGAATAGACAAGGTGGACAAAGACAGGATGTTCCAGGGAGGGGACACAGAAACAAGAGGCCACAACTGGAAGTTGAAGACACAAATGAGTCAGAGAGATATTAGGAAGTATTTCTTCAGTCATAGAGTTGTAAGGCAGTGGAATAGCCTAGAAAATGACGTAGTGGAGGCAGGAACCATACACAGTTTTAAGACGAGGTTTGATAAAGCTCGTGGAGCGGGGAGAGAGAGGGCCCAGTAGCAACCGGTGAAGAGGCGGGGCCAGGAGCTAAGACTCGACCCCTGCAACCACAAATAGGTGAGTACAAATAGGTGAGTACACGCACACACACACACACACACACGTACCTTTCCTGAAGTATCCTCCAAACTTCTTGTGCTTATCAGGGATAAATGCTTCCATATCCTTGATGGGTTCCCCTCGCTCTTTCATGGAGTTGAAGGAGCTTTGGTGAGCAACCTGTGGTCACATGTTCACATATCAGAACCATAGTAAACAAAATAGATGCTTACATATTATAGTTTATAACTTTTTATGATTACATATATTATTAGTATTATTACTATTGACTATGCCACTGAGTATAAAAATAGTATGATCCTGGATTTGTTCTAAGGTACAGTATTGTCTTAAAATTTCGTAGGTGTCCCGTAGCTGGATTGCTAGCACATTCACCTCACCCACTGAGGTCCGGGGGTCGATTCCCGGTAAGGGTGGAAAGCGTTAGGATGTGTTTTCTCAATAAGGCACCTGCTGTCCATGTTCACCTATCAGTAAAATAGGTACCTAGGTGTTATTGGGCTGGTGTGGGTCGCATCCTGGGACAAAACTGACCTAATTTGCCCGAAATGCTCTGCATAACAAGCGGTTTTCTATATAGTAGTATGTCACTGATGTCACCTATGCCTGTATACCATGTACATGTACGTGTAGAAATAAAGATTATTATTATTATTATTATTAGTTTATTATTATTATAAGACGGCGAGTGAAAAATACGACCTATGGGCCATATCCAGTACATCACTGTCTTTCTATATTGTTTTCTAAATTGCTGTTTCCAATTTAACACATAATTTATTTCGAGTTGAGTCTATCCTTATCAAGAGCGGGTGTTTTGTCAGTCACAGCATCAAGAGCTGGTAATACTTGACGCACCGAATTTAACTGCAGACTCAGGCCTGGGGGAGAGCATGTCAGCGCCATCTGTGTTCCAGAGTTCGAAATTCTATTTATTGTCCTTGCTTCTCTTGTTTTTTTATTTACTTGTGTCCGAGGAAGACATGAGGTCATTTCATCTGCCCTGTCGAAACACAGGATGTATATACCGAGATGCGCATTTCTCTCAGCGTATTCTTGATTGGTGGTGAGAAGGTTACGGGCAGCCTTAATGATCCTCGCGCAGTCGATAAGTTTGAAACCCCTCCATTAACCATATAACTTGAGCTACTTCACCTGCAGTCTTCCAACTGTAAGTACCTCGTCTTGTGTAAGATTGTTTTGTTAATATAAACTTCGTCAAAAATGCTTTCACATGAAGTTAACCTATGTTTAGTGGTTCTCTCACTTGATGTTTTTCGTACACTTCCATAAACTTATGTATTCTAATTTTGCTTCTCTTTCTACCATCACTCCTATCGTGTCATTATAATTTCGTGAGTCACTCCTACGTCAGTAATAATGCAGAAATTTTAGAGGATTAAATGACCGAGTTTATATATATATATAT
>NC_069425.1:42034981-42054981 GCF_026875155.1 Cherax quadricarinatus | reverse complement strand
ATGCTCCCAGTTAGACTAGAAGAGAGTAAGGTAGTGTCTGCTACGCGTACACAACCACTTGCTATCCTAAGAACCAAGAAAGTTAAGTCTTTCTCTTCTCGCCCATATTTCTTTTATTTCCTGTACGTATCTGGATAAATACTGTATTTTACATTTATGGGCGCCTCTGGTGTCTGTGTTATTTGAGACCAGGTTGTGGCACCAAATCTTAAATTTAACTTTAATTTATATTGTCATATACATATATCTCTTCAATAATTAAATTATTTAGCTGGCCTTGTTCCGGTTTGTTACACTGTTAGTAATGGAGGGACGGATTGGTTGTTCTGGTTTGTCACACTGTTAGTAATGGAGGGACGGATTGGTTGTATCCGCTACCTGATTTTTTTTTTTTTTTTGTATTCAGACATTTTCGCTCAGATGGTCCAACGTACGTTTAGACTTAATAATACAATAAATATTTAAGGTACAACCCTATACACCATTCAAAAAAGGAAACTAGACAGGTTCCTGAAAGCCGTGCCTGAGCAGTCAGGGAATGATGACTAAGCTTGCAGACTGTAAGCAACAATAACTTGATTTGCTCAGACATTTCTCAAGGAAGGATGTCTGCAGGGGTAGGTAGACTAGATATTAGCGACAGGTGTGCTTATGATTTACAATCATTATTCATGAAATGCTTCACGAAGCTCTCGAAGGTGCCGGTGTAAGTGAAGAGCTTCATCACGCGGAAGAAATAGTAGTAGGACACCACCACGTCCTTGGGGCTCCTGGCCACGTAAATCACCTGCGGAACACACAGCATTAGTAATGGCTTCATTCTGGCTGCGTCTTTGGGATTCTAGGCTACGAACACCATTTTAGGAACTAAACATTTATTTACACTAGCCACGTTCTTCGAGTTAATGATAACGTACTTGGGGCTTCTGGCAACGTATGTATTATCCAAGGTACATTATACAATAATACAGACCTTGTGCTTGTTGCTCTGTGACCCTGGTTAACAATATACTCCATGTACACTACTGAAAGATTTGGATTTCTCGCTAAGGACGCCCCACTAACAGTCAAGGTGGAGGAAATTAAGATATCAATACAGACATATACTCTTAAGATGTTGTAGAGCATCTTGGGTAGAGTATTAAAGCACCTATTAATAAAGTGAGGCGAAATTTTTGCTAATATGAAAGCAATTTGTGAAATTACAGAAGAGTAGAAAACTGAAGTGTTTTGAACCAAGGCGAATTCAGATTAATTATTATTCAGCTGAACAGTGCAACACGCTGGGTAAAAAAATGAGGATATATTTTGAAAATGACACTGACATTACAGGGTGTTCCTGAAAGGAAAAAAATGGTTTCATTAAATACCTGTGTAATTCATACATTCCACCTAAATATTAACGTCAACTATATTTTTAATACCGAGAAAATGAAATGGTGTAGTGATAAGGCCTATTAATTTAAGAGTTCGTTGTTTACTTTAGTTTCTTACCAAATTATTTAAATACGTTGCTACATAACTACAACAAAAAGATTGCTCGATTTTTTTTCTGAAGGTAAAGAATTAATTTTATGATTTGAAAAACGCTGGATTTGAGAAACTATTCAGCGCCCTGATCAAAAGGACACCAATATAGTTACATTTACTGTTAATGTCACGTGAGGATTCGTGCTCTCTCTCTCCGTCCCACTAAAAACATTTTTAAACATATTTTTTTTTATTATCACACTGGCCGATTCCCATCAAGGCAGGGTGGCCCGAAAAAGAAAAACTTTCACCATCATTCACTCCATCACTGTCTTGCCAGAAGGGTGCTTTACACTACAGTTTTTAAACTGCAACATTAACACCCCTCCTTCAGAGTGCAGGCACTGTACTTCCCATCTCCAGGACTCAAGTCCGGCCTGCCGGTTTCCCTGAACCCCTTCATAAATGTTACTTTGCTCACACTCCAACAGCACGTCAAGTATTAAAAACCATTTGTCTCCATTCACTCCTATCAAACACGCTCACGAATGCCTGCTGGAAGTCCAAGCCCCTCGCACCCAAAACCTCCTTTACCCCCTCCCTCCAACCTTTCCTAGGCCGACCCCTACCCCACCTTCCTTCCACTACAGACTGATCCACTCTTGAAGTTATTCTGTTTCGCTCCATTCTCTCCACATGTCCGAACCACCTCAACAACCCTTCCTCAGCCCTCTGGACAACAGTTTTGGTAATCCCGCACCTCCTCCTAACTTCCAAACTACGAATTCTCTGCATTATATTCACACCACACATTGCTCTTATACATGACATCTCCACTGCCTCCAGCCTTCTCCTCGCTGCAACATTCATCACCCATGCTTCACACCCATATAAGAGCGTTGGTAAAACTATACTCTCATACATTCCCCTCTTTGCCTCCAAGGACAAAGTTCTTTGTCTCCACAGACTCCTAAGTGCACCACTCACCCTTTTCCCCTCATCAATTCTATGATTCACCTCATCTTTCATAGACCCATCCGCTGACACGTCCACTCCCAAATATCTGAATACATTCACCTCCTCCATACTCTCTCCCTCCAATCTGATATCCAATCTTTCATCACCTAATCTTTATGTTATCCTCATACAGTACCTAAAAAAAAACTGGGTTGAGTTAGGCAAATTAACTTACAATCCGTAAAATAAAAAAAAAGTCTTTGGAAAAAATCTACATCAGTTTAGGTTACTGCTGTGGGAAAAGGGGTGATTCCGTCCTTAATAAGATGGCGCAACTTTAGAGAAGCCACTCGCATTATATGCAGGTGAGTATATCGTGCGTGTGTGTATATTGAAAGCAACATTGCTGTACACTTAGGGTGTTAGCTATAATTCTTAGACTGCTGGTTGAAATACATGTAACTGATGATGAACAGATATTGACTAATATCCCGTTGTTTAATCGATAGGCTTCAAACCTAATAAACCAACAAAACAATTCAGGCGGACTGACCTTCGTCTGTTCGAGGATATGAGGAGTGAGAAGAGCGAAGGGAAGATGAGATTTCATAACCCGCGGGTCAGGCATTAACTCACACATCTGGAAAGCCATCCCGTCTTCAATCTTTCTCCCTGGACACACTTCGTGGAAGGCTTTTATGAAGTGGTCAATACTCACACCCTCCAGACCTTTACCATCGAGGATCATATCCAGGCTGAAGATTACAAAAAGGACATCTGTACATAAATTTACTACGGATCGTGCTATAGCAAGTATTTACAAAAATTACGGTGAGCTCTATATTCGCAACAGTATAGCATTATGCTTGAAATATATAAGTATGTCACAATATTCACCATTGTCAAATCATGTATGAATGTGTAATAAATTCTTATCAACAATTAGAGTTAAGCATGCAAATGCACGTTAAATACTTGTTAATTAATGGTATTGCACAAAAGTGTTGCGAGAGGCTACCGATACTGCTGTACAATTTCAAGGAAGAGTTGCTCATGCAAGAAACATCAGAGGTGAAACGAAAAGTAGTTGTAGGAGATTCTTAACACACCCCATCTCCCTTCTCCCCGCATGCCGGGAACTGGGTAAAAAAAAAATAGAGCTGTCATCAGTATTTGCAGGAGTGTGTAGAGGAAAACTTGATCTACGTTTAAATAGCTGTGGTTCGTACTTCGGTTTACGTGCGGCCAGCAATAAATACCTGGTTGATCAGTCTCTGACCCACCACGAGGCCTGGTCACGGACCGCGCCGCGGGGGCTTATCCCCTCGAAACCTCTTCCAGGTATGGATGGTACCTGCTCTCTTCCTTGAACCAAATCTGAATGCCTCTCATTCCTTCATTCCCTCACAGGTTTAACGCTTTCCCATGAATGTGTAATATTTGTAGAAGAAAATGCCAGTGGCTTATAGGGGAAAGGAACTATGGTTTGTATGGGAAAGATGGTGTAAGGGGAATATGGGATGGTTTGTATGGGATGCAACGGTTTATAGGAAGGAGGGTCAATGGTTTATAGGAAAGAGGGGCAATGGTTTGTAGAGTTTGAGTCACCCACCAAGGTAGGGTTACTGAGAGAAGAAACCGTCATCATACATTCATTCGGTTCCTGTTTTGCCAAAAATTTGTGATAAAACACAGCTCAAATGAGACTCCGTCTTTTTACGTTCCCATCCCTCCAAAGATAAACAAAAATTAAACCCAGTCTATTAGATAGCTATGACAGTTTTTTTTTTATATTCAGCTATCATGATGAAATATAAAAAAATGTGGTGTATCAACACGCGGCTAATGGCAGGAGCTTGTCAAAGATATTCATACTCAATTTCCGGAGAGCGGTGATAGATGGGTTCACCAGCGAGTGGATGGTTAAGGTCTGGGTTGTGAAGCATCGTCCACACCACCTCCTGCATCCATGTCGTCCCAGACTTAGGCATCGTCATCACCACCACATCGCTGGACCTGAACTGATAATACGAGAAGATTGGATTACAAATATACAAGGTGCCGAGATCAACTGATGTACCGAGAGTCGGCTGATTTTCGGTACATCTCTGATATATTGAAGTTAGTTTAATAGTTTTATTATGCACCATAAATGCATTCTGTGGGCGGTAGTTGAAACATTTGAAGCATATAATGGGTCCAGGGGACTGGGCATCAATGTTAGGGTAGTTGCGGTGGTAATGAACTATTTAAAAGTTTACCATCTGGTTACAATTATAACGAGCTGTGTACACAGGCATTAATTCATTCTCAAAAACATTGATATATTGAGTAATGGGGAAATAAGCATGTACCTTGAAGTTATATATTCTTTCAGCATATTCTGTGAAGAGTGTAGGATAGAGCCAGCCGTCGGGCAGGAGGCGTACCATGCCGTTGTTATAGAGTGTCTGGTCTTGACCCATCCTAGCCAGCCACTCCTCGCTCATGTGGACCACCTCGTGGCCACTAGCCAGCCGTGTGCTACTCATCTGCTCCATACACGCTTCTCTACACCTGTAAAAATTATTTTCATGAGGAAGGGCTGACCCCGACGGGGGTCATACAGCTCCTGGAAAATGAGAGATAATAAAGTTTGACCCATGAAAAAGGAGGGTAGGTCCAATTACTTTGATCAGGTACATTTCACCAGCATCAAGAAGACTGAAAATTGAAGGCGAGAAAAAAGTGTGTGCCTCGTAACACCTTGAATCAGGATGTTTATCATCAGTTACTGAAGAACAGTTGTCTGTCACGCAGTTTCCCTTCAAGGTGGGTCGTTGGTGCTGTAAGGTTACTTTATACAAGCAGATGAAGTAATGCTCCCCTTCCTCGAAACAAACCTAGTTACCTTCCATTCTCCAGCTGTTGACCCTTATAGGGTTTAGTGCTTCGTAAATCAATAAGAGCTATAAAAATAATATCGCTCGATTAGCTAGTATCTTAAGTGATTAACAGTCGTAATAGTTTTAACTTTGACGCTATACATTGCCCTAATATGACACACTAATTCGGTATCGAAGCACCGTTCCATGGTGGTGGAGTGAACATGGTAGACACAGCTACATGTGCGTTAAATGAGATACCAAGAACCCTTAACGAATTCGCTGGGGAAGCATGACGTCAGACCGTCACATTCACGTTTAAAACACGTAACACTAAGCACATCAGGTGCAGACCGAAATGTTAAGTTCTCTACATTTATTTTGTTGAATTAGACACATGTGCAACTCTTGGGTATCTTTATTGAGGAAACGTTTCGCCACACGGTGGCTTCATCAGTCCATACAAAGGAGAAACTTGAAGAACAGGAGGAGAATGAGGTAATCAGTCCCTCAGCCTTGAGTCGATGTGGTCAGTCCATCAATCTTGAATAGAATACGGCATATGAGCGGAGAAGCAGCTTATAAACCGTGGACAGGTGAGAGGCAGCAGTCGTAGGTGGTGTCACATTTGTCCAATGTGGAAGTAGGTCGTGCCCAAGGGTTAGGCAAGTGAAGAATTCCCAAGTATTAAGATCCCAAGAAGTTGCAGTGTCTGACAGGATTGATGGACTGACCACATCGACTCAAGGCTGAGGGACTGATTACCTCATTCTCCTCCTGTTCTTCAAGTTTCTCCTTTGTATGGACTGATGAAGCCACCGTGTGGCGAAACGTTTCCTCAATAAAGATACCCAAGAGTTGCACATGTGTCTAATTCAACAACATGTCAATAACAAAATCCCCCCAACAAACACAGAATACAACCTCGTTCATATTTGCTAATATACAGGGCCTTAAGCCATCCACCAACAACAAAATACCTTTTATCAGTGGACTTCTAGTGGAGTCTAATGCAATGTTTGCAGCCTTCACAGAGACTCACACAAAAGATCACTTTGACAGTGAAATGTGGATAAGTGGTTACAACCTTTTTAGATGCGACAAAAAAAACGGGCAACAAGGGGGGGTTGGCCTGTACGTCAAAATCCCTTATCTGAAAGGGTTGCTGAACACCACAAATGAGGTAGTTGAATTCTATCAATAAAGATCGAAACCCAAAAACCGTCATTGTGGTTGATACAAGCCCCAGATGCAACCTCCCAAAGTTCAAGGGAAAAGCTACTAAAATCGTTACGTTTGGAAAAAATTCCCGCTCCACCCCCAAAAATCTTACTGCCTTGGGATTTCAACCCAAGGATACAAAAGGAAGAATGTAGCAAATAATTTTTAGCTGAAAAAATCCCCCGGGGGTAGGCAGATGAAAAGGGCAACAGGCTACTAAGTCCGCGAAAAACCAAACCCTTTAAGCCGCAGTTGGAGCCAACAAGACTAGAAAAAACCTTTACCTTATCTTTACAAATAAAGACCTGATAAGAGACATAAAATACAAAACAAAATTCCCATCCAATCAATCGAAGCCAACTACTTCTAGGGGTTCCCGAACCAATGCATGTACGTGAAGGTGTCTTTACAAAAAAAAATTTTAACAACAAAAACATCAACTGGGAAACCATAAACCATGTCCTAAACGAAACATTTGGGAAGATGCTTAAATACTGGATCCAAACCCGGCCTTGAAAGGATCAACTTCCCGGAGCCAAGATGTTCTAGGCATTTCCCCCAAGAAAGAAGAAGAGCAGGGGTAAACGGAGAGAAAAAGACGCTCCCTCTACAGAAAACGACGAAGCATGAGCCCCAGGGGGTGCTGAATATCAACACAAAGGAGGGGGCTGACCGGGGAAATGGAAACTATCGAACTTAAGCAAAAAACCTTTTCAGGAACCCAAAAGGGGGAGGAGGAGCTTAACATTAGTGAATTGAAAGAAAAAATTTAAAAATATTTCTTTTCAAGCCAAAAACAAGCAAATACACAATCTAGTATCGGGCCCTTACTCAAGACAGGATGGGACCTTACAAGACGACAAAAGGAAATGAGTGAAAATATTGAAATCCCAGTACGATCTGTGTTTAAGTGAACCACTAATCGGTCTGAGGATCGACGACCCAATATGATTTCTTCATGAATGAGACTCCAAACTCCATAATGTATGCCAGATTTCCGACATTACCCTAACCCCATAGATTTCGAAAAAGCCATTGATCAACATGGCCTATGCACTCAGCCCGGGCCCAGGACTCGTGGAACTCTGTTTCATTAAGAACGCAAGAAACCCCTCTCGCGTGCCTAAGTAACTATGGGGAGGAGCTTGGCTATGGGTGAAATTCCACAGTCACCTTAAAAACAAGGATATAGCCCGTCCATAAAGGTGGCAGCAAAGCATTAGTAAGAACTATAGGACCAATAGCTCTGACGTCCACATCATTAAAAATCTTTGAAGGAGTGCTAAGATGAGCAGGATAGCAAATCTCCTAGGATTCCCAAATCTGCACATTCCAGGGCAACATGGGTTCAGGGCAGGTCGCTCCATGCCTCTCACAACTACTGGATCACTATGACATGGCCTTGGTAATGCACTGGAAAGAAATTCAGATGCAGATGTAATATACACAGACTTTGCAAAAGCATTTGACAAATGCGATCATGGCGTAATAGCCCATAAAATACGTGCTAAAGGAATAACTGGGAAAGTGGGGAGATGGATCTTCAACTTCCTAACAAATCGAACACAAAGAGTAGTGGTCAACAGAGTTAATCGGAGGCTGCCATAGTGAAGAGCTCTGTTCCACAAGGCACAGTACTCGCCCCCATCTTATTCCTTATCCTCATATCAGACATAAACAGAGATAAGATTTAAGATTTCGTTCGGATTTTTAACCCCGGAGGGTTAGCCACCCAGGATAACCCAAGAAAGTCAGTGCGTCATCGAGGGACTGTCTAACTTATTTCCATTGGGGTTCTTAATCTTGTCCCCCAGGATGCGACCCACACCAGTCGACTAACACCCAGGTACCTATTTGCTGCTAGGTGTATTTGCTGCTAGGTGAACAGGACAACAGGTGTAAGGAAACGTGTCGAAATGTTTCCACCCGCCGGGAATCGAACCCGGGCCCTCCGTGTGTGAAGCGGGGCTTAGCCACCAGGCCAACGGGCCACTACAGCACCGTATCATCCTTTGCAGATGATACTAGGATCTGCATGAGGCTTTCATCTGCTGAGAACGCGGTTAACCTCCAAGAGATATTAAACAATGTTTTCCAGGGGCAACGATTAACAATATGATGTTCAATGAGGGACATATTCCAACTTACTCCGTTATGGAAAACTGGAGGAGATAATAACTAGAAAGAGTATACTACTGGCTGACTCCGGCCATACAATAGAGCGGAAAAATAATGTAAGGGACCTGGGAGTAGTAATGTCTGAGGAATCTCACTTTCAAGGATCACGACAGTGCCCGATCGCACGTGCAAAGAAAATATTGGATGGATAATGAGAACTTTCAAAACGAGAGAGAGATGCCAAGCCCATGATGGATCCTTTTCAAATACTTTTCTCTCTAGGGCTGGGAATACTGCGGTACATTAACTTCTCCATACAAAGCAGGTGAAATCGCAGATTAGAGTGTGTACAGAGATCCTTTCTGCACGTATAAGTTCTGTCAAGCACCCTTGACTACTGGAACGCTTGGAAGCACTTGACTTGTACTCGTTGGACGCAGGGATGGAGGGATATATTCATATATCTAACACTTGGAAAAATCTTGGAAGGAATGGTCCCAAATCTGCACACAGATTCACTCCGTACGAAAGTAAAGACTGGGCAGGCGATGCAAAAATGCCACCAATCAAAAGTAGGGGGTCCATGGTTTCACTAAGAGGAAAACACCATAAGTGTCCGGGGCCCAAAAACTGTTCAACAGACTCCCATCAAGCATTAGGGGATTTGCCATAAACCCCTGGCTGCTTCAAGAGAGAGCTGGACAGATACCTAAAGTCAGTTGCCGGATCAGCGGGCTGTGGCTCGTACGTTGGATGAGTGCGGCAGCAGTAACAGCCTAGTTGATCAGGCCCATGATGCCATCGGGGAAGGATGGTCATGGACGGGCCCTCGGCGGCGTTGATCCCCGGAATAACCTTCCAGGTAAACCTCCAGGTAACGTCGGTTCTCTGAAACCATTCATTACAATCATGTCGGTGTGTGGGTGGGGGTGGGGGTTGATTCAGAAGACCTGTTGTACCTTTCCCCTGGATCGAACCTAGGCTTACGTTTAAGCTATCCTTTTTGATTATAATCTGGATCAAACCTGATTGCTTTCTATTCTCCCCAAAGCGCCGTGTGATTCCTTATCGGTTTTAACAATTCTTACCGTGAACCTAATACTGAAAATAAATTAATACCGTATCCGCTGTAAGCTCGCATCTAAACTTATTCCCCTTAGTGTGTAGAAAATTGCATTAAAATACGTAACTATTTTATCATTTTGTTTCAACACTGGGATTTTTATTGACAAAAACAGCAGCAGCAACTGCAGCAGCAACAACAGCGAGCAACAACAGCAGCAACAACAAGCAGCAGCAACAACAGCAGCCAGCAACCAGCCGCAACGAGCAGCAACAGCAGCACAGCAGCAGCAGCAAACAGGCAGCAGCATACAATAACAGTGCAGCGCAACAACAGGCAGCGCAAAAAGCAGAAGCAACAACAGCAGCAACAACAGCAGCAGCAACAACAGCAGCAGCACAGCAGCAACAGCTGCAGCAGCACACAATAACGCAGCGCAAACAACAGCAGCAGCAACAGCAGCAACAAGCAGCAGCAACACAGCAGCAGCACAGCAGCAACAACAGCACGCAGCAACAACAGCAGCAGCAACAGCAGCAAACTCAGCAGAGCAACAAAGCAGCAGCAGCAAAAACAACCAGCAGCAGCTACAACAGCAGCAGCCACAACAGCCAGCAAGCAACAACAGCTAGGCAGCAACAACAGCAGCTGCAACAACAGCAGCAGCCACAGCAGCAACAACAGCAGCATGCAAACAACAGCTGCAACAACAGCAGCACGCAGCAGCAACAACAGCAGCAGCAACAACAGCAGCTGACAACTAACAAACGCAGCAGCAACAGCAGAACAACAGCTGCAGCAACAACAGCAGCAGCAACAACAGCAGCAGCAACAAGCAGCTGCAAACAGCCAGCAGCACAACAGCAAACAGCAGCAGCAACAACAGCAGCAACAACAGCAGCAGCAACAACAGCAGCAAGCAACACGGCAGCAGGCAAAAACAGCAGCAGCAGCAACAGCAGCAACAGCAGCGCAACAACAGCAGCAACAACCGCATCAGCAAAACAGCAACAGCAGCAGCACACAGCAGCGCAACAACAGCAGCAGCAGCAGCAACAACCAGCAGCAGCAACACAGCAGGCAGCAGCAAGACGCAGCATCAACAGCAGCAGCAGCATCAACAGCAGCAGCAGCAACAACAGCAGCAGCAAAAAACAGCAGCAGCAACAACAGCAGCAACACAACAGCAGAAAACAACAGCAGCAAAAAACAACAGCAGCAGCAAACAACAGCAGCAACAACAACAGCAGCACAACAACAGCAGCAAACGAGCAACAAAAACAGCAGCAACAACAGCAGCAACAACAACAGCCCAGCGCAAAAACCAGCAGAAACCAGCAGCAAAAAACAGCAGCAGCAACAACAAGCAGCAGAAACAACAGCAGCAGCAACAACAGCAGCAGCAACAACAGCAGCAACAACACGCAGAAAAGAGCAACAAACAGCAGCACAACAACAGCAGCAAAACAACAGCACCCAACAAAAACAGCAGAAAGCAAACAACAGCAGCAACAAAAGCAGCAACAACAGCAGAAAACAACACAGCACCCAACAACAACAGCAGCAGCAACAACGCAGCAGCAACAATAATAATAGCAGTATTGGAGATGAAAAGATGGTGTAATCAGTTGCGAAGATGTAGGTTCGAGTGGTCAGTCGGCAGCCTGGAAAAGTGTTCCGCTCCATATACTGAAACAGTGTGAATACCAAATTTTCTACTGTCTCCAGTGTTGTAGTCGACTGAAGTCTGCTATGCAGGAGAAACGTTTTGGCAGTAAAGATACCCAAGTGTATACCTGGAGAAGGTTTCGGGGGTCAACGCTCCCGCGGCCCAGTCTGTGACCAGGCTTCTCGGTGGAGCAGGGCCTGATCAACTAGGCTATTGCTGTTGGCCGCACGCAAACCGACGTACGAATCACAGCCCAACTGATCAGGTACTGACTTTATGTGCCTGTCCAGCTCCTCCTTGAAGACAGCCAGGGGTCGGTATCAATTACCATGATTTATATCATAAACTAGCTTTGATATACAAAGCAATCAATTAAAATATTCCTTAGCGTAGTAGGAGACAGACGAAGCTGGTAAGTACGATAACCAAAGATCAAGTGTGACTACAATGAACTACTTTAAGTAAGGGTTAACAGCCTTAACGTGTACATATGAAAAAAAAAAAATCATGATTCACAAAAAATTGGGGTTTCACGACTGGGAAGTCGTCGGGAAAAACTAATTTACTACAATCGGTTCCTGAGCAGCAGTGCTGTGGTGCTGACATTGGACTGAATGTGATCGGTAACAGCCTGATTAATTGGTCTTGATTCGCCCGAAGGTCTGATCTGTGATCAGGCCGCAGGAGCGTTGCCTCCAGAAAAATTTTTTTCCTCCCGGTAAAAGATTGAAGGTTCTGAACCGCTAAACGTCCAAGGAATCGGCACATTCATTGCATTAATGATGAAAAAAAATTCTCCGTCGTACAGTAGAGCGTTCGCCCCCAACGTTAATCATATTTATATATATAGGTTTGGAGCAGAGAGGGAGAGTTTTGGAATTCAAAACACCAGCCACTTAATTATTCAGAGCTCCCTACATACTGGAGGGTAATTTAGAAGGACAAGTGAGAAAACACTAGGATATTTGGAAAAAGTTTCGGTCCCGGTTTTTTATTTGATTTGATCGATTCGTCAGGAACTACGTCCTGACACGGGTCTTAATGCTAAGATGACCCTCCCGAAGGAGATGTCGAATAATTCAGTGCTGTTCTGTGGCCAAGTTCAGGGTCTTGATATAGTTTCAGTGCGTTCCACGGCAAAATATTTTATTGTTCAACAACTGGTGAGGCCATCAGGCCCCCCATCATTGTCTCTGGGTCCTGTGTTGGGTGATCGGGTAAATTTGCCAAAAAACACATGGATTGTTTCGTCCGTCATTTCCTTATTCGAAGGTCTTCGCAATAGTTCTGAATGTCTCTTTGTGTTCTTCTGAGTCTGTCAGTTCGCATATGATATCGATGAAGCACGTGTATAATCTACATCATTTGATGGCTCAAGGGTAATGTGGGATGTCCTGCAATGCTCTCTTTGGGTATAGTGCTTGTCACTTGTGACCGTTGGGGTGCTAGGGTTGACGCATTGGCTGCAGTCTGTTCCTGCAGCATGGGGCTGCTGGCTCCCATTGTTGGGTGGGAGCTTGAATAGGAGAATCGCAAGCTGGCTGAGGAAGGGCGTGACCCCGTTGCTGATGTTTCCTCGGCTTCCTTCGTCGGGTATGGCCGGGAAGTGGCACTGCAAGTATTACTGTAGCCTCCTCTGACGAGTTGCTGCTTAGTGGTGAGGGCTCTACTTGATGTTGGAGGCTGGACAACTGGAGTTTACCATGTTGCCTTGACACGGCGGAGCCTCTCCGGGCAGTGTAGGTTCTAAGCATGATGTTTCTTGTTGCAGTTAGGACATCGAGGTTCCGTAGCTTCACCTCTCTTGAATCTACTCAAGCAGTCCTTGGTTGGGTGAGGCCCGCTGCAGATGCCGCATACTTCTTTAAATTATTATTATAATAAAAAAAGCGCTAAACCGACAAGGCTTCTTTAAATTGACATCGGGCGCTGAGGTGGTTATACCCGTGGCACCTGAAGCACCTCACAGGCTCTGGTTTGTACACCCTAACCGGGTATGTTTCCCAGTAACCGAGATCCAATTGAGTTGGGAGAGGTCCTTTATGTTGGAGCAAGACCTGCCTCGCAGGTAGTTGCCATCCTTCCTGGCTCTGAGTCGCTCAGCTTTCAGGATGTTGTTTCTGTGGATTGCATCGAGAGGCATGTCTAGCAGATAGCGCATTAATACGCCTTTTGTCACCCGTTCTGTGGATTTTAGTTCTGTGAGAACGAGTGGTGATTCGAGGTCGTTCACTCTCTGCAGTACCTCATAGGGCTCTGTTTCGGGGAGTGAGAATAAACTATTTCGTCAGGTTTGGGGATACTGATATCTTCAGGCCGTATTTTCTCTCCATGTGAATTATAGTACCATGATGTGTCCGTTGTTGATGAGTCTGAATTTGTTGTCTGCGGATGGTTTAGTTTGACTGGTCTGCAGGGAAACACTGTGCCTTCCCTTGCACTTCGAAGATCGTACTTCCTGCCAACCTTCAGCATACGGTATTTCTGTGGTTAGGATGGGCATTTCTTCATTCATACTTATCTCACTGTCCAGGCTAATTTCACTTGTATCGTTGTCCCAGTCCAGAGAGTAGTCTCGCAGCTGCTTCGCCAAAACTGCTACCCACATTTTCAAATCCGAATCCTCTGTTGAGTTCTTGGAAGATCGTGACCTCTTCCTTTCGGAAGCAGCCATGAGTTTCCGTCTGATTGTCTCATCTTCGGTGTACCAGCCGATGAACTACTACTGTATGTATAATGTTCGTCAAGACCGTAGTCCTGGCACGGGGCAGTATATATAGGTGGAGAGTGAGGTGTGAGTGACGCATGGTGACCTGAAGAATGCCATATTGAGATAAGGACAGGTAAACAATGTGATCACGTGACTCCTGTGTTGTTAGGCAGGTAGTGCTTTGCCTGGCTGACTATCATGTATGCTAATGTTTTAGAAATTTTGTAGTTTACAGTGTTATGTTCTATGGTATCGGTGACGGCTATTAGCGAGGCTTCCAGACATCGTCGGCGTCTAAGGTCTTGTTTGGTGAGGACGAGCTGTTTTTCATCCCAATTCATCAAATGTCTCGTGTCGTCCCTATGGACGACACGGGAACTGCATGGGGTCACTCACATCTCACTCTCCGCCTCTATATACTGTCTTTTTAACCTCTGTATGTTAGGTCCCAGGACAGAAACGTTTTCTAATATGACCTAGTGTTCGCTTAAGTGTCTTGCTCAACCAACTTGTCGGTATTAATTGCCAAAGTTTATACCGTACCTGGAGGGTGTTCCTGGGGTCAGCGCCCCCGGAACACCCACCAGGTATATCAGGTTTACATTTTCACAAATAATAAAAGTACATTAAAGAAGCTTAACTATTTTACACCTCGCACATATAACCAAAATTTTTAAAGAACGGTCCTGCAAGCCACAAGACCAGATCATAATAATACTTTTAAGTGCTTGTACTCTAGGCTGGAATATATTGATGTACGCGAGCAGTCCGAGCAGTCTTTAAGGCAGACGAAATTGCAGACCTCGAAGATTTGAAGAGATGTTTCACTGTTAGTAATAAATTAGTGAGCTGTATGACTTTTGTAGGTGTAGCGCTTCTTTAAGATTATAATAATTAAATTAGTGACAGCGTAAATTATTGAGAATATCTAAAATTGTAAATTAATTAATGGAACGAAGGCAAGAAAGATGTATCGTACTTTACACTTGGAAAGTAATGAATAATTAAAATTTACAACTCGTATCTAGTTGTAAGTAGTGTGTAAACATTAAGATAAGATAAGATAAGATTTCGTTCGGATTTTTAACCCCGGAGGGTTAGCCACCCAGGATAACCCAAGAAAGTCAGTGCGTCATCGAGGACTGTCTAACTTATTTCCATTGGGGTCCTTAATCTTGTCCCCCAGGATGCGACCCACACCAGTCGACTAACACCCAGGTACCTATTTGCTGCTAGGTGAACAGGACAACAGGTGTAAGGAAACGTGTCGGAATTTCCACCCGCCGGGAATCGAACCCGGGCCCTCCGTGTGTGAAGCGGGAGCTTTAGCCACCAGGCCACCGGGCCACCAAATGGATTAGTCTTCCCGAAATGCTCAGGTATGTTAGTGGTTTTCTTTGTGCCTAACATTCTATAAAATGTAAATCACACATTGTAACCTTTGCACTCCTCATGGGAGGTTCCTTGACGCTGGTGAGGGGCTCTTGATCTAGGGAATTGGATTTGTGCTCCAGCTCCCTGAATTAAGCCTGAATACCTTTCATATCCCCCCCAGGCGCTGTGTAATCCTACGGGCTTAGCGCTTCTCCCTTAATTATAATAATGTAACCTTTGCAAAGAAATCAAAATTGTACTGAAAGAGCCGCAGGTGTACCTTGGAAAGCTCACCCCAACAGAAGCGTCAGGACCACTTGCAGAAAGATGCCGTATCAAGTACTGGAGGTGGTGGTCTTGTGAGTGCCACAAGAAGTTACCACAAGTCATGATTTACTGGCATCCACCCAGTGTTACCAACTCAGCGAGTGAGCTGCCCTTTCTTTTTTATATTCTTATGTCACAAAAAACAACTAGAATAACCATAGAAGAAATTTAGGCACATTAATCACATAGGGAAGAGTTAATAAAATGCTTCGGCTAATTAACTCTGTTATACTTCGGACAAGTGGAGGAAAACTGCTGTTATCATCATGTTTTTAACATCGTCCTAAATTAATTCTGAGGAGTTACTTTTTGCTTCTCTTAACCTGCTGGAGACGAAGGATATGCTGCCCGCTTAATATAATTATTTCTTCAGGTACATGTACAAGGTATACAGACCATAGTTGACATCAATGACATATTACTATATAGAAAGCCGCTTGTTATGCAGGGCATTTCGGGCAAACTAGGTCAGTTTTGTCCCAGGATGCGACCCACACCAGTCGACTAAAACCCAGGTACCCACTATACTGATGGGTGAACAGGGACAACCGGTGTAAAGAAACGCGCCCAATATTATATGTTTCTACCCTCGTCGGGAATCGAACCCGGACTCTCGCCGTGGGGAGCTCTCGCTTCGCACGGCGAGGATGTCGTCCTTACTTACACTAGTCACACTCAGGGTTGCCGGAAAAACCCTGTCAGAGCTGTCTTTGGGAACATGAAAGGAAGAAACAGTTTGGCTTGAACTTTGTCTCTTGAGCAATTTTACAGTGCCCGTGGTTTACACGTGAAAGCATGACCCACTTTTACGAATTATTTCGGGGGGAAGCACTAACTCTGGGGGGTTAGTGCCGGGGGAAATGCGTGGAAATCAGTTCGACCCAAAGGGTGGGGAGTGGCCCCAATTTTTGGATTAAGAGCGTTTTAGTAAATTTTAAAGGACACCTATAAAGGGAAGTAGAGAGCAATATGTTAATTGTATTTTTTAAATTATTATTAAGTTTTTTTACTGAAAGCTTAAAATCGAGGGGTCAAATTGAGAGCATTACGTGGCGTGACCATTTGAGGGATGACGGGGATTACTCTCTCATTGCGGTTGCGGCTAAATTTTTCACACAATTTTTCCGTCTGGGCACCATGTGTGCACCGGGTTGTTATCTCTCGGCCCGTTCAAAAATTTTTTTTTAATCTCTTAAAGTAAAGTTTAAAAGTGTATCCCTTTGACGGGTCGTGATCAGGTAGTGACCTTGTGTACTGATAGGTTTCAATCCCCTTTAACCCTTTTTTGGTCCCCCATCAGATGTGATTTGTATAAAGTGTGTTGAGTATTTTCGTGGGGTCTGCACTGAGGGAGTGTATAGCCCTTGTCTTAGCGCTTCTTTTTTATTATAAAAATGCCTAGGGAAAGTGTATACAAGGCACAGTACTAGCTCCATTTGTTTCCCCATCCTCATATCCGACTAGCAAGGATGTCACCCAGCACCGTGCTTCCTTTGCGATGACACCCGAATTGCATGACAGTGTCTTCCATTGCAGACACTGCAAGCTCCAGGCGGACATCAACTAAATCTTTCAGTGGGCTGCAGAAAACAATATGAAGTTCAACGATGAGAAATTTCAATTACTCAGATATGGTAAACATGAGGAAATTAAATCTTCATCAGAGTAAAAAACAAATTCTGGCCACAAAATAGAGCGAAACACCAACGTCAAAGACCTGGGAGTGATTATGTCGGAGGATCTCACCTTCAAGGACCATAACATTGTATCAATCGCATCTGCTAGAAAAATGACAGATGGATAATGAGAACCTTCAAAACTAGGGAGGCCAAGCCCATGATGACACTCTTCAGGTCACTTGTTCTATCTAGGCTGGAATATTGCTGCACTCTAACAGCACTTTCAAGGCAGGTGAAATTGCCGACCTAGAAATGTACAGAGAACTTTCACGGCGCGCATAACGGAGATAAAACACCTCAATTACTGGGAGCGCTTGAGGTTTCTAAACCTGTATTCCCTGGAACGCAGGAGGGAGAGATACATGATTATATACACCTGGAAAATCCTAGAGGGACTAGTACGAACTTGCACACGAAAATCACTCACTACGAAAGCAAAAGGACTTGGCAGACGATGCACCACCCCCCAATGAAAAGCAGGGGTGTCACTAGCACGTTAAGAGACCATACAATAAGTGTCAGGGGCCCGAGACTGTTCAACTGCCTCCCAGCACACATAAGGGGGATTACCAACAGACCCCTGGCAGTCTTCAAGCTGGCACTGGACAAGCACCTAAAGTCAGTTCCTGATCAGCCGGGCTGTGGCTCGTACGTTGGTTTGCGTGCAGCCAGCAGCAACAGCCTGGTTGATCAGGCGCTGATCCACCAGGAGGCCTGGTCACAGACCGGGCCGCGGGGGCGTTGACCCCCGAAACTCTCTCCAGGTAAACTCCAGGTATATCAGTATGTATATTTAAGGATTACAGTATTATATCCTTCATGCATGTCGTCAATAAACCCCTGGTTGCCTTCAAGAGAGAGCTGGACAGCTACCTAAAGTCAGTGCCGGATCAGCCGGGCTGTGGCTCGTACGTTGGACTGCGTGCGGCCAGCAGTAACAGCCTGGTTGATCAGGCCCTGATCCACCGGGAGGCCTGGTCATGGACCGGGCCGCGGGGGCGTTGATCTCCGGAATAACCTCCAGGTAACCTGACATAAACATATATAGCAACTTAGTTTTCTGATTACACACAGGTTCCTCCTTCAAACTGTACCAAAATTCAACAGTCATACAGTATTTTTCTTATCGAAGTTTATGTAAAATTAACAGCCATTCATTCGCATTTTCATGCTCAAATATTGATTTTGTCCCCGCCTGGAAAAGTGAACAGGTCCTGTTATGTCTCACTATTAAGGGATTTCATGATATAAACTATAACTGATAAAAATAATTTTGATAAAAAGACAATTGACCAAACACTAGAACATATTTATTAGAAAATCTTTTGATAAATATATCCTAGTGTTTGTGTCTTCTTTTAACCAGGAATTTCATATCCTTTTGTATACAGTTTGGAATGTCATTGTTTTCTTCTTTCTTTGTACTGTTTTCACCGTGATTATAACTTGTGTTTGTGGGTGTCTCGGTCATCCTTTATTTGATCTTTCCATTCATAGCCGTTAAATTTTAGTTTTTGTTGGTAAAAGTGTAAGATTAATATGTATCATGTTAATGACATCCGATTCAGGAACTGAGGGAGATGAAGATCTATGATCAACGCCAGAATAACCCAAAGCCGTTTTGCCAATGGTTGAAATTTATATTTTCAGTGGATGATTGGTTGAACTCGTATTTGGTGAATGATATATCTCATTTTGCCATTGGAGTGCAGATCTAATTGGTACTGATTAATGTGGCTGTTCACATGAGTGATAGTTGTGCAGGTCGAGTCAGAAGCCACCTGTGAGGAAAAAAATATTTGCATTGACAAGCATTATGAACACTGAAAAAGCTCTTAATTGCACATTACCTACTGTATTCTCTATTGTATTTTACTTTTCATAGTTTGACATTAAAGTAAACTAGGAATGGATCCTTAACGCCACAGACCTGAACAGCAAGATTCTCAGTATATAAATTCATCACATGAGTTGACAAAAGCCATATCCTGACAACAGACTCGCGTATATATGCAGCAGACGATGGCGTAGAAACAAGCTGTAAGGGCAAAGATGGTGCCAGGGAAGACTTCAAGTGTAGTGTTGTAAATCACTACCACGGAGAATATGGCGCCCAGCTCCTCCTCGGGTACCAGCTTAGAAAGCGGCTCTCGGGATGAGCCGAAGCTCATGTTGACGCAGCATGACGCCAGTGCCGCTGTAAACAGCATGAAAACACTAATTAATGTTTTCACCCTGTATTAACAAAACTCCGTGTGTTCTGTTGTCAAGTCACTAAATTGGGCTTTATTCAACAGGTTCAGACTACTGGTTTCCTGTTAAACCTCTGAAAAATAAAAACTGAGACTTACCGCTTTCCAATGAGAAACGGAAAACAATATGATATGGAAAACTGGAGGAAATAATAGCCAGAACGGAGTAGACTACAAACTCTAACCACACTGTAGAGAAAACAAATAGTGGGAAGGACTCAGATTCCGGGGGTGGTGGCCGAAGGAGGTATGCTTATGGTGGATATCCGGCCCGCCCTCTCTTTTGTCCACCGAGG
>NC_069425.1:41990949-42034481 GCF_026875155.1 Cherax quadricarinatus | reverse complement strand
AGTGTTCACAGAGGAGGGAAAGGGCCCCAGAAAGACGGGAGGGGGGATACACCACAAGTGCGGACACAGTAAACAAGGGAAAAAGGAAAGAGGTTTGAGTGGTAGAAAACTAAAAGGCAATGGGGCCGGTAACATCTTCCATGGGTCTGAGAGAGGAAGCGAGGCGCTTTGTGTCCCCAAAAACAATTTTAAAATAACTATCGAAACGGAGATTCCCTGAGGCTGGAAGGCAAATGTAGTCCCAATCTTTAAAAAAAGGGCAGACATGAAGCACTAAATCAGACCAGTGTCATGAATGTTTAGCATGCAAAATCATGAAAAGATTGTGAGGAGAAAAATGGTGGAACATCTAGAAGGAATGATCTCATCACAAAACAAAGGGTTTTCGAAACGGGAAAATCTGTGCCCAAAAAAACCCTTTATGGAGTTTTATGAAAATGGTGACAGCAGAAGAAGAGGAGAGGGGGGGTGGTTGCATTTTTTTTGGACTGAAAGAGGCGTTTGCACGTCCACAAAGGATTAGTGCAAAAAATGGAGGACCAACAGGGGGGGGGGGAAACGGGGGGGAACTGAAATGGATCAGGGAATACTTGTCAGGAAGAAAAGTTTTAGTGGGAAACCCGGTAAACGGGTATGATGTTCAAGAGGAAAAAAATTCCAAATACCCCGTTATGGAAAACTGGGGAGAAAATAATTTGAACAGAGTTCTATGCTCGGCATAAAATAGAGCGGAAAAAAATGTAAGGGCCCTGGGGTGTAATGTTGGGATCTCACTTTTTAAGGGTCACAACAGTGCCACGATGCACGTGCAAAGAAATGATAGGTGGATAATGGAACTTTTAAAACGAGAGATGCCCGCCAGATCCCTTTTAAAACACTTGTTTTCTAGGTGGAAAAACTGCTGTACTTAAAATCCCATTCAAAACAGGTGAAATCGCGATTAGAGAGTGTACGAGATCCTTTACTGCACGTATAAGTTCGTCAAGCACCTTAACTATGGGAACGTTTGAAGCATTGACTTGTACTCGTTGGAACAAGGAGGGGAGAATTTTCATTTACATTGGAAAATTTTGGGGGGAATGGTCCCCAAAATTGCACACAGAAATCACTCCCTACGAAAGTAAAAAACTGGGAGGCGATGCAAAATGCCCCTAATAAAAAGTAGGGGCGCCATTGGTACACAAAGGGAAAACACCATAAGTGCCCGGGGGCCCCAAAACTGTTCAACAGCCCCCCTCAAGCATTAGGGGAATTGCCAATAAACCCCTGGCTGCCTTAAAGAGAGAGTGGACAGATCCCTAAAGTCAGTGCCGGATCAGCCGGGCTGTGGCTGTACGTTGGACTGCGTGCGGCCAGCAGTAACAGCCTAGTTGATCAGGCCCTGATCCATCGGGAGGCCTGGTCATGGACCGGGCCGGGGGGGCCGTTGATCCCGGGAATAACCTCCAGGTAACCTCCGGGTTTAATGGTACGTGGCGAGGTGTCAGAGTGGGCACCTGTGCCCAAAGGGGTCCCACAGGGGTCAGTCCTAGGACCAGTGCTGTTTTGGTATTTGTGAACGACATGACGGAAGGAATAAACTCCGATGTGTCCCTGTTTGCAGATGACGTGAAGTTGATGAGAAGAGTTCATTCGATCGAAGACCAGGCAGAAATACAAAAGGATTGGACAGGCTGCAGACCTGGTTCCAGCAACTGGCTCCTGGATTTCAATCCCCCCAAGTGCAAAGTCATGGGATTGGGGAAGGGAAAAGAAGACCGCGGGACGGAGTAACAGGTCAGGGGGCCAGAGACTACAAACATCACTCAAGGAAAAAAAAT
The DNA here is from genome assembly GCF_026875155.1 of Cherax quadricarinatus. NCBI lineage: Eukaryota > Metazoa > Arthropoda > Malacostraca > Decapoda > Parastacidae > Cherax > Cherax quadricarinatus. The sequence continues at coordinate 42,032,661 of NC_069425.1, read as the reverse complement.
CTTGGGGTGAGTATAACACCAGGCACATTCCCCTGAAGTGCACATCAACCAAATAACTGCTGCAGCATATGGGCCCCTGGAAAACCTCAGAACAGCATTCCGACATCTTAATAAGGAACCCATTCAGGACCTGTACACCGTGTACGTTAGGCCATATTGGAGTATGCGGCACCAGTTTGGAACCACCCCTACCCAAGCATGAAAAGAAACTAGAGAAAGTGCAAAGGTTTGCAACAAGACTAGTCCCAGAGTTAAGAGGTAGGGTCCTATGAGGAGGAGGTTAAGGGAAATTAACCTGACGACACTGGAGGACAGGAGAGATAGGGGGGACATGATAACGACTTACAAATATGAGAGGAATTGACAAGGTGGACAAAGACAGGATGTTTCCAGAGACTGGACACAGCAACACGGGGACACAGTTGGAAGCTGAAGACACAGATGAATCAAAGGGATGTTAGGAGTATTTCTTCAGTCACAGAGTAGTCAGGAAGTGGAATGTTGGGGAAAGCGATGTAGTGGAGGCGGACCCATACATAGCTTTAAGCAGGGGTACGATAAAGCTCATGGTTCAGGGAGGAGTGACCTAGTAGCGACCAGTGAAGAGGCGGGGCCAGGAGCTTGGACTCGACCCCTGCACCTCAACTAGGTGAGTACAACTAGGTGAGTACACACACACACACACACACACACACATACACATAACATACACATACACACATACACATACACACACAAACACACACACACCACACACCACACACAACACCACACCACACACACACACACACACACACACAGCTGTACACTTAAAAAAGCATTAAAATAAGAAGCACAGCAAAAGGGACCCATCCACTCATGTATTTCTATTGTAATAATTGCTAATACATTATTTATCATTGTTATTATGATTAGTGGTTCTGTTACCATCATCAGTTTATTTTCTTGCCAGTATATTTCAAAGGATGGTACTTTATTATTGTAATAGTGAGTACATATCTCTAAACCTTGGTTTTTGGACTACTTACCCTCTTCCTCGACTTCCCAGCCAGACGCAAACGTATTAACGTATGAATATGTTTTGCTACAATATATACATATTAAGATGAGGGAAGGCTCAACACAAATTTTAATTGATTTATCATAAATATCACACGAGTGTGTGACCTTTTAGCTGAGCTAATGTGTTATAGTGTAGAATGCGTGAGGAGGTTTTGAGGTGACGTTATTGATGTGGGAACGAGCATCATGTGTGACGTGAACCCAGCAGCAGTCATGCAGTGGATGACCCATGTTTTGGCCAGAGGTAGCCAAGCTGAATGCACGAAGGAAACTGGCTAGTGGATAGTCACTGCCAGGGTCAGCCAGAGGGTGAGGGTCTTGTGGGAGGCTGGTCGGTTGAACGACCTTGGTAGGGAAATGGTGAGCTGTAAAATGGTACATTTGGAAGACAAAAGTCTTTGTCTTTTCTTTCATAGGAGGTACGGGTACAAGATTCAGGATTTGTTAGACTACCTCCCGTTTAGGGAAACACACAAAAGATCCCGCAGTTAAGGCCAAAACAGTTATGAGCCCGAGTAGAGCATTTTTTGTACTCTCGTTTAAATATAGGTCTATGCTTACATCTTTCAAGACATACGAATTTTTTTTTCTAAGAAATTAGCAGCCCTTTTATACCATATATTTTTAGTAAATTATATAACTGGTATAGCATTAAAACACCGTAATGATAAACTTGACTTAAACGAGAAAAATACGTTGTACATTAAGGAAATTTCCCCAAATGTGCACACTAAATAGAAGTTATGACGTGAGAGATACGAGAAAAAGATCAGAGAAAAACAGTGAAAAAGATGGGTGTCAAAAAACAAAGAGAACACTGTCCCACCCATGATCAAAGAGAAAACCCTTGCACAGCAGACAGTAGAAATATTGCCACAACAAACACAGAGGCCTAGAGGAAACTAGACCAGTTCCTGCAGGTGGTGTTCCATTAGATATGTTGTGATGGTTATTCATACTTAAATTAAGGTCACAGGTAGTAATATCTTAACTTCTGGTCGGACTACAATACGAAAAACTTGAAACCTGTTACTTCGTATGGTTATAGAGGTGGTGGTTGGGCCAGACGTAAGTGGTTTTCGAGGCCCGCGGCAGGACCATAAGTGGCGATATGAAGAAAACCCGCACAATACTAGCATGAGTGTGTAATATCTCTTATAGTTGTTAATTGTTCAAGGATCATGTTCTCGTGGTCCCGGGCTCAGACCGGGTCCTGAATGGAAAGAGGGTTACATAAATAAAAAATATTATTAAACCCCCAAAGGAAATAAAGACAGTAAGTATAAACTTAGTGTAGATTAATTTTGTAAGATTTACCTGTTTTCTTACTATTCACGAGACGGAAAAATCTGGAATTCCTGCCAGCATAGCCCATACCACCATGTCCACAAGGTAGTACGGGAGAGGTAACACGTGAAACAGTGAAGTAGGGGTCCGGGGTGTGAGGGAGGAGATGAGTTAGGAAGTGTGAGGAAGTAGAGAACACTTAGTAGGGAAGGAAGCTATCACTGTCACTAGGGGGTAGAAGATCCTGCCCCCTCGTGCTACACAGCAAGATACGAGTAGCAAAAGGATACTGTACACACTAACAAAGAGGGTATACCTCACTGAGAATTTACACCTTAAATAATTTAAGGGGTTTCTGGTATTGTTGAAATTAGTGTTCAGGTGAATATTACTAGGCAATAGGACTTGAACCCAATAAACTAAGTTACGATGCGAGGTTGAGGACAGCCAGCTAACGGGTGGTGAAATTTCAGTCTCCCTTACATGGCATTCACTGTTCAGCTTAATGTACGGAAGGGGAACTTGGTTTCCCTATTATCACTACAATTACAACTAAGCGCCTAAACCCCCAAGGGTCATAGTCACCAGAATGTGGGACATGTGAAAGTGGTTTAAATTTTTTTTTGAACAAGCAAGGTAAATGTTTTAATAAAACCAACGATGAAATGAGGTCCCGTAATTACATATGTAATGTTTTAAATGCAAACTAATTAGGGACACTGGAGTAGAATTTTATAGTTTATTTTGCTTTTTTTTATATGTGACAGTAGATGCACTTTTATAAATTTTATTCCATTCTGTGTAGTCGATTCTGAACCTGAAATTTTTGGTGTGTACTGTTCAGATACAGACCTTTGAAAAACACATTTACATATATGCATGCCATTTTTCGTTGAACTGTATGTAGTTACGGGCAAGTATTATCATTAAAATCGTTATTTAAAATCAAAGTAAACAACATATTTTTAAAGGGAACTAACTACCCCAAGTTGCAGCCTTATGAATTGGAATATTTAGTCTAATTCATAAATTATAAGACTTTGTTAGACTAATATTAAAAAGAAATTTTTCATTTGTTATATTGTTAGAAGTTTCTTTATGTAAAAACCTTGAAAATCTCTATACAATTGATAACTTTCAGTTATTTAACATTTTCATTATTCTTGATGCATTCATTTGCTGCATGCGTACATGCTATATACAAATATATGTTGGGAGATGTTAAGTGAATGTAATAGGAGCCTTTGAAACCAAGTGAGAGAGTAATTGTGGTAGGGACTTGAATGCTAAAGTAGGAGAAACTTTTGAGAGGGTGTGTGGTAGGTAAGTTTGGGGTGCCAGGTGTAAATGATAATGGGAAACCCTTTGATTGAACTTTGTATAGAAAGGGGTTTAGTTTTAGGTAATACATATTTTAAGAAAAAGAGGATAAATAAGTATACACGATATGATGTAGGGCGAAATGACAGTAGTTTGTTGGTTGATTATGTATTGGTAGATAAAAGACTGTTGAGTTAGACTTCAGGATGTACATGTTTATAGAGGGGGCCACAGTATATCAGATCACTTTCTAGTTGTAGCTACACTGAGGGGTAAAAGGTAGATGGGATAAAGGAGAATAGAAGCATCAGGGAAGAGAGAGGTGGAAGGTTTATTTAAAATAAAAGAGGAGGCAGTTAGGGTAAGATATAAAAGCTATTGGAGGATTGATGGGCTAATGAGGCATAGGCAATGGGGTCGAAGAGGTTGGGGTAGGTTTAAAAATGTAGTGTTAGAGTGTTCAGCAGAAGTTTGTGGTTACAGGAAAGTGGGTGCAGGAGGGAAGAGGAGCGATTGGTGGAATGATGATGTAAAGAGGTAGTAAGGGAGAAAAAGTTAGCATATGAGAAGTTTTTACAAAGTAGAAGTGATGCAAGGAGGGAAGAGTATATGGAAGAAAAAGAGAGAAGTTAAGAGAGTGGTGAAGCAATGTAAAAAGAGAGCAAATGAGAGAGTGGGTGAGATGTTATCAACAAATTTTGTTGAAAATAAGAAAAAGTTTTGGAGTGAGATTAACAAGTTAAGAAAGCCTAGAGAACAAATGGATTTGTCAGTTAAAAATAGGAGAGGAGAGTTATTAAATGGAGAGTTAGAGGTATTGGGAAGATGGAAGGAATATTTTGAGGAATTGTTAAATGTTGATGAAGATAGGGAAGCTGTGATTTCGTGTATAGGGCAAGGAGGAATAACATCTTGTAGGAGTGAGGAAGAGCCAGTTGTGAGTGTGGGGGAAGTTCGTGAGGCAGTAGGTAAAATGAAAGGGGGTAAGGCAGCCGGGATTGATGGGATAAAGATAGAAATGTTAAAAGCAGGTGGGGATATAGTTTTGGAGTGGTTGGTGCAATTATTTAATAAATGTATGGAAGAGGTAAGGTACCTAGGGATTGGCAGAGAGCATGCATAGTTCCTTTGTATAAAGGCAAAGGGGATAAAAGAGAGTGCAAAAATTATAGGGGATAAGTCTGTTGAGTGTACTGGTAAAGTGTATGGTAGAGTTATAATTGAAAGAATTAAGAGTAAGACGGAGAATAGGATAGCAGATGAACAAGGAGGCTTTAGGAAAGGTGGGGGGTGTGTGGACCAGGTGTTTACAGTGAAACATATAAGTGAACAGTATTTAGATAAGGCTAAAGAGGTTTTTGTGGCATTTATGGATTTGGAAAAGGCGTATGACAGGGTGGATAGGGGGGCAATGTGGCAGATGTTGCAAGTGTATGGTGTAGGAGGTAGGTTACTGAAAGCAGTGAAGAGTTTTTACGAGGATAGTGAGGCTCAAGTTAGAGTATGTAGGAAAGAGGGAAATTTTTTCCCAGTAAAAGTAGGCCTTAGACAAGGATGTGTGATGTCACCGTGGTTGTTTAATATATTTATAGATGGGGTTGTAAGAGAAAGTAAATGCGAGGGTCTTGGCAAGAGGCGTGGAGTTAAAAGATAAAGAATCACACACAAAGTGGGAGTTGTCACAGCTGCTCTTTGCTGATGACACTGTGCTCTTGGGAGATTCTGAAGAGAAGTTGCAGAGATTGGTGGATGAATTTGGTAGGGTGTGCAAAAGAAGAAAATTAAAGGTGAATACAGGAAAGAGTAAGGTTATGAGGATAACAAAAAGATTAGGTGATGAAAGATTGAATATCAGATTGGAGGGAGAGAGTATGGAGGAGGTGAACGTATTCAGATATTTGGGAGTGGACGTGTCAGCGGATGGGTCTATGAAAGATGAGGTGAATCATAGAATTGATGAGGGAAAAAGAGTGAGTGGTGCACTTAGGAGTCTGTGGAGACAAAGAACTTTGTCCTTGGAGGCAAAGAGGGGAATGTATGAGAGTATAGTTTTACCAACGCTCTTATATGGGTGTGAAGCGTGGGTGATGAATGTTGCAGCGAGGAGAAGGCTGGAGGCAGTGGAGATGTCATGTCTGAGGGCAATGTGTGGTGTGAATATAATGCAGAGAATTCGTAGTTTGGAAGTTAGGAGGAGGTGCGGGATTACCAAAACTGTTGTCCAGAGGGCTGAGGAAGGGTTGTTGAGGTGGTTCGGACATGTAGAGAGAATGGAGCGAAACAGAATGACTTCAAGAGTGTATCAGTCTGTAGTGGAAGGAAGGCGGGTAGGGGTCGGCCTAGGAAGGGTTGGAGGGAGGGGGTAAAGGAGGTTTTGTGTGCGAGGGGCTTGGACTTCCAGCAGGCATGCGTGAGCGTGTTTGATAGGAGTGAATGGAGACAAATGGTTTTTAATACTTGACGTGCTGTTGGAGTGTGAGCAAAGTAACATTTATGAAGGGATTCAGGGAAACCGGCAGGCCGGACTTGAGTCCTGGAGATGGGAAGTACAGTGCCTGCACTCTGAAGGAGGGGTGTTAATGTTGCAGTTTAAAAACTGTAGTGTAAAGCACCCTTCTGGCAAGACAGTGATGGAGTGAATGATGGTGAAAGTTTTTCTTTTTCGGGCCACCCTGCCTTGGTGGGAATCGGCCGGTGTGATAATAAAAAAAAAAATATATATATATATATATATATATATATATATATATATATATATATATATATATATATATATATATATATATATATATATTACACACACGAGGACCTAGTAGCGATCAGTGAAGAGGGGGGCCAGGAGCTGAGTCTCGACCCTGCAACCACAAATAGGTGGGTGCGTATGTACACATACACACGCACGCACACACACACGTACACACACGTACCTGGAGGTTACCTGGAGGTTATTCCGGGGATCAACGCCCCCGCGGCCCGGTCCATGACCAGGCCTCCCGATGGATCAGGACCTGATCAACTAGGCTGTTACTGCTGGCCGCACGCAGTCCAACGTACGAGCCACAGCCCGGCTGATCCGGCACTGACTTTAGGTTTCTGTCCAGCTCTCTCTTGAAGGCAGCCAGGGGTTTATTGGCAATTCCTCTAATGGTTGATGGGAGGCTGTTGAACAGTTTTGGGCCCCGGACACTTATGGTGTTTTCCCTTAGTGTACCAATGGCGCCCCTACTTTTTATTGGGGGCATTTTGCATCGCCTGCCCAGTCTTTTACTTTCGTAGGGAATGATTTCTGTGTGCAGATTTGGGACCATTCCTTCCAAGATTTTCCAAGTGTAGATTATGATATATTTCTCCCTCCTGCGTTCCAACGAGTACAAGTCAAGTGCTTCCAAGCGTTCCCAGTAGTTAAGGTGCTTGACAGAACTTATACGTGCAGTAAAGGATCTCTGTACACTCTCTAGATCTGCAAATTCACCTGCTTTGAATGGAGATGTTAATGTACAGCAGTATTCCAGCCTAGAGAGAACAAGTGATTTGAAAAGGATCATCATTGGCTTGGCATCTCTCGTTTTGAACGTTCTCATTATCCATTATATCATTTTCTTTGCACGTGCGATCGTGGCACTGTTGTGATCCTTGAAAGTGAGATCCTCAGACATTACTACTCCCAGGTACCTTACATTTTTTTTTCCGCTCTATTGTATGGCCGGAGTCAGTAGTATACTCTGTTCTAGTTATTATCTCCTCCAGTTTTCCATAACGGAGTAGTTGGAATTTGTCCTCATTGAACATCATATTGTTTACCGTTGCCCACTGGAAAACTTTGTTTATATCTTCTTGGAGGTTAACCGCGTCTTCAGCAGATGACAGCCTCATGCAAATCTTAGTATCATCCGCAAAGGATGATACGGTGCTGTGGTGTATCTCTCTGTCAATGTCTGATATGAGGATAAGGAATAAGATGGGGGCGAGTACACACACGTACAAACACGTACACGCACACATGTACACACACGTACACACACACGTACACACACGTACACACACACGTACACACACACGTACAGGAGAGATAGGGGGGACATGATAACGACATACAAAATACTGAGAGGAATTGACAAGGTGGACAAAGACAGGATGTTCCAGAGATTGGACACAGTAACAAGGGGACACAGTTGGAAGCTGAAGACACAGATGAATCACAGGGATGTTAGGAAGTATTTCTTCAGCCACAGAGTAGTCAGTAAGTGGAATAGTTTGGGAAGCGATGTAGTGGAGGCAGGATCCATACATAGCTTTAAGCAGAGGTATGATAAAGCTCACGGCTCAGGGAGAGTGACCTAGTAGCAATCAGTGAAGAGGCGGGGCCAGGAGCTCGGACTCGACCCCTGCAACCTCAACTAGGTGAGTACAACTAGGTGAGTACACGTACACACAACGTACACACAGGCGCGCACGTACACACACACGTACACATACGTACACGTACACACACGTACACGTACACACACACACACACACACACACACACACACACACACACACACACACACACACACACACACACACACACACACACACACACATGCACACACACATGCACACCACACATGCACAACTACACACATGCACACACACATGCACACAACAATGCACACACACACATGCACACACACGACGAGAGAGGGGTGGTGGATGCATATTCTTGGACTGCAAGAAGCGTTGACACAGTTCCACACAAGAGAATAGTGCAAAAACTGGAGGACCAAGCAGGGATAACAGGGAAGTCACTACAATGGATCAGGGAATACTTGTCAGGAAGGCAGCCAGCGAGTCATGGTACGTGTCGAGGTGTCAGAGTGGGCACCTGTACTACGGGGTCCATAATAGAGGGGGGGGGGGGGGTGCAGGGTCATTCCCTAGACCAGTGCTGTTTCTGGTATTGAGTGAACACATTGACGGAAGGATGAGACTCGAGGTGTCCCTGTTTGCAGATGCGTGAGTTGATGAGAAAATGCATTCGATTGAAAGACCAGGCAAGAACACAAATGGATCTGGACAGGCTGTAGACCTGGTCCCAGCATTGGCTCCTGGGTTCATCCCACCAAGTGCAAAGGTCATGAAGATTGGGGAAGGCCAAGAAGACCGCAGACGGAGTACAGTCCTAGGGGGCCCAGAGACTACAAACCTCACTTGAGGAAAAAGATCTTGGGGTGAGTAGAAACCAGAGCACATCTCCTGAAGCGCACATCAAACCAGATAACGGCTGCAACATATGGCGCACTAGGCAAACATCAGAACAGCATTCCGACATCTAATAAGGAACGGTTCAGGAACCCTGTACACCGTGTACGTTAGGCCCATATATGGAGTATGCGGTCACCAGTTTGGAAACCCACACCTAGCCAAGCACGTAAAGAAACTAGAGAAAGTGAAAGGTTTGCAACAAGACTAAGTCCAGAGCGAAAAGGTAAGTCCACGAGAGAGGTTAAGGATAAACATTCCGACGACACTGGTGGACAGGAGAGGATATCGGGGACATGATAAACGACATACAAAATACTGAGAGGAATTGACAAGGTTGGACAAAGACAGACGTTTCCAGAAGTTGGGACACAGCACAAAGGGGACACAGTTGGAAGTTGAAGACACCAGATGAATCAAAGGATGTTAGGAGTATTTCTTCACCAGCAGACAAGTCAGGAAGTGGAATAGTTTGGGAAGCGATGAGTGGAGGCAGGATCCATACATAGCCTATAAGCAGAAGGTATGATAAGCACACGGTTTCAGGGAGAGTGACCTAGTAGTGAACATGAAGAGGCGGGCAGGACTTGGACTCGACCCTCAACCTCCACAAGGTGAGTACAACTAGTGAGTACACACCACACACTCTCCTCAACACATCGCCATCTCCTATCACGCAGTGTCCCAAGAAAAGAAACGTTTTCACACCATCATTCACACATAATCACTGTCTTTGCAGAGGTGCCCAATACGCCAGTTTTCACCTGTCAGTCCAAACAGCCACGAACCCTGACCCCTCCTTTCAATAGTGTCAGGCATTGTACTTCCACACCTCCAGACTCAAGTCCAGCTAACTAGTTTTCTCTCGCCCCCTTCATTTCCCGACCCCCCACCCTCCCCACCGGGGGGGCCCCCCCCCCCCCCCCCCCCGTCCCCCCCCCCCCCCCCCCCCCGTCCCCCCCCCCCAACCCCCCCCGCCCACCCCCGCCCGGGGGGGGGGGGGACCCACCACTCTCCTAACCGTTCCCCCCAGCCCCTCTCTCCCTAGTTTCACCTCTACAGCCAACCCACCCCCCGCGCCCCACACCCCCCTACCCCGCCCCCCCCCCCCCCGCCCCCCGCCCGCCCCCGCCCCCGCCCCGCACCCCCCCCCCCCCCCCCCCCGCCCCCCGCCCGCTCCTCCACCGGTTCTCCATCCTCCCCCTTAGCCCCGTATCGTTTACCGCACCCCCCCCCCCACCCCGCGCGCCCCCCGATCCACTAGCGGCCGCCCCCCCTCACGCCCCCTCCCGGCCCCCCCGGTCCACCGGCCCCCCCGCCCCCGCCCCCCCCCCCCCCCTCCACCCACCCCGTAACACCCCCCCCGTCCCCACCCCACCAACCCCCCCCCCCCCCCCCGGCCCCCCACCCCCCCCCCCCTCCCCCTCCCCCCCACCCCCCCCCCCTCCCCCCATCCTCTCCCCCCGCCCCCCCCCCCCCCCCCCCCCCCCCCGGGGGCCACCCCCCCGCCCCCCCCCTCTCATGCCTCAAATTCCCACGCACCTCCACTTACCCAAATCAAGTCTACAAATACCGTAAAGCCCCCCCTGAATTTCCTTTACAAATATTACCCATGGGATTAGAATCCTTCCCCCTCCATAACCATACTGTATGTAATAGTGACTAAAAATTCTGGTAAGCAAGGTCTAGTAACTCCTCCTGTATACATAGTAAATCATAAAAAGGATACTACGTAAAGTAAGTATAATTCAGTATACACACAATACAGTTACATAGAAATTCATACATAGCACCAATATGTGTAGAGAACCAGGATAACCCAAAAAAAAGTCCGACCGAGTGACAGATTTCCCATTGGTCCTTTTACCTTATTAATATAATATCAAGGTTAATAATAATGTTTCCTAGATATTCCTAACCATGATAACATCTTATAATCAAACTAAAAAGACTATCTCTACACACAAGTCATTAAACAAAAAAAATTACACGTAAGTTAGCTATAAAATAGAAAATCATCCCCTCCCCTTTCTGTAGCTACATCATCAGACACCTTTTGGCCACTTCTTCTTGAACTGGTTCATGCTATTATTGGCTTGACATTGCGGTATCTGTTACCATTCCTTTATTGCTGTAACAATAAAAGGTGTTTGAAAGCCTGCGTACTACAAATTGTGCTCTCTCCCCCTAGTACTATAATGCTCTGGTCCCAACCTTGACAAAATACAGCAAGATATTCTGGACATTGATTTGTGAGCATTTTATAAACATGATTTAGTTTCAGTTAGTTTTACTCTGTCCTTCAAACATCACCATAACCAACTGCTGTATTCATCCTGGCCTACATGTTTCTCCTTGGTCCCATATGCCCCAGATGAATCTTAACGATTTTGTTCTGGGCGATTTGCAAGTCTGTCTTCATTTTTTTTTGTCAAGGCATAGTACCAAGAAGAGCAAGCGTAATCCATATGGCATTGTAATAAGGGCTAACATAGGTCCTGCGAGCCCTCAGTAGTAGACACTGTGCTTGTCTATACAGGAACGTCAAGTCTGGCATTCCGCTTTCTTGAACTACATGTTTCTCCTAGCAATCTCTCTGACATGCATGGTCAAAGGTGAATTCCCAAATATTTTACTGATGAAAACCAAAGTGATGGACTCTCCCCCATTCACATTTGAACATTAAAATTATTTACCCTTCACAGTTTATGTTCGTGCCAAAGAGAAGGGCTTCATTTTCCCTTAGGTGTAATGATAGTTTGTTGTCTACTAACCATTTTGCTGGCAGGACTCCAGGTTCCAGTGTTTAAAACATTAGCAATATCTTGGTGGGTCTTTTACCTGACACTAACAAGCACAGTCATCTGCACTCAGTAGGAGTTTGCACTTGACACTGATATGCTTATCATTGACATAAAAAACATAAGAATAATAAGGGACCCATGAATACTCCCTGGGGAACTCCACAAGTTATCGGCAAGGGGTTTCTATTCGGTTTTTGTTGATTTTGACTATTTGTCTCACAGGAGTTGCTACGGTAGGACTTAAACCATCTACAAGAACCTATACCGGGGGATAGCTGAAGTTTATTACATAAATATATTGAATGGTTGACCAGTATCGAAGGCCTTTTGCAGGTCTAAGGTTACCATACCTATGAAGTTCCCCCTTTGACATTTCAGTTCTCAGGTAATCCATCAATTAATAAGGGAGGTGTCGGTTGAGTAAGATCTTCTAAAGCCCGATTGATAGCTATGAGAATGTTGTTGTCATTAAGGTACATAACTACTTGAAAATACACCGCCCTCTCCAATTTTAGATATATACTGAGTATACTAACAGGCCTATAGTTGCTTCCATCAGACCCTACAATTTTCTTGAAGCTAGGAAGTAACTCAGCCTCCTTGAACCCCGCCGTATGGTATTAGTGGGTGATTGATAGATTTATTATGTAGCAATAGGATTGCAGTTCAGAAGCACCATCTTTTAGAACTTAGACGGGATAGCTTATCAGGGCCTGGTGCTCCTTCGTTGGGTTTAACCTGCTTATTCTTTTGAATAAATCATGAGATACACTTACTATTGACAACTGTTTGGGGTTACCCTTTAGTGGTATATTATGTTTGAAACTTAATCAGAGTCTGTTGTTAAAGTTTTTGAAGCAGCTGGTGTTTACTTTACATGTTGATGCCACAGATTGTGTAAGTATGAATTAAGCAATTGCCACCTTCGTGTTACGGGGCATATCCTCATTATCGATAGTGAGTACTATTTTAGACCGATCTACTGGCGTAATGGCTATACCCCCCCAACTGGGGGGGGGTTTTAGGTTGTTGCCAAGCTTTCTGGGGTTAGGCTTATACTCTTCCATTTTTGAGCATAGTGCTTGCCTTTGCTCCTTTTATAAGTCACTGTACTCCTTCCTCTCACCCATTGGAATTCTTTAGTGCTGCCAATATCCTGTCTGTTTGCTTTAAATCTTTTTAGCACTGGTAATCTGAATTCATATTATCTAATATCTCAAGTAAATCATCCAGGTTCAGTTCTTCGTTTAATAATCCTAACCTCTTTAACTGACGGTGCAATATTATCAAGGATGGTAGTGAACATTGTTTTGAATTTTTCCAGGCTCGTTTACGTCCGTGCAACGTTTTTATCTCCTGTCCAGTCACAATTGTGTAGCCTATTTACCAGTGTGTCGTTACTGAGTTACTAGTTGACCCCTCATTTTATTGTCCTGTGTAGGCCTAACCTATCCCGAGTGATTTCCTGGTGCACGTTAAATGAATAAATGATCACTAGAGAAACCTGTGGTAATGACGCCCGGACTGACTAATGTTCTCAGAGCGGCAACAAAGAAGTGTCAAATGAGGTGGCTGAGAACTGTGTGATCCGGTTATGAGTATTAATTTAGTTGATTGTAACTAATTAATCCTAGATTTCTTTTACCTTTTGCATAGCCCGATTATTTGCCTGCTGAAAACAGATATTAAGTTGCCCAGTATATTGTCTCGCAATTTGTTTCAACTCCGGACAAGGACTCTGGAAAAGTCAGTCTAAGAACTGTCCCTGTAGAGGGCGTAACTTAGTTCCTACTAAGATGGGTTTTTTGGTCTTGGGAAGCAGCACTTCAAACCAAAGTATCTCTCAGATTATTGTTTATTTAAATTCAGGTCTTGGGGTTGTAAGCTAAGTCATTCAATTAGGCACATACTCCACCACCCTTCTGTTCCTAGCAAAGCGTTTTAAAATTGTAACCATCGATTTTGACCTTCGTCGTCAGTCACCGTATCATCCAACCAAAATCAGAGATGGTTATAAACTGCCGCCCTAATTTTGTTAGCTAAATCCCTAACTCGCCCATTGAGGGAAGAAGTGATCTTGCATTGAACATGAATAAAGAGAAGCCTGTTTTCATAAAACAATCTTAATCATCAATTATGGCAAGGTCGTTTGTATTAAAATTAGGTAAATCAATGTCATCACTGCTAAAGGGTAACTGTGCCAAATGCATTAGTTTACACACAAAATGAATTCCTGGCCACCGTTGCTATAATGTACATACATCCAGCATGCACCCACCCCTTACACATGTACATAATGGTGCTTTTCTCTGTTTTCATGCATACTTTAGTAGTCATTATGCACTGGTTTGTAGTGTTTTGAGATAATTCTGGCTTTTGTATCACATTGACCAAGTATGCATTACAAATGGAGTTAGGTTAGCAATTCCTATCTAATAGACCTCATTATATCCGCCGTCATTTTATCTGTCTGTTTTGCCTCTGCACAATAGTTTGAGGTCCTGGATTAATTTGGTTATCACCACTTAACCCTTTTGAGGGTTTTCGTCGACGAGTACGGTTACGTGTAGGGGTTTTTGACGTACTATACTCATAAATTCTACGGCCTCAAACCTAGTGGGAGAAAGCTGTAGCCTTCATATGAAAGATGGGTCTATGTGTCAGTGTGCACAGTCTAAAAAAAATCTTGCAGCACACAGGCATAATGAAAAAAAAAAACTTTGAAACCATGTTTTTTTAATAAATCACGACTTGCAGTGTATTTTCGTATGGTATTTATTGTTGTATTCAAGTTTTTCTTGGTCTCATTTTTTATAGAATGGAAGACATATTACAGAAATTAGATGATGTTGACTGGTTTTACAAAGAAAGGTGCCTTGAAATTGACTCAAAGTAGCAGCAATGTTCGAATTTTTACCAAACTTCAAAAGTCAACCAAATCGTGCCAAGCGTGCACTACACTCAACTGTGAGTCTAAATATATCTTAATCACAAGTGCACCAATAATCTTTATACCAATTTGTTTACACCTCAATTGCAGTAGTCTGCATAACATAAATCTTATATTTTTTGTTGAAAATACAAAATTCCAAAGTGGAAAGCAAAAGAAATAATAAGAGGGGACTTGAGACATGAACTAAGACTAGAGAAATGTCATTTTAGTGCCAGAATGTCTTCTTGTTTAATCTGGACCCTTTCAGAAAATTGGCATCTTTGAAATTTGTTGAAATTGGCAAAATTGCTAAATTCTGACCACTGTACTGGATAGTTGAATTATCATAAATGAGTGGTTTCCATTGCTCCATCGCTAGCAAAATGGAGTGCTACTAGCGAAATATTCATGTATTTTGTCGACTAGTACAGTGAAATTGGCCAAAAATGGGGCTCAAAGTGGGCAAAATCGCCGAAGCGTAAACATCGCCGAGACCGGTAACTTTGCGAGAGCGCAATTCCGTAGTTTTTTCTATCAAATTTCAAAACTTTTGGTGTCTTTATGATCGAAAAGGATTCTCTATCTTTTGATACGAGAAAATAATCTTTTTTTTTTTTAACATTTGCCGACCCAGAGAACGAGTTTCGGAGAGCCTGTCGACCCTCAAAGGGTAAGAGCGCTAACAATATGAGCAGTGTTCCACTTTTTTGTCTGGGTATGGTGTTGCCATACCTTGCAGTCGATAGTGACATTTACTTTCTGTGTAGATGGCAACTGTTGGGCTTTTAATGTCCAGGTGCTGTTACGTACAACTCCTCACCTTTTTCAGCCCCCATACTGATGTCTTTCTTCATGGAATTGCAAAGAAATATAAAATATAATTATGGCAGCCCCTGTACTCCCCTAAGCCTGCCATTTTCACCACTCTTCGCTCTTTTTTACCTCATATACAATAATAATTTATTCTCTTTCCAGTCCTAGTACACTTAGTACTGCTTTAGCAATCACCACTGAATTACTATAAAATTTCGCTCTTCAAAACCCTCTTCACTGCTCCCATTTTCCCCTTAACTTCAACCAAACCCTTACAGTTAACCCCTTATACACACCCCCTTGCCCCAACTCACTTAACAGTCTGGCTTCCCCAATAACTTCTAACGCCTTTTCCATTCTGGGTAGATCAAAAGGTTTAATCCATGGGATTTATCCTCCAAATCCCCCTCAGAATTGTCCATTTATCGGGCACAGCCCCCCTGCCTCCGTGGGAGAGGGCCAGTGGCTTTTGAAAAAATAAACAAAACAAATATATGTGTGTGTGAGTGTGGGTGTGTGGTGTGTCATGCCGAATAGGTAAACTTGCCATTTTGGCTTAAATAGCAACTTTTTTCTTGCCGAATAAGGCAAGCAAAAATTTGTGTATGCAATAATTGCATGAAATCATTCAGAACCTAATGAAAAAAATATGTTTCATTGTGTTTGTTTAATACTAAATTATTGTAAACTTATAAAATATATTTAGTTGGATTAAGTTAAATTAAATTGCACTTGTTATAATAAGGTTAGGTAAGTTTCCCAAGGTGCTTTTGGTACAAAATCATTATTTTTTTATTAACATAAATGAAAAAAATACATCTTTAAATGTATAAGAGAAAATTTTAGAAAGGACTTAATTTTAAACGAGTTCTTGCTAATTGACGAGTTATACCTACTTGGCTCAACATACATATTTATTTAGTAGTAGGTTGGTAGACAGCAACCAACCAGGGAGGTACTACCGTCCGGCCAAGTGAGTGTAAAACGAAAGCCTGTAATTGTTTTACATGATGGTAGGATTGCTGATGTCTTTTGTCTGTCTCATAAATATGCAAGATTACAGGCATGTCTTGCTACTTCTACTTACACTTAGGTCACACTACACATGCATGTACACGTTTATTTATACACACACCTCTGATGGTTTTCATATGATTTTTATCTTAATAGTTCTTGGACTTTCTTACTTTTCCTTTTATAACCATGGGGAAGTGGAATAAGAATCTTTCCCTCCCTACGCCATGCGTGTTGTAAAATTCAACTAAAATGCCCCGGGAACACTGGGCTAGTAACCCCTTTTCCCTGTAAGATTACAAAAAGAATAAGAAGAAGAAAATTGTCAAAGTGGGAAGTCTGAATGTGCATGGATGTTGTGCAAAATGATAAGAAAAGATGAATTTGTGGATGTTATGAATGAGACGAAACCTGGATGTCCTGGCTTTAAGTGAAACAAAGCTGAAGGGATGGAGAGTTTCACTGGAGAGGAATAAATGGAATTGGTCAGGGTTTCAAATAGAGTAGAGCTAAAGAAGGAGTAGCAATAATGTTGAAGGATAAGCTATGCAGGAAAAGATTGACTACAAATGTATAATTATCAATGCATATGTGGGATGGGTCAAATAAAGATTGGATGTGATAAGTGGGTTCTAGACCGCGTGTGTCTGTCCGCGGTAGGAGAAGAGAAAGTGTAGAGGAGAGAGAGAGAAGATTCTGGGAATGTTAGAGTGAAAGCGTGGGGAGTTTTGAATCAAGTGGATAGTAATGGTGGTTGGAGGATTCAATGCGAAAGTGGGTAAAAATGTTATGGAGGAGTATAGGGAGTAAATTTGGGTGCCAGGAGTAAATGTAAATGGGGACCCCCCTTTAATTGAGCTATGGTAGAAAGAAATTGGCAATCAGTAATACATCTTTTAATGAAAAAGAGGATAAATAAATATACACGTATGATGTAGCCCACATAATAAAGTATTTTGTTAATTAAGTCTTGGTGGATAAAGTTATGGGTAGCCTCCAGTGTAACAGGTTTTATAGAGGCAACTGATACATCGGATCATTCTTTAGTTGTAGCTACAGTTAGAGTAAGAATTTAGATGGGAAAAGAGGAAGGTGGCCAACAACATAAGAAGGGAGGTGGAAAGTGTATAACTAAGGGAGGAAGGCAGTACGGCGGGGGGCGAGATATAAGCGACTATTTGGCAGAAAGTGGGCTAGTGCAAAGACAGAGTAGTGGGGTCGAAGAGGTTGGAATAGTTTTAAAAATGCAGTTATTAGAAAGTGGGGCAGAAGTTTGTGGTTATAAAAGGGGGGGTGGGGGCAGAGCAAGAGCGTGATTGTGTAATAATGAAGTAAAGGGTGATGATATAAGAGTAAAAAGGTAGCTTCACGAGAGTTTTAACAAAGCAGAAGTGTTCTAAGAAGAGCAAGTATAAGGAGCAGTAAAAGAAAGGTAAGAGAGCGGTGAGAGAGTGCACAAGGAGAGCCAGATTGAAAGCGTGGGGAGGCTCTGTCAAGAAATTTTAATAGAAAATAAGAAAAAAAACCAAAAAAAAATTTTGGAGTGAGTTAAAACACGATAAAAACGCCTAGGGAAAGTATGGATAGTCCAGTTAAAAACGAGAGTAGGGGAGTTATTAGATGGGGAGAGGGAGTATATAGGTAGATGCGAGAATATTTTGAGGAACATTTTAAATGTTGGGGAAGAAAGGGAGGCGGTAAATTTCACATCACTGGCCAGGGAGGTCTACCATCTTTTAGGAGTGAAGAAGAGCAGAATGTAAGTGTGATGGAGGTACGTGAGGGCATTACACGTAGAATGAAAGGGGTAAAGTCAGCTGAACTGATGGGATCATGACAGAAATGTTAAAACAGGGGGGGATTATAGAGTTGGAGTGGTTGGTACATTGTTTACTAAATTAGAACGGAGGGGAAGGTACCTAGGATTGGCAGAGAGCATGTATAGTCCCTGTATAACAGGGGAAGGGGACAAAAGAGATTGTAAAAAATAATAGAGGCATAAGTTTTTCTGAATAGAACCAGGAAAAGTCTAACGGCAGGGTAATAATTGAAAAAATTAGAGGTTAAGAGACAAAGTAGGATTGCAGATGAACAAGGAGCTTCAGAGTGGGTAGGGATGTGTAGATCAAGTTTTACATGGACAAGCAATATATGTAACAGTAATTTAGATAACAGGTATGGAATTTTTATTGCATTATGGATTAGAAAAGGCATGTGGATAGATTGAATAGAGGCGCACTGTGGCAATGATGCAATATATGGGAATCAGGTAGGTACTTATTAAATGCGGTAAAGAGCTTTTATGAGGAATTGTGGACGCAGTTAGGTGTGTACGAAGAGAGGGAGAATACTTCCCGGTAAACAGTAGGTCTTAGACCGGGATGTTAATGTCACCATTTTGGTTTAATATATATATAGATGGGTATGTAAAAGAAGTAACATGCTAGGGTGTTCGGAGAGGGTGGGAATTAAATTTTGGTGAATCAAATTCAAAAGGGAATTGACACAGTTACTTTTGCTGATGATAACTGTGCTATGGGAGGATTCTAAAGAAAAATTGAAAGGTTAGTGGATGAGTTTGATGAATTGTGTAAAGTAGAAAGTATTGAAAATTGAACATAGCAAAAAGTAAGGTGATGAGGGTATCCAATGATTTAGATAAGAAAATTGGATAATCAAATTGGGGAGGAGATTCTGGAAGAAAGTGAGGCTTTACAGATACCTTGGAGTTGACGTTTCAGGGATGATTTATGAAAGGATTGGTTAATCAACGAATTGATGAGGACAAAGGTAGAGTGCATTGAGGTCTATGTGGAGTCAAAAAACGTTTATCTAATGGAGCAAAGAAGGAATGTCTAAAGTATAGTAGTACCAACACTCTTATAGGATGTGAACTTGGGTGGTAAATGCAAGCACGAGGGAGACGGTGAGGCAGTGGAGAAGTCCTGTCTAAGGCAATGTTGGTGGTAAAAAATTATGCCTAAAACTTCGGAGTGTTGGAAATTAGGAGAAGGTGTTAGTTTAAATAAACGCATTAGTCAGAGGGACAAAGGGGGTGTTGAGGTGGTTTGGTCCAGTAGAGAGATGGATCAAAGTAGAATGAACATGGAAAGGCATATAACTCTTTAGGGATGGGAAAGAAGGTAGGGGTCTCGTTCCTCAAAGGGTTGGAAAGAGAGGGTAACAGGAGTTTTGTGGGCAAGGGGCCTTGGACTTCCAGCAAGCGTGCATGCGCGTGTTAATAGGAGTGAATGGAGACGAATGATCTTGGGACCTGAACGATCTGTTGGAGTGTGAGCAGGGTAATCTTTCTAGGAAGGATTCAGGAAACCCATTTATTTTCATATAGTCGACTTGAGTCCTGGAACAGGAAGTACAATGCCTGCAACATTATTAAAGGAGATGGGTTTGGATATTGCAGATTGGCGGATATGTGTTGTATCTTATACGATATGCATCTCAAACGTTGTATCTGAGCACCTCTGCAAAAGCAGTGATAATGTGTGAGTGTGGTGAAAGTGTTGAATGATGATGAAAGTATTTTCTTTTTGGGGATTTTCTTTCTTTTTTGGGCCACCCTGCCTCGGTGGGAGACGGCCGACTTGTTGAAAAAAAAAAAAAAAAATGTATGTATATATAATATATATAATATATATATATATATATATAATATACCCCACACACACACACACCACACCACACACACACACACACACACACACACACACACACACACACACACACACAGCCTATCCTCATGTAGTGATGTACTCGTTTACCGACGCCTCGGACTTACGACGGGCTCTCTGACCAGTATTGATACCTAAATAATGTATATTAGAGCTGATTTCCTTTACTCTGTTTATTTCAATATACAGTACAATACACTACTGTATAAACATTTAAAAATATACCAGAAATGTTATAAATGGTGCAAAGGTGACATTAAAACAATATCAAAGATGGTTGACACAAAACCACTACCATTATAGTATGCTCCTTACTTAGCATTGAATTCGTTTAGTGACGTGGTCATAGGAACAGAACTCCATCATTAAGTGTGGAGAGGCTCTGTATATAATTTAGCATTACACAATTGTTTTATTTTAGCATTCACTCATTATCCAGTCCATGTTATCTATTCCACATTATCCAATCTTTAATATTTTTTTTTCAGGCAAGCCATCCACAAATGGAGGGGGAAATAGAGGAGGGGGAGGAGGAGGAGGAGGAGGAGGAGGAGGAGGAGGAGGGAGGATGATGATGAATGGGGGAGCACCTCAGCTGGGACACATAGCAGATGGGGTGAACAGGTTGAGACCTACAGGAAGATTACCTGCTAATCCCTGTAAGTATATTTTACATCTGCTGTATATTACTGTAAAGTACTATAAACATTTTGAGGTAACAATTTTATTTTTAATTTATTCATTTACCTAACATTAAAATGATTTTGCTACGGATATAGGACAAAATAAAGTGTAATGGTTTATTACTACTGTACATGATCCACTTATACTTTAAATCCTGTTATGTGCGCACACCAAACTCACTACATGTATTTCCTTACCCTAACTTAATCTTTTCCTGATGTTGTGAATTTATATATTAGTGTTGCATAACCCAGTGACACTTTTGTCACAAGCAATATATTGTGTATATATATGCTGTACTGTACCTGCAAGTACATAAATTACCAGTCATATGTGAAGGCTAAACTTTTACCTAACCCTTTGACTGTCACAACCCCAAATCCTGAGTTGTCTCCTGGTGTCAAAAAATTTTTGAAAAAAAAAAAAAAAAAAAAAAAAAAATTCTTATGAAATAGGGAATGTTTTCCCGATGGTAATGACACCAAAAGAATAAAATTTGATAGAAAACTTATGGAATTAAGCTCTCGCGAAGTTAGCGACCTCAGCAGTATTTACGAGTCAGTGATTTCGCCCACTTTGAGCCCTAGTTTCGGCTAATTCCATTGCTCCAGTCAACCAAACTTATAGCTATTTCTTTAGAACTCCATTTGTTCTATTGATTAAGTACAAGGAACTGCCCATTTACTAATTTCAACTACCCAATAATGTGGTCAGAAATTTGCAATTTGGCCAATTTCACTCAGAAAATATACCAGTTTCAAAATAGGGTCCAGAATGAACAATGCAGACATTCCTGGCTCTAAAATATCATTTTCTTTGTTCATCGGTCATGTTTCCAGGCCCCTCTGATAATACTCTTGCTTTCTATTTTGAATTGTTATTCAAACAAAAAATAGAAGATTTACTGTTATGCAGAGTACTGCAATATTGTAATAATTATATAAATAATGTCAACCCATTCATGACTGCATATTAGAATGGCTAGTTGGACATTTATTGGACAATGGCATCATTTGTTTACTTTTAAACATTGGAAAAAATCAAACATTTCCCCATACTTTGAGCTCCATTTCAAGGTTCTTTTCATAGTAAAACCAATCAAAATCACCTCTAGTTCTATAACATGTTTTCCATTCTATCAAATGAGACCAAGAAAATGAGAATACAACCATAAATACTATACGAAAATACACCACAAAGTTGGCGTTTTAATCCAAAAACATGGTCAGTTTTTTTTTCTCAGTATGCACTGCGTGCTGCATGATTTTATTTTTATGGTGCACACAGACCCATTCTCTCACATGTGGGCCTACCAGCTTTCTCCTGCTTGATTTGAAGCCGTTAGAATTTGATATGATTTTTCAGTTTTTCAATATATCTCGGTTTGGTATGATTTTTAGCTTTAATTAAATACAGATTGTTTGGACTAGGGTTATTTGATAGCTTGTAATTAGCTATAGAGATACTGTACAAGAACAGTTGTCACCATCATTATCTGGGCACATTCATCAGCCAGTAACAGTTTCTCACCGACTCCAAATTCACTGTTGCTATTCACAGAAATTTTATAATCATTATATTTGTCAATTGGTAGTTATATTATAGTACTTACTGAAACCTTGGATACAACTTCAGAAACTCATTTTCCTAGAGCTTTTCTTGGGGAAATTAAGGACATACACTGATACATAGTATACTGGGATATTCTTTGTCAGTATACTGGGACATTCTTCATTAATATTATATACACTATGGTGAATAAATTATAGTAGATACAGTGAATAGATTATAGTAGATATGGTGAATAGATTGTAGTAGATACAGTACTAGTTACTGAGCTGTTCACCTGTGCAAATGTATCATTGTATTGAAATAAATGAGTTAGATAATTTATTTTAGAAAGTACATTGACAAATTTTGAAATCTAGTGAAAACCATAAAGTGCCTCTGGTACAGCACTTTCAAAACTACCACCCAGAATTGAAGGAGAGTAAGTCAACATTTTAATACACAGTATATTATATGGAAATATAGTTCAGTATCAGCAAAGTTGGAACATGAAGTACTGTATGTTATGATTTCTCATGAAGATAACATTTCCTTCCCCTTTTAACAGCAAACAGAAGTGGGCCGTTATTACCTCCAGGAAGAAAACCTTCACCAAGTGTTCCAGTACGGGATGTGTCGTTGGAGTCTCAACACACAGCTGAAAATAATAGTGTACCACCTAGTCCAAAGGTTTGGGTTATTTTAATTTAGTTTACAGTTCATATTTACTTTATGAGAAGATAACTGATCTGCAGAAGTTACTAGCTTTGGAGTATGTCATGTGGTGAGGTCAGCACAAAACAATGCAGATATTAATGTTGCCATCAAGTTCTTAATTATTGACTCCACTGTCAGAATCTCTAGAATTAAAAGTGCTCACCGTATCTTTTTTTTCTTTTTAATTCTTCTGGATTGATAGAGAATCTTTTTCTGAAGGAAATGACACCAAAAAGTGTGAAATTTGATGGAAAATTTGTGGACTTACACAGGCACAAAATTAGCAATCTGGGTGCAATTTATGCATCAGTGATTTTGCCCACTTTGAGTCCTATTTTAAGCTTAACAAAATTATTAGCTATTTTCTAGTGTACCTTCCATTCTATCAATTGAGCACAAGAAACCACCCATTCAGCTATCAGAACTACCCTATAGAGTGCACAAAAGTGGGTAATTGAGTCAGTTTTAAACAAAATTAAAAAAAATCATACTTCTCATATATTAAACTTGTCCTCCATTTTGAATTCATTATCACACAAAAAAATAACAGCTTTACCCAATTAGTTTTCTAATAAGCTATAACCAGGAATTATTGGTCATGGTTTATGGAGTCCCAATAATTGAATCAAAACCCATAAAACAGACTGGGGACTGTAGACAGGCCCTTATCCATCCTTAGGAAAATCATAAAAATTGGAAGTTTTCCTCTACCTTGAGCCCAGTTTCAATCTACTTCAAGTCCTGAAACCATCCAAAATCATCTGTTCAATAGTGTGTCTTCCAGTGTATCAAATGATACCAATAAAACCACCCGAGAAAACACCTCGAGTCGCTTTTAAACCAAACACAAGATCAGAGGTTTGCTTTTCCCATAATGCACTGTGACTCACAAAATCGTACTGATACGATTGCACACAAACCATATTACGGGTGGGGTTAGAACCCACACTGTTTTTTTTTTTTTTTTTTTTTTTTTTATTCTGTGCCTACTCACCGCACATTCATTCTCTTGTGTCTGGGCCAAAATTTACCACTCACAGCTTGAAACATAGATCTCCATAAGTGACTTTGGCATCAGTAACGTAGATCTGTGTACAAGACAATGAAAGGATTAAAGGTCATCACTGGAATAATTACAGTAAATTTGTTATTGGAGAGGGTTGATCTATGATCGGTAGAGTGACTCTTGCTGGGATCTATTTAGAGGTGCTATGTACAGGTGCTCTTGAGTTAATTGCTAGTTGCAGTTTTACCTGGGTTCTTGCTCAAAGGGGAGACACTTAGGGCAAAGGGAAAGGACAGTGATAAATGTGTTTTTTGTTATAAGAATATGCTACACAGTTTACAATAAGATTTGTAATGCATTATATTAAGGTAGTTATCTTATAAAAACATATACTTTAGAGTCTGAAAATACTTTAAACAAAAATGCTTTTGAATTTTTTTAAAACTGTTGTTATTGCTACATAGTAATTCCTCCTACAGCCTAGTAGTAAGAGTAATCCAGCCCCTCCTCCACCCCCTGCTACGTCGAAACCTTCTTTTCCAAATGATCGACTGACGAGAGGCCCTCTCCCTGTGCCTCCCAACCCTGCTAATAAACCTGCACCCCCTAGACCGCCTGTGGTAAGTAAGGGATAGCATTGCTCTAATATGAGAATGTAACTTCTGTACTGCTTTGTTTTAATCTATTCAAAAGAAATCCTTCTTCAGAAATATTTACTATATAAACTACTGAACAGTAGTTCTGTGAAGTCTGAATTAAACTTGGTGGCTAAAACTTAAGCAGATAGCAAGTGTGAGAGACTACATGCAGGAATTTCTTTAATGCAGAAAGAATACAATGAAATATGACTGTATATAAGTCACTTTTCTGTATATAAGTCACTTTTCTTTAATAGTGTCATGTAGCCTAATGAAAGCATTTTACTGCAATAGTCAATATACATATAGTACTCTGTTCGGTTGGCAATTGAATACATTTACACGAGACAAATTAGTGCATCCTCAAACAGTATACGCATATGTACAAGTTTAGTTTCCTCTCATTATAGCCCTGATTATGTAGTTAGAAGGAAGTAAAGGCTATATAAATCTTAAAGAGTCCCTCTGGGTTTTTCCAGTAATACCTTGCATAGTATGGTTAAGCATGCCAAAAAAATACCGTACTGATCAAAGTATTACTATAATATGTTTTAATGTAGTGCATTCCAACAATACAATTAAATGCATTGGATTGCGAAAAATATTTAGCTGTTTGCTTAGTCCAAATCAGTGCACACAAAATTCTTGCACACACAAAAATTACAAAAGATAAAAACAAAAAAAAAAAGTACTAAAGATTTTTATTACAATGCACCATACATATGGTAAAGAAAATGATCATTTTTTATCCTGAAAAATTGTTGAATAGTGTAGTTTGCACAGTTTTTTCTTCTTATCAGCATATATATCTTTATAGCATTGAATATCATTTTGTAACACCTGCCTAACTCTAATGCCTCATTCAGTATTTGGATCTTTGTTCATTATGAAGTCACAGTCATCTACTTTCGCACTTAACGTTGATATTTCATCCAATGTGAATTACTTCATGAGCAGTGCAGATATACTCTTTCTTCTTCTTTCAAGAAACAGGCTGTTTCCCACGAAGGCAAGATGGCCCAAAAAAGAAAAACAAAAGTTTCTCTTTTTAACTTTAGTAATGTATACAGGAGAAGGGGTTACTAGCCTCTTGCTCCCGGCATTTTCGTCGCCTCTTATGATGCGCATGGCTTACGGAGGAAGAATTCTGTTCCACTTCCCTATGGAGAAGATATACTTTTATTAAACACTAAAATCAATCAATAAACTTAAAAACTTCATATTTCAACAAACCAGCTGTATCCCACCAAGGCAGGGTGGCCCAAAAGGTAAAATGAAAGTTTGTCCTTTCAAATTTAGGAATATATACAGGAGAAGGGATTACTAGCCCCTTGCTCCTGGCATTTTAGTCACCTCTTACAACACGTATGGCTTATGGAGGAAGAATTCTGTTCCACTTCCCCCATGGAGAAACTTAAAAACAAAAACATAAAGTATTTTTAAAATGCATGAAAAACCATCATAAATCTATATCTTATCTCTCAGCTGTAGCTGGATCCGCTGCATGTGTGGCTCATGGAGACAGGGTAGAAAGAGATTAGGACCAGTCAGGTCCAGTTTATGTTATGGATGTGACACATATGAGTGATAGTAAATGTTTAATTGCAGCTAAATTGAGTGACACTCAGTCAAAAATACTGCCAATCTAAAGAAAACTTAAGAACCATTCAGTACACAAAGACAAACAATCGAAATCAAGCACCCCCATGGGTTACCCTAGATAATTTACACACATCTTACTACGGGTTGATAAGTTGTGTAACGTTTTATGTTACTGAGCAAAATAAAGCTTATGAAACGGTTTAAACAATGATGTAATAACATCAGGGGAATTAGTCTGTCGCCATAAAATGTGAATAAAATTTATATTTAAATTTATAACCATATATCAAACCGTACTGTCAAAACTAAGCTTATGGCAGAATATGTTAGATACAGCATTTATCGCCAGTATCCTTGCATTTTAGCCCTGATAATGCAAAAGATGTGAAAACAATACATGTATTGAGTGGTATGCAGGAAACAGCTAATTAGGTCACATCTGTTAGACCTATGACTCCTTTTTTTCTTTCAACAAACCAGCCATATCCCACCAAGGCAGGGTGGCCCATAAAGAAAGATGGAAGTTTCTCTTTTTTTAAATTTATTAATAGTATATACAGGAGAAGGGGTTACTAGCCCCATGCTCCCAGCATTTTAGTCGCCTCTGACAACATGCATGGCTTTGAGAGGAAGAATTCTGTTCCACTTCCCCATGGAGATAAGTGGAAATAAACAAGAAAAAGAACTAGTAAGAAAATAGAAGAAAACCCAGAGGGTGGGTTGGTGGGGGTGGGTGTGTGTACTCGCCTAATTGTGGTTGCAGGGGTCGAGACTCAGCTCCTAGCCCCGCCTCTTCACTGATTGCTACTAGGTCCTCTCTCTCTCTGCTTCCTGAGCCATGTCATACCTTGTCTTAAAGCTATGTATGGTTCCTGCCTCCACTACATCTCTTGCTAGGCTATTCCACTTCATGACTACTCTATTGCTGAAGAAATACTTCCTAACATCCCTGTGACTTGTCTGAGTCTTCATCTTCCAATTGTGACCTCTTGTTTCTGTGTCCCCTCTTTGGAATATCATGTCTCTATCCACCTTATCTATTCCATCGCAGTATTTTGTATATCGTTATCATGTCTCCCCTGACCCTCCTGTCCTCCAGTGTCGTCAGTTCGATTTCCCTCAACCTTTCTTCGTAGGACATTCTCCTGAGCTCTGGAACTAGCCTTGTTGCAAACCTTTGTACTTTCTCTAATTTCTCGACGTGCTTGACCAGGTGTGGGTTCCAAACTGGTGCTGCACACTCCAGTATGGGCCTGACGTACACAGTGTACAGTGCCTTGAACAATTCCTTACTAAGGTGTTGGAACGCTATTCTCAGGTTTGCCAGGCGCCCATATGCTGCGGCAGTTATCTGGTTGATGTGTGCCTCCGGAGACGTGCTCGGTGTTATGGCCACCCCAAGATCTTTCTCCTTGAGAGAGGTTTGCAGTCCTTGACCACTTAGCCGATACTCTGTCTGCGGTCTTCTTTGCCCTTCTCCGATCTTCATGACTTGCACTTGGCAGGGTTGAGAAGCCAGTTGCTGGACTACGTGTCCAGCCTGTCCAGGTCTCTTTGAAGTCCTGCCTGATCGTCGTCTGATGTAATTCTCCTCATTAACTTTACATCATCTGCAAACAGGGACACCTCTGAGTCTATCCCTTCCATCATGTCATTCACATATACCAAAAATAGCACTGGTCCTAGGACCGACCCCTGTGGGACCCTGCTCGTCACAGGTGCCCACTGTGATACCTCATCACATACCATTACTCGTTGTTGCCTCCCTGTCGGGTATTCTCTGATCCACTGCAGTGCCCTTCTTGTTATACGCACCTGATCCTCTAGTTTCTGCACTAATCTCTTGTGAGGAACTGTGTCAAAGGCCTTCTTGCAGTCCATGAAAATGCAATCAACCCACCCCTCTCTCTCGTGTCTTACTTCTGTAACTTTGTCATAAAACTCCAGAAGGTTTGTGACACAGGATTTGCCTTCCATGAATCCGTGCTGGTTGTCATTTATAATCTTGTTTTGTTCCAGGTGCTCCACCACTCTCCTCCTGATAATCTTCTCCATGACTTTGCATACCATACACGTCAGTGACACTAGTCTGTAATTTAGTGCCTTTTTTCTGTCTCCTTTTTTAAATATGGGGACTACATTTGCTGTCTTCCATACCTTGGGTAGTTGCCCAGTTTCAAGATTGTGGTTAATGGCACGCACAGTATTTCTGCTCCCTCTCTGAGGACCCACGGGGAGATGTCCGGTCCCATTGAATTTGAGGTATCAAGGTCAGTTAGCAGCTTCTTCAACTCCTCCTCAGTTGTTTGTATGTCATCCAGCACTTGTTGGTGTATTCCCTGTTGGTGTCCCCCTCTGTCCTGTCTTCCCAGAGTCTTTCCTGTCTCCACTGTGAATACTTCCTTAACTCTTGTGTTGAACACCTCGCATACCTCTTGATCATTTCTTGTGAGTTCCCCACCTACTTTCCTCAGCCTGTGGGTGGGTGGGTGTGTACTCACCTAGTTGAGGTTGCAGGGGTCGAGTCCTAACTCCTGGCCCTGTGTGTGTGGGTGTGTGTGTGTGTGTGTGTGTGTATGGAGTCAAAAGTATTAGTCAGAGGGCTGAAGAGGGGTTGTTGAGGTGGTTTGGTCATTTAGAGAGAATGGATCAAAGTAGAATGACATGGAGAGCATTTAAATCTGTAGGAGAAGGAAGGCGGGGTAGGGGTCGTCCTCGAAAAGGTTGGAAGCAAGGGGTAAGAGAGGTTTTGTGGGCGAGGAGCTTGGACTTCCAGCAGGCGTGCATGAGCGTGTTCGATAGGAGTGAATGGAGACGAATGGTATTTGGGACCTGACGATCTGTTGGTGTGTGAGCAGGGTAATATTTAGTGAAGGGATTCAGGGAAACCGGTTATTTTTATACATATAGCCGTACTTGAGTCCTGGAAATGGGAAGTACAATGCCTGCACTCTAAAGGAGGGGTTTAGGATATTGGCAGTTTGGAGGGATATGTTGTGTATCTTTATAAGTATATGCTTTTAAGCTGTTGTGTTCTGAGCACCTCTGCAAAAACAGTGATTATGTCATGAGTTAAGTGAAAGAGTTGAATGATGATGAAAGTATTTTCTTTTTGGGGATTTTCTTTCTTTTTGGGTCACCCTGCCTCGGTGGGAGACGGCTGACTTGTTAAAAAAAATATATATATATACTACGTATATATATACTTGTATGTACATGCATATGTAGTGTGACCTAAGCGTAAGTAGAAGTAGCAAAGCGTACCTGGAACCTTGCATATTTATGGGACAGAAAAAAAGACATCAGCAATCCTACCATCATGTAAAACAATTACGTACAGGTTTCCATTTTACACTCACTTGGCAAGAGGGTAGTACCTCCGTAGGCGTTGTTGTCTGGCAACCTACTACCTAAAACCTGTGACTCCTGTGGTAAAACACTTTATACATAAATGGTATATACTGTGATGGTCTTGAACTCCAGACATAAACATTTATCATAGGGGTGCCACAAGTCATCCCTTCATTTTTTTTTTTTCAACAAGTCGGCAGTCTCCCACCGAGGCAGGGTGACCCAAAAAAGAAAGAAAATCCCTAAAAAGAAAATGCTTTCATCATCATTCAACACTTTCACCACACTCACACATAATCACTGTTTTTGCAGAGGCGCTCAGAATACAACAGTTTAGAAGCATATATGTATAAAGAT
Organism: Cherax quadricarinatus; assembly: GCF_026875155.1. Classification (NCBI taxonomy): domain Eukaryota; kingdom Metazoa; phylum Arthropoda; class Malacostraca; order Decapoda; family Parastacidae; genus Cherax; species Cherax quadricarinatus. The sequence continues at coordinate 42,002,596 of NC_069425.1, read as the reverse complement.
ACACAACATATCCCTCCAAACTGCTAATATCCCAAACTCCTCCTTTAAAGTGCAGGCATTGTACTTCCCATTTCCAGGACTCAAGTTCCCACTATATGAAAAAACCGGGTTTCCCTGAATCCCTTCACTAAATATTACCCCCGCCACACTCCAACAGATCGTCAGGGCCCAAGTACCATTCGTCTCCCTTCACTCCTATCTAACACGCTCATGCAAAGCTTGCTGGAAGTCCAAGCCCCTTGCCCACAAAACTTCGAGACGACCCCTACCTCGCCTTTCCCTTTCCCCCAAAGATTTATATGCTTTTCCCGTCATTCTACTTTTATCCATTCTCTCTAAATGACCAAACCAACCCCAACAACCCCTCTCTGCCCTCTGACTAAAACTTTTATTAACTCCACACCTTTTCCTAATTTCCACACTCCCAAATTTCTGCATAATATTTACACCACACATTGCCCTTAGACAGGACATCTCCACTGCCTCCAACCGTCTCCTCGCTGCCGCTTTACCCCCCAAGCTTCACACCCATATAAGAGTGTTGGGACTACTATACTTCATACATTCCCTTTTTTGCCTCCATAGATAACGTTTTTTGACTCCACATATACCTCAATGCACCACCCCTTTTTTCCCTCATCAATTCTATGATTAACCTCATCCTTCATAAATCCATCCGCCAACACGTCAACTCCCAAGTATCTGAAAACATTCACTTCTTCCATACTCCTCCTCCCCAATTTGATATCCAATTTTTTTTTATCTAAATCATTTGATACCCTCATCACCTTACTCTTTTCTATGTTCACTTTCAACTTTCTACCTTACACACATTCCCAAACTCATCTACTAACCTTTGCAATTTTTCTTTAGAATCTCCCATAAGCACAGTATCATCAGCAAAAAGTAACTGTGTTAATTCCCATTTTGAATTTGATTCCCCATAATTTAATCCCACCCCTCTCCCGAACACCCTAGCATTTACTTCTTTTACAACCCCATCTAAAATAATTAAACAACCATGGTGACATTACACATCCCTGTCTAAGACCTACTTTTACCGGAAGTAGTCTCCCTCTCTTCTACACACCCTAACCTGAGCCTCACTATCCTCATAAAAACTCTTTACAGCATTTAGTAACTACCACCTATTCCAAAATACTTGCAACATCTGCCACATTGCTCCTCTATCCACTCTATCATATGCCTATTCTAAATCCATAAATGCAATAAAAACTTCCCTATCTTTATCTAAATACTGTTCACATAATGCTAAAATGTAAACACTTGATCTACACATCCCCTACCCACTCTGAAACCTCCTTGCTCATCCGCAATCCTACATTCTGTCTTAACCTCTAATTCTTTCAGTTATAACCCTACCGTACACTTTTCCTGGTATACTCAATAAACTTATTCCTCTATAATTTTTACAACTCTTTTGTCCCCTTTCCCTTTATATAAAGGGACTATACATGCTCTCGCCAATCCCTAGGTACCTTCCCCTCTTCATACATTTATTAAACAAAAGTACCAACCACTCCAACACTATAAAATCCCCCTGCCTTTAACATTTCTGTCATGATCCCATCAGTTCCAGCTGCTTTAAACCCCCTTTCATTCTACGTAATGCCTCGCGTACCTCCCCCACACTTACATTCTGCTCTTCTTCATTCCTAAAAGATGGTATACCTCCCTGACCAGTGCATGAAATTACCGCCTCCCTTTCTTCTTCAACATTTAAAAGTTCCTCAAATATTCTCGCCATCTACCTAATACCTCCCTCTCCCATCTACTAACTCCCCTACTCTGTTTTTAACTGACAAATCCATACTTTCCCTAGGCTTTCTTAACTTGTTTAACTCCAAAAATTTTTCTATTTTCATTAAAATTTCTTGACAGTGCCTCTCCCACTCTATCATCTGCTCTCCTTTTGCACTCTCTCACCACTCTCTTCACCTTTCTTTTACTCTTCATATACTCTGCTCTTCTTATAACACTTCTGCTTTGTAAAAACCTCTCATAAGCTAACTTTTTCTCTTTAACCCTTTCTCATCATTCCACCAATCACTCCTCTTTCCTCCGCCCCCACCCTCCTATAACCACAAACTTCTGCCCCACATTCTAATACTGCATTTTTAAAAACTATTCCAACCCTCTTCAACTCCCCCCACTAGTCACTTTGCACTAGCCCACCTTTCTGCCAACAGTCGCTTATATCTCGCCCGAACTTCCTCCTCCCTTAGTTTATACACTTTCACCTCCCTCTTACTTGTTGTTGCCACCTTCCTCTTTTCCCATCTACCTCTTACTCTAACTGTAGCTACAACTAAATAATGATCCGATGTATCAGTTGCCCCTCTATAAACATGTATATCCTGGAGCCTAACCCATCAACCTTTTATCCACCAATACATAATCTAACAAACTACTTTCATTACGTGCTACATCATACCTTGTATATTTATTTATCCTCTTTTTCATAAAATATGTATTACTTATTACCAAATCTCTTTCTACACATAGCTCAATTAAAGGCTCCCCATTTACATTTACCCCTGGCACCCCAAATTTTTCCTACTACTCCCTCCATAACATTTTTACCCACTTCAGCATTGAAATCCCCAACCACCATTACTCTCACACTTGATTCAAAGCTCCCCACGCATTCACTCAACATTTCCCAAAATCTCTCTCTCTCCTCTACACTTCTTTCTTCTCCAGGTGCATAGACGCTTATTATAACCCACTTTTCACATCCAATCTTTATTTTACTCCATGTATCCTTGAATTAATACATTATAGTCCCTCTTTTCCTGCCATAGCTTATCCTTCAACATTATTGTTACTCCTTCTTTAGCTCTAACTCTATTTGAAACCCCTGACCTAATCCCATTTATTCCTCTCCATTGAAACTCTCCCACCCCCTTCAGCTTCATTTCACTTAAAGCCAGGACATCCAGCTTCTTCTCATTCATAACATCCACAATCATCTCTTTCTTATCATTTGCACAACATCCACACACATTCAGACTTCCCACTTTGACAATTTTCTTCTTCTTATTCTTTTAGTAATCTTACAGGAAAGGGGTTACTAGCCCATTGTTCCCGGCATTTTAGTTGACTTTTACAACACACATGGCTTACGGAGGAAAGATTCTTATTCCACTTCCCCATGGATATAAAAGGAAAAGTAACAAGACCAAGAACTATTAAGATAAATAAAAAAAAAACTCAGATGAGTGTGTATAAATAAACGTGTACATGTATGTGTAGTGTGACCTAAGTGTAAGTAGAAGTAGCAAGACATACCTGTAATCTTGCATATTTATGAGACAGACAAAAGACATCAGCAATCCTACCATCATGTAAAACAATTACAGGCTTTTGTTTTACAATCACTTGGCAGGATGGTAGTACCTCCCTGGGTGGTTGCTGTCTACCAACCTACTCTCATTTAATTACAGCAATTTTCATAATTTATTATCAGTCAGTAACATATTTAAGAATTGTATTAAAACACCTAGGTAAGTAAATGATTTTTAAAAACACATAAATGAGTAATTAGTGAAATTATTAATTGCTAACCTGTGTGTGTACTGCCTTTTAGCTAATTTCTCATAAAATTATACTCCACGCAAAATGAGAAGTAGTGTGTGCTCATCGAAAATATGCCTCAGTTTTTCAACCTTGTTATAGTGAAAAAGTGTTAATCAAGGTTCTACTGTACTTAGCTTTTATTAATAGCTTTGTAGTTGCTTCGTTCATCATTATTTGACTGCAGGAAGAGCTGCCCACTTCGGTTCCCTCTGAAAGTGGTTATCACCCAGCCCTTCCAAGTAAGCCAGTTTTAATAAACAAGCCATCTGTTGGAAATAAACCAGCACCCCCTAGACCTCCCACCGGATCAAAACCAACACTACCACCACCAAAAATGCCAATATTACAGTGAGCAATAATATGGGTAGGTAATTTTAAAAAATACTATGCTAAAAGGCTATTTCTTCAGTGAATCTTTTAATTTTTATTGTAGAATTTGATTTGCATAACTGTTCATGTCTTCTTAAACTGGCCTTCATACAAACGTAAGATTGGACAGTCAGCTGCCTGTTCAAAACTGTTGCAAATTAATTTAAAAAGTAAGTATTTGTAAAAGAAATCTTAGATCCTGTAGGTATATATGTGGATATGTTAAAGCAGTAGAAAAGTTTTGCATTGAACAAAGGAGAGAGTTTAAAGTCAAACCTCATGTTGATGGAGATCATTAAGTGTGAAAGTTGAAGGTGAAGATTTGTGATCCCTGGAAAAGGTAGTGGAATTTGTTTTGTATATATCATTTATTTCCAAGCTAGTTTAGCAAAGTTGTTTTCCTGTTTGATGCTTGATTTTTTCTTAGAGCTTCCGAACTTAAGAAGATCAGAAATGGCAGGTAGTGCACATAAAAATGGGAACGATCAGTGTTTTACCTGTAATTGCTCATTTATATAGGATAGACAAGCAGTCTCTGTGGGAACTTTTCATGGGATACTTGGTGGGGCAGAGTGCAAACTTGAGTTTTAGATAAGCCCTACTAATGACTTGCACTGTTTTGGAAAACTAAATTTCAGTCTTGGAAAATTATAGAAAAGTGAAATTTTATCTTTTTAAGTGCTGTTTGTCCTGTGATGATAAGACAACATAATAGGTTAAAATTCAAAATAGTCCAAATACATTATTGAATTAAATAAGTGCATTTTTGTTTCAGCCAAATGGGAGCACTCCACCTTCTAGTAAACCTGCAAGTCGGACTAACAGTATGAGAGAATGTCGGATTCCAAGTGAGCCAGAATTCCATATCCAAAATAATAGTTGCCCTGGAGAGGACTCTTTGTTACCTTCTCGCACCCTTCCTCTCTCTCATAATCACAGAAATATTCAAAGTGGGCTATCAGCAAATCATGGTTCCATTCGCCCTAACACTGTTGGGCATCGCATGGGGGCGAATATTGCGAGATCTATGACACGCCCACCTTCTGAACGACCACCACCACCTCCAAATCGACCAAGTGTTCCTCCACCAAGTCAACCCCCTCCACCACCACCACCTAGCAGACCAGTGCCTGTGCCTTCAGCATCCTTAAAACCTGAGGTAATAGTGATAATTCATGCCATTTTAGATTATCAGTATCTGTGAATTCTTATTCCTTTGTGTCTTTTCTGTGATATATGTGACAATAGAATGTTAGCCCATAAAATAGGTATAAGAAGAAAAGTAAGGAAATCGTATTCAAATTTTTAACAAACAAGACATTAATGATGGTAAACAACAAAGCTGAGTCTCAGTAAAATAAAAAGTTTAGTTCCCCAAGGCAAAGTCCTAGCACCTTTGCTGTTTATTTTTTCCCCTCATAGCAAACATAGAAACACTAGTCAAAGCATTGTATCATCCTTTGCAGATGATATCAAAGCAAGTATGAAAGTTACCTCAATGGAAGATTCAGAAAAATTACAATCAGGTAGCAACAACATTTTCAGTGGGCAAAAAGAAATAACATGAGCCAAGCTCAAGACCAGGTTCTGGGAGTATAAAACTCAACTTTCACTTACTTAGATAGGGAAAAATGAAGAAATCAGAGCAAGCATAGAATGCAGGCATACCCTCTGTTTGACACTTCGGCTGTCTTTCACTGAGGCAGGGTGACCCAAAAAGAAACACCTTCATCATCATTCAACACTTTCATCATCATTCATACATAATCACAGGCTTTGCAGAAGTGCTTAGCTATGACAGTATAGATTTCACTCCAAACGGCCAATATCCCGAACCCCCCTTCTTTAAAGTGCAGGCATTGTACTTCCTACCTTCAGGATTCTAAGTCCAGCTAACCGGTTTTCCTGAATCCCTTCACAAAATATTACCTTGCTCACACTCCAGCTTGTCAGGTTCCAAAAACTATTTGCCTCCATTCACTCCTGTCCAACACAGTCACACATCCCTGTTACATTTCCAACCCCCTTGCACACAAAACCTCTTTTACCCCTCCCCCCCCCCCATCTGTTTTTCCAGGATGCCCCCTATCCCCCCTTTTCCCTCCACTACAGTTTTAATACCCTCCAGTCATCCTTTTTTTTGCTCCACCTCTCTAAATGACCAAACCACTTCAAAAACCCCTCTTCAGCCCTTTGAAAAATCTTTGTAAATCCAACAACCTCCAAATTTTCCCAAAACATGACAACCCCACTCCCCTCCAGCCCCCCCCTTTTTGCAGCTTTATAACCCGCTTCACACCCATAAGGTTTAGTACCACTTATCCATACATTTCCCTGTTTGCCTCCTTTGAAAAACTTTTTTTGTCTCCACAATCCACAGGCACCACTGCCTTTTTTTTCATCCTCTGTGATAACTTCATCCTTCAAAATCATTTTCTGACAAGTTGTTTCCCAAATATCAGGACATTCACTTCTTCCATACTCCCTCCCTCCAATGTGATATCTATTTTTTTTTACCTAACTCATTTGATCCCCCATCACCTTCCTTATTATGTTCATTTTTCAATTTTTTCCTTCCCTTTTACACACCCTCCCAAATCTCCACTCACCTTTTGCAACTTCTCTTGAAAATTTTCCAAAACCACGTACTCAGCAAAAAGACTTTTTAACTCTCATTTTTTTTTTTAAATCTCCCATAATTTAATTGCCCCCTCTCCCACCCTTACTTTTACTTTTTTAAAACCAATTTAAAAATTTTTAAACACTGGGTGACTTCCACCCCTGTCTAGGCCCCTACTTTTATGGAAAGTAATCCCCCTTTTTTCTAAAACCCCCCCAAACCTGACCCCGCTTCCTTGTAAAAACTCTTGAATATTTGAAACTTTTACCTTTTCATGCACTTGCAACATCTGCCACTTTGTTCCCTTTCTACCTTATCAATCCCCCTTTCTAAATCATAAAGCAATAAAAACTTCCCCCTTTTATCAAATATTGTTCACTTAAATTTTCAATGAAAACACTTGACTGCACACCATTACCCATTCAAGCCCCCTTTGCTCACGCAATCCTGCCTCTGTTTTACCTCAAAATCTTTAAAAAACATGTCAGCCCTTTCCACCGAGGCGGGGTACCCAAAAGAAAGAAAAACCCAAACAGGAGGAAAAAACTTTCCCCATTACTCATACATAATCACTGTATTTGAGGGGCCCTCAGATACGCAGTTTCATATGGTCAGCATTTTTTTTTTTATTTTTTTCATTTTTAAATGCAGTTTTTCAATAAAATTTTTTGCTGTAGGTATAGGTTGGTAACAGCAACCACCCGGGGGGTACTACCGTCCTCCAAGTAGTGAAAAAACAAAGCCTGAAATTTGGGTTTCATATGGTGGGATTGCTGGTGTCTTTTTTTCTGTCTCAAAAATAGCAAGAATACAGCATCTTCTACTTTTCTTACACTTAGGTCACATACACATACATTCAAGCAAATATACACACCCTCTGGGTTTTCTTTTTTTTCTTTTTAGTTCTTTTCTTGTTTTTTTTCCTTTATCTCCATGGGGGGGGAAAATTCTTCTCCCAAAAACCCTGCGTGTTTTTTCAGGCGACTAAAAAACGGAGCAAGGGGGGGTAACCCCTTCTGTATAAATTACTAAAAATTTAAAAAAAGAAACTTTCTTTTTTTTTTTTTGGGCCCCCCGCCCTTTGGTGGGAACGGCCATTTTTTTGAAAAGAAAAAAATTGTTTTTTGATTTTGTAACTTAATGAATTTAAAATTTTTCTTGCTTAGCATTTAAACCTTGCCAAAAAAAAAGGGGTTGATTTTGGAAATTATTTTAACAGTTATTTAAAAGTCTTGGGGTATTCAGATTTTTAAATCGGGCCCCTCCTCACTTTTGGCGTACTCGTTTACCAAAGCCTGGATTCGATGGGCTCTCTGATAATATTCATACCCAAAATAATGTATTTAAGGATTTCCTTTTATTCGTTTATTTAATTACAGTACATACGAATGAATATTTAAAAATATACCAGAAATTTTAAAAAATGCAAAGGTAACATTAAAACAATATCAAAAAATGGTTGACCAATCATACCATTAAGTATCTTCTCCTTAATGCAAATTCGTTTAAACGATGGGTCTTGGCATGGAACTCCGCGTTAAGGAGGAGAGGCTGTACAGTAATTTTTTTTTTATGCAGTAAAACTTCTTTTTTTTCAACAAACAAAAATCCCCCAAGGCAGGGTGGCCCAAAAAAAAAAATGAAATTTTTCTTTTAAAAATTTTTTTAAAATTTTTACAGAAAGGGGTTACTATCCCCTGCTCCGCATTTTAGTGCCCCTTACAAAAACGCATGGCTTTCGGAGGGGAATTCTGTTCCACTTCCCCATGGAGATAAGAGGGAAAATTAAAAAAAACAGAACTAGAAAGAAAAAGAAAAAAACCCAGAGGGGGGTGTATGTACATGCTGTTTGTATGTGTGTGTGACCTAAGTGTAAGAAGAAGTACAAATCCTGAAACTTGCTGTTTTTTTTAGACAGAAAAAAAAAAAACCCGCAATCCTACCACAAGTAAAACAAAAACAGGTTTCATTTTTACGTCACTTGGCAAACGGTAGTACCTCCCTGGGGGTTGCTGTCTACCACCTACTACCACATGCATATAAATATTTTTATTTAATTTTCTTTAGCCTCCTGGCACTGCACCACCCCCCCGCCCAACAATGTCATCCGCAGTCAGGTAAGCGCATTGTCCCCACTTCAGCACTCCCCTCCCAGACTTTTCCCTAACTCAATGCATAATTACTTCAGATAACTCTTATTTTAACAGGTTCTTTTCGGCCCAGTCTAGTCACTGACCTCAGTTTCCCGGGGGATGACTCAAAAGTTTTCCACAAAGTCTGCATAGTTGTAAGGGATGTGCCCTTTGAACCAAAAAGAGCACTCCCACACTGTAGGGATTTTTCCCCCAGAAAATTTCGAGAAAGGAAAGTCCATGCATAAGTACGTCCTCAGTGGGAGCTGCAACACAGTATGGGGACTTAGAAAGGACAAAGCATCTTGTTTTACTGCTTCAACCCCATCTATAAGAAATCTAGTAGGGGTAAAAAAAACAAAAAAAAAAAACAAAGAAAAAATAAAGCAAAAATGAAACACAATAAAAAAAATATTGAAGACAAAATATAGTACAGCATAAAAACCTTCCACTATAATTTTTAGAATCATTTGAAAAGGGGAGAGAACACTTTTTTTTAAATTGGGTTTAATTTTTATAGCTCATTTTTTTAATATGGTAAGAAATATGAATCAGCTGTACTATACATGCTCTTTACTTTAAAATGTTAACAATACATTACAGTACAGTTGTGTTTTTCATAGTGAAAGCTCTCTTATTTACATTTTTTTAATATTCATTATAAGATAATTTTAGCTTTGTAAATTACATCTGTAATTAAGAATTTTCTGAATAAAAGTAAAAGTTCCTAATTTTTAATTTGGAAAATGTATCTTATTCAGATTTTCCCTTTGATTAGGAGAGGCATCTAGTTTCTGTTGTTAGGAATTTCATACAGTTTTGACACCCATGCACATGCATTAGTTCAAGTAACAGGGAGGTCACAGTGCTACATAGTGTTTAGAGATACTGTAATTTATTATTATTTATTTTCTCTAATTAATGTTACTATTCACATTTTGTTTACTCTTATGCATTCTCTACCATCTATGGGCCCAGCTTATGAGGCATACATGATATATTATCACCTCTATCAGGCATATTACAGTCTCTTTTTTTGTAAGTCATGATAATTTTTGTGGTAGCTACAGTATGATGTTTTTTGTTCCTTTAACTTTTCATTTAACTTTAAATTTAAGTTTAGCGTAAATCCTGAATAACGTAGCTTTGCATTTTATAGTTACAATAGAGGAGCCACAGTATCGGTATTTTTCCACAAAGATCAAGACACATATGCACTTTTAAAAGGCATATATTTATTCTTAATAAATATCTTGAAAAGTGCATATGTCTTATCTGCATACTTTCAACATCATATTTTTCAAGTCATTATTTTTCATTCCTAGTCATATGTTGTCAGTTGATCTTGGTAAATACTTTAGGTTCTTCCACGACTCAAGTAGTATAGAACACTAGGCAGAATTACATCCAGAAGAAAATTTATTTTTTACACCAAATTTAATTAGCCAATTATTTTTTATTTGTATTTTCGGGTCACCCTACCTTAGTGGGGAAAAGGCCGATGTGTTAATAATAATAAAAGAAATTTATTGTTTATTATATTACTATATATTAAAAAATACAGTTGACTGTCGATTAAGATGGTAGTTACCTTTGTGAAAACAGAGCCTAATCAGAAAATTTCTAAATTGAACTGTAGAACATGTGGGGAGAAATAAGGTGATGTTCATTAGACCTACAAAAAAAGTCAGTCAAAATTAGTTAAAGCTCTAATTTTTTAAAACTAAAAATAAAAAAAACAGTTTTGACTTGTCGTTGTCATTGGTGTTATTTGGAAATAAGAGCTGATCCAATTTTTTTAAATTGATCCCTGAAAGAACATTGGGGGAAATAGCTATTTCGAATAACCTCCAAAATAAGTCAAAATTTTAAATCATTAATTTGTTAGACACTAAAGTAACAACAACAATTTTTTTTTTTTTACCTAAAAGATAGATTTACATGCACAAAAGAATGAACATTCAACATGACAGTTACCTTTATTGAAGGCTGTTGTTGAATGGAAGACAGGGAGGAGGAGAGAGGGAGGAGAAGTTATTGTTTGGAAGGGGAATCCCCCTCCATAAGGACTCTAGGTCACTTCAGGGGTCACTTCCCTAGTATAAATATAGATTTACATGCAGAAAAGAATGCCAAATAAATGTAAAGCACTAATAAAATGTATAAAGGAACATTGGTAATAGGGGTAGTTGATGAGTGGAACGGTCTGCCAAGTAGGGTGATCAAAGCTAAAACATTGGGTAGTTTCAAATTTAGGTTGGATAAATATATGAGTGAGAGGGGTTGGATTTGAGTCAGACTTGCACCTGAGCTTATTGCTTGGGTAGCATTTGTTCTGTTAGTGGGTTGGATTTGTGAAGGACTGGCCTAGTATGGGCTAACAGGCTTATTGCAGTGTTCCTCCTTTCTTTTGTACTTATTGAAGACTTGTTTGTGTGAGGGAGGGATGGCGTGTTTATTGTTGGAGAATATGACACTAATATCAACTCTACGGCTTATTTATCTATCACAACTCAACTAATATGACATAAAAACAATATTAATAACATAGAAACATGGAATATACTCTAGAATGAATAAAATAAGTCATTACGTATGTCACGAGAGGTGTTGTGTTGTGTTGTTGTTGGGTATATAAGGGCCACTGAGAGTAAGCCGTCCATAATGGTGGTGAAGCAGCAGCTGAGGCGGTGGTGTTTTCTGTAGCCCTATGTAACTCCAACAACATTGGAGGAGTTGGTATAATCGCTGAATCACTAAAGAAGGCACCCTCTACCACCATCACTATCACCTTCTACCACTATTACAACTGCTACCACCATCACTACCACCTTCTACCACTATTACAATTGCTACCACCATCACTACCACTATTACAACTGTTACCACCATCACTTTCTACCTTCTACCCCATCACTACCACCCT
>NC_069425.1:41906587-41990449 GCF_026875155.1 Cherax quadricarinatus | reverse complement strand
CAATTTTCCCCCTTCTTTTCTTTTTTATAATCTTACAGGAAAAGGGTTACTAGCCCATTGTTCCCGGCATTTTAGTTGACTTTTACAACACACATGGCTTACGGAGAAGATTCTTATTCCACTTCCCCATGGATATAAAAGGAAAAGTAACAAGACCAAGAACTATTAAGATAAAATAAAAAAAAAACTCAGATGAGTGTGTATAAATAAACGTGTACATGTATGTGTAGTGTGACCTAAGTGTAAGTAGAAGTAGCAAGACATACCTGTAATCTTGCATATTTATGAGACAGACAAAAGACATCAGCAATCCTACCATCATGTAAAACAATTACAGGCTTTTGTTTTACAATCACTTGGCAGGATGGTAGTACCTCCCTGGGTGGTTGCTGTCTACCAACCTACTCTCAATTTAATTACAGCAATTTTCATAATTTATTATCATTTCAGTAACATATTTAAGAATTGTGATTAAAACACCTAGGTAAGTAAATTATTTTTAAAAACACATAAATGAGAAACTTAGTGAAATTATTAATTGCTAACCTGTGTGTGTACTGCCTTTTAGCTAATTTCTCATAAAATTATACTCCACGCAAAATGAGAAGTAGTGTGTGCTCATCGAAAATATGCCTCAGTTTTTCAACCTTGTTATAGTGAAAAAGTGTTAATCAAGGTTCTACTGTACTTAGCTTTTATTAATAGCTTTGTAGTTGCTTCATTCATCATTATTTGACTGCAGGAAGAGCTGCCCACTTCGGTTCCCTCTGAAAGTGGTTATCACCCAGCCCTTCCAAGTAAGCCAGTTTTAATAAACAAGCCATCTGTTGGAAATAAACCAGCACCCCCTAGACCTCCCACCGGATCAAAACCAACACTACCACCAAAAATGCCAATATTACAGGTGAGCAATAATATGGGTAGGTAATTTTAAAAAATACTATGCTAAAAGGCTATTTCTTCAGTGAATCTTTTAATTTTTATTGTAGAATTTGATTTGCATAACTGTTCATGTCTTCTTAAACTGGCCTTCATACAAACGTAAGATTGACAGTCAGCTGCCTGTTCAAAACTGTTGCAAATTAATTTAAAAAGTAAGTATTTGTAAAAGAAATCTTAGATCCTGTAGGTATATATGTGGATATGTTAAAGCAGTAGAAAAGTTTTGCATTGAACAAAGGAGAGAGTTTAAAGTCAAACCTCATGTTGATGGAGATCATTAAGTGTGAAAGTTGAAGGTGAAGATTTGTGATCCCTGGAAAAGGTAGTGGAATTTGTTTTGTATATATCATTTATTTCCAAGCTAGTTTAGCAAAGTTGTTTTCCTGTTTGATGCTTGATTTTTTCTTAGAGCTTCCGAACTTAAGAAGATCAGAAATGGCAGGTAGTGCACATAAAAATGGGAACGATCAGTGTTTTACCTGTAATTGCTCATTTATATAGATAGACAAGCAGTCTCTGTGGGAACTTTTCATGGGATACTTGGTGGGGCAGAGTGCAAACTTGAGTTTTAGATAAGCCCTACTAATGACTTGCACTGTTTTGGAAAACTAAATTTCAGTCTTGGAAAATTATAGAAAAGTGAAAATTTTAAACTTTTTTAAGTGCTGTTTGTCCTGTGATGATAAGACAACATAATAGGTTTAAAATTCAAAATAGTCCAAATACATTATTGAATTAAATAAGTGCATTTTTGTTTCAGCCAAATGGGAGCACTCCACCTTCTAGTAAACCTGCAAGTCGGACTAACAGTATGAGAGAATGTCGGATTCCAAGTGAGCCAGAATTCCATATCCAAAATAATAGTTGCCCTGGAGAGGACTCTTTGTTACCTTCTCGCACCCTTCCTCTCTCTCATAATCACAGAAATATTCAAAGTGGGCTATCAGCAAATCATGGTTCCATTCGTCCTAACACTGTTGGGCATCGCATGGGGGCGAATATTGCGAGATCTATGACACGCCCACCTTCTGAACGACCACCACCACCTCCAAATCGACCAAGTTTCCTCCACCAATTCAACCCCCTCCACCACCACCACCTAGCAGACCAGTGCCTGTGCCTTTCAGCATCCTTTAAAAAACCTGAGGTAATAGTGATAATTCATGCCATTTTAGATTATCAGTATCTGTGAATTCTTATTCCTTTGTGTCTTTTCTGTGATAAAATGTGACAATAGAATGTTAGCCCATAAAATAGGTATAAGAAGAAAAGTAAGGAAATCAGTATTCAAATTTTTAACAAACAAGACATTAATGATGGTAAACAACAAAGCTGAGTCTCAGTAAAATAAAAAGTTTAGTTCCCCAAGGCAAAGTCCTAGCACCTTTGCTGTTTATTTTTTCCCCTCATAGCAAACATAGAAACACTAGTCAAAGCATTGTATCATCCTTTGCAGATGATATCAAAGCAAGTATGAAAGTTACCTCAATGGAAGATTCAGAAAAATTACAATCAGGTAGCAACAACATTTTCAGTGGGCAAAAAGAAATAACATGAGCCAAGCTCAAGACCAGGTTCTGGGAGTATGAAACTCAACTTTCACTTACTTAGATAGGGAAAAATGAAGAAATCAGAGCAAGCATAGAATGCAGGCATACCCTCTGTTTGACACTTCGGCTGTCTTTCACTGAGGCAGGGTGACCCAAAAAGAAACACCTTCATCATCATTCAACACTTTCATCATCATTCATACATAATCACAGGCTTTGCAGAAGTGCTTAGCTATGACAGTATAGATTTCACTCCAAACGGCCAATATCCCGAACCCCCCTTCTTTAAAGTGCAGGCATTGTACTTCCTACCTTCAGGATTCTAAGTCCAGCTAACCGGTTTCCTGAATCCCTTCACAAAATATTACCTTGCTCACACTCCAGCTTGTCAGGTTCCAAAAACTATTTGCCTCCATTCACTCCTGTCCAACACAGTCACACATACCTGTTACATGTCCAAGCCCCTTGCACACAAAACCTCTTTTACCCCTCCCCTCCCCCATCTGTCTTTTCCTAGGATGACCCCTATCCCTCCTTCCCTCCACTACAGATTTATACACCTCCAGATCATCCTATTTTGCTCCATCCTCTCTAAATGACCAAACCACTTCAGCAACCCCTCTTCAGCCCTCTGAATAATACTTTTAGTAAATCCATACAACCTCCTAATTTCCAAGACATGACAACTCCACTGCCTCCAGCCTCCTCCTAGTTGCAGCATTTATAACCCATGCTTCACACCCATAAGAGTGTTAGTACCACTATACTCTCATACATTTCCCTGTTTGCCTCCTTGAATAACGTTTTTTGTCTCCACAGATACCACAGTGCACCACTCGCCTTTTTTTCTTCATCAGCTCTGTGATTAACTTCATCCTTCATAAACTCATCTACTGACAAGTCTGCTCCCAAATATCTGAAGACATTCACTTCTTCCATACTCCCTCCCTCCAATGTGATATCTATTTTTTCTTTACCTAACTCATTTGATACCCTCATCACCTTACTCTTATCTATGTTCACTTTCAACTTTCTTCCTTTACACACCCTCCCAAACTCGTCCACTCACCTTTGCAACTTCTCTTGAGAATCTTCCAAAACCACAGTATCATCAGCAAAAAATTAACTGTGTCAACTCTCATTTTGTATTTAATCTCCCATAATTTAATCTGACCCCTCTCCCAACACCTTAGCATTTACTTCTTTTACAACCATCTATAAATATGTTAAACAGCTGTGGTGACATTACACATCCCTGTCTAGGACCTACTTTTACTGGAAAGTAATCTCCCTCTCTTCTACACACCCCCTAACCTGAGCCTCGCTATCCTTGTAAAAACTCTTTGAAGTATTTAGTAACTTAGTACCTATTCCATGCACTTGCAACATCTGCCACATTGCTTCCCTATCTACCTTATCATATGCCTCTTCTAAATCCATAAATGCAATGAAAACTTTCCTTCCTTTATCTAAATATTGTTCACTTATATGCTTCAATGTAAACACTTGATCTGCACATCCATTACCCATTCTAAAGCCTCCTTGCTCATCTGCAATCCTGCTCTCTGTCTTACCTCTAAATCTTTCAATAAACATGTCAGCCCTTTCCCACCGAGGCAGGGTGATCCAAAAAGAAAGAAAAACCCAAACAGGAAGGAAAAACTTTCACCATTACTCATACATAATCACTGTATTTGCAGAGGCGCTCAGATACGACAGTTTCATATGGTCAGCATTTTCATTTTTATTATTTTTCATTATTGAAATGCAGTATTTCAGATAAATATTTGTTTTGCATGTAGGTAGTAGGTTGGTAGACAGCAACCACCCAGGGAGATACTACCGTCCTGCCAAGTGAGTGTAAAACGAAAGCCTGTAATTGTTTTACATGATGGTAGGATTGCTGGTGTCTTTTGTCTGTCTCATAAATATGCAAGAATACAGGTACATCTTGCTACTTCTACTTACACTTAGGTCACACTACACATACATGTACAAGCATATATATACACACCCCTCTGGGTTTTCTTCTATTTTCTTTCTAGTTCTTATTCTTGTTTATTTCCTCTTATCTCCATGGGGAAGTGGAGCAGAATTCTTCCTCCATAAACCATGCGTGTTGTACGAGGCGACTAAAATGCTGGGAGCAAGGGGCTGGTAACCCCTTCTTCTGTATAAATTACTAAATTTAAAAAGAGAAACTTTCGTTTTTCTTTTTGGGCCACCCTGCCTTGGTGGGATACGGCCAGTTTGTTGAAAGAAAAAAATTGTTTTGTGATTGTTGCTACAGCTATAATGAATTAAAGCTTTTGCTTGCTTAGCATTAATCCTTGCCAAAGAAAAAGGATTGATTTTTGGAAATTATTTTAACAGTTATTAAGAAGTCTTGGGATATTCAGATTTATAAGTACGGCCTCTCCTCACTTAGTGACGTACTCGTTTACCAATGCCTTGGACTTACGATGGGCTCTCTGATCAATATTCATACCTAAATAATGTATATTAGAGCTGATTTCCTTTATTCTGTTTATTTTAATATACAGTACACTACTGAATGAATATTTAAGAATATACCAGAAATGTTATAAATGATGCAAAGGTAACATTAAAACAATATCAAAGATGGTTGACACAGACTCACTACCATTATAGTATGCTTCTCACTTAATGACAAATTCGTTTAACGATGTGGTCTTAGGCATGGAACCCCGTCTTTTAAAGGTTGGGGAAGGGGCCCGAAACATAATTTTAAGTTTAGGGCAGTAAAAAATCTTTTTTTCTTTAAAAACCCCCCAAAAACCGTATCCCACTAAGCGGGGTGGCCCAAAAAAAAAATGAAAGTTTTTTTTTTAAAATTTGGGTAATTTGTACAGGAAAAAGGGGTTTTTACTATCCCCTTGCCCCCGGGCAATTTTATTCGCCTCTTACAACACGCTTTGGTTTAAGGGGAAGAAAAATTTCTTTTCCCTTTCCCCATGGAAAATAAGGGGAAATTTTAACAAAAAACATAATTTAAAAAAAAATAGAAGAAAACCCAGAGGGGGGTTGTAGTACATCCCTTCTTTAAATGTGTAGGGGTGCCCAAAGGGTGAAGAAGAAGTAGAAAAATTGTACCTGAAATCTTGCATGTTTTTTGAGACAGAAAAAAGACCCCACCAACCCCCCATCATTTTAAAACAAATACGGGCTTTCTTTTTAAAAACCTCACTTGGAAAGGAGGGTATTACCTCCCGGGTTTTTTGCTGCTACCACCTACTACCAACATGCAATAAGTATTTTTTTTAATTTCTCTTTTACCCCCCCCCGGGGCACTGCACCACCACCCCCCCCCCAAACAAGTGTCATCACCCATTCGGGTAACGATTTTGCCCCACTTCAGCACTCCCCTCCTAACTTCCATAACTAAAGTGCATATAAAATACTTCAGATAACTCTTATTTTAACAAATTTTTTCCTCGAGCCCAGCAGTAGATCTACAAGACCTCAGTTTCAGGGTGATAAATTTGGGTTTTTCCCCAAAGTCAGTGCATAGATTGTGAAGCATGTCCCCTTTTAAGCTCAAGAAGAGCAGCTACCACACTGGGAAGGGGGTTTTCAACTAAAATGTATCGAGGGAAAAGAAAGCCGGGGATTGCAGTAAGAAAGTCCTCAGTCAAGGGGCGCAACACAGTATGGGGAAACTTAGAGGAAGACAAAGCAACTTGTTTTAAATGCCCTTTCAACCCCCCAAACAAAAATTTAAAACTAGTCAGGGAAGGGAAAAAATTTAAAAAAAAAACAAAGAAAAAATAAAGCAAACTGAAACATCAATAAAAAAAGTATTGAAGACAAAATATAGTACAGCAGTAAATGCCTTCCACTATAATTTTTTGAGAATGCATCATTGAAAAGGTGAGAGAACACTTTTTTTTAAATTGGGTTTAATTTTTATAGCATCATTTTTTGATAATATGGTAAGAAATATGAATCAGCTGTACTATACATGCTCTTTACTTTAAAATGTTAACAATACATTACAGTACAGTTGTGTTTTTCATAGTGAAAGCTCTCTTATTTACATTTTTTTAATATTCATTATAAGATAATTTTAGCTTTGTAAATTACATCTGTAATTAAGAATTTTCTGAATAAAAGTAAAAGTTCCTAATTTTTAATTTGGAAAATGTATCTTATTCAGATTTTCCCTTTGATTAGGAGAGGCATCTAGTTTCTGTTGTTAGGAATTTCATACAGTTTTGACACCCATGCACATGCATTAGTTCAAGTAAGAGGGAGGTCACAGTGCTACATAGTGTTTAGAGATACTGTAATTTATTATTATTTATTTTCTCTAATTAATGTTACTATTCACATTTTGTTTACTCTTATGCATTCTCTACCATCTATGGGCCCAGCTTATGAGGCATACATGATATATTATCACCTCTATCAGGCATATTACAGTCTCTTTTTTTGTAAGTCATGATAATTTTTGTGGTAGCTACAGTATGATGTTTATGTTCCTTTAACTTTTCATTTTAACTTAATTGAAGTTTAGCGTAAATCCTGAATAACGTAGCTTTGCATTTTATAGTTACAATAGAGGAGCCACAGTATCGGTATTTTTCCACAAAGATCAAGACACATATGCACTTTTAAAAGGCATATATTTATTCTTAATAAATATCTTGAAAAGTGCATATGTCTTATCTGCATACTTTCAACATCATATTTTTCAAGTCATTATTTTTCATTCCTAGTCATATGTTGTCAGTTGATCTTGGTAAATACTTTAGGTTCTTCCACGACTCAAGTAGTATAGAACACTAGGCAGAATTACATCCAGAAGAAAATTTATTTTTTACACCAAATTTAATTAGCCAATTATTTTTTATTTGTATTTTCGGGTCACCCTACCTTAGTGGGAAATGGCCGATGTGTTAATAATAATAAAAGAAATTATATTGTTATTATATTACTATATATTAAAAAATACAGTTGACTGTCGATTAAGATGGTAGTTACCTTTGTGAAAACAGAGCCTAATCAGAAAATTTCTAAATTGAACTGTAGAACATGTGGGGAGAAATAAGGTGATGTTCATTAGACCTACAAAAAAAGTCAGCCAAAATTTGTTGAAGCTCTAATTTGTTAAAACTAAAAAAAAAATCAAGTTTTCTATTTTTTTTACCTAAAAGATAGATTTACATGCACAAAAGAATGAACATTCAACATGACAGTTACCTTTATTGAAGGCTGTTGTTGAATGGAAGACAGGGAGGAGGAGAGAGGGAGGAGAAGTTATTGTTTGGAAGGGGAATCCCCCTCCATAAGGACTCTAGGTCACTTCAGGGGTCACTTCCCTAGTATAAATATAGATTTACATGCAGAAAAGAATGCCAAATAAATGTAAAGCACTAATAAAATGTATAAAGGAACATTGGTAATAGGGGTAGTTGATGATGGAACGGTCTGCCAGTAGGGTGATCAAAGCTAAAACATTGGTAGTTTCAAATTTAGGTTGGATAAATATATGAGTGAGAGGGTTGGATTTGAGTCAGACTTGCACCTGAGCTTATTGCTTGGGTAGCATTTGTTCTGTAGTGGTTGGATTTGTGAAGGACTGGCCTAGTATGGGCTAACAGGCTTATTGCAGTGTCCTCCTTTCTTTTGTACTTATTGAAGACTTGTTTGTGTGAGGGAGGGATGGCGTGTATTATTGTTGGAGAATATGACACTAATATCAACTCTACGGCTTATTTATCTATCACAACTCAACTAATATGACAAAAAACAATATTAATAACATAGAAACATGGAATATACTCTAGAATGAATAAAATAATCATTACGTATGTCACGAGAGGTGTTGTGTTGTGTTGTTGTTGGGTATATAAGGGCCACTGAGAGTAAGCCGTCCATAATGGTGGTGAAGCAGCAGCTGAGGCGGTGGTGTTTTCTGTAGCCCTATGTAACTCCAACAACATTGGAGGAGTTGGTATAATCGCTGAATCACTAAAGAAGGCACCCTCTACCACCATCACTATCACCTCTACCACTATTACAACTGCTACCACCATCACTACCACCTTCTACCACTATTACAATTGCTACCACCATCTACCACTATTACAACTGTTACCACCATCACTACTACCTTCTACCACCATCACTACCACCCTCTACCACCATCAACCACTGTCACAACTGCTTCCACTCTACCAACATCATACCTTGTATATTTATTTATCCCTTTTTCAATAAAATATGTATTACATATTACCAATCTCTTTCAACACATAGTCTCAAATTAAAGGCTCCCCATTTACATTTACCCCTGGCCCCCCCAAATTTACCTACTACTTCCCGCATAAACATTTTTACCACTTTAGCAATGAAATCCCCAACAACCAATACTCTCACACATGATTTCAAAACTCCCCACAAACGCAATTCACTCAACAAAAGTCCAAAAACATCTCTCTCTCCTCTACACTTCTCTCCCTCCAGGTGCATACACGCCTATTATAACCCATTTTTCACATCCCAATCTTTATTTTTATCCCATAATCCGTGAAATTAATACATCTTAGTCCCTCTTTCCTGCCATATAGCTTATCCTTCAACATTTATTGCTACTCCTTCTGAGCTCTAACCTATTTGAAACCCCTGACCTAATCCCATTTATTCCTCTTCGCACTGAAACTCTCCCACCCCCTTCCGCTTTTTTCACTTAAAGCCAGGACATCCAGCTTCTCTCATTCATAACATCCTCATATACAATCATCTCTTCTTATCATCTGCCACAACATCCACGCACAATCAGACTTCTCACTTTGGAAAATTTTCTTCTTCCATATTCTTTTTGTAATCTTTTAACAGGAAAAGGGGTTTTACTAGCCCATTGTTCCCCAGCAGTTTAGTTGACTGTTACAACACCATGGCTTACGGAGGAAAGATTCTTATTCACTTTCCCCCCATGGATATAAAAGGAAAAGTAAATAAGACCAAGAACTAATAAGATAAAATCAAAGAAAACTCAGATGCGTGTTATAAATATTGTGGACATGTATGTTAGTGGTGACCTAAGTGTAAGTAGAAGTCAAGACATGCTGTAATCTTGCATATTTATGAGACAGACAAAAAAGACATCAGCAATCCTCCATCATGTAAAAACAATCACAGCTTTCGTTTTACACACACTTGGCAGACGATAGTACCTCCCTGGGTGTTGCTGTCTACCCAACCTACTACATATATATATATATATTTAGATATATAATATATTATATATATATATATATATATCTAAATATATCGAATATATATATAAATATATATATATACAGGAGGGGGCCCCACTTATACGGCAGGTTAGTTCCAGGCCTACCGCCGTACAAGAATACCGAACTCGCCGTAAAGTGGTAACACCCTTTTTTACCACTTATAAAAGCATACAAACATAGATAACAAGTTTACACTACATATATAAAGTTAGCATAGAACCAGGCATCAAAAAAACAATCAAAAAGGTACAATACACACATAGTGCCCTCATTACTATACCTTAAAATATTAATATCTTAATCTAGGGTGAGACAAGTATATTTATTGTAAGAACTCAAGTGTGCATGTATTGTAATTAGCCAGACTAAACCTCGCCAGGCCACCCCACCCACAACATACTAATCTAATGATTTAAGCATCCCAGAGAGATAAAATGTATATACAGTTCACACATTACTTACCTTAAAATATTGGTAGTTCTTAATTTAGGGTCAGGAGTAAGTCAATGAGATAAAACGAATAAATGGAGAGAGAGAAAGACTGAGTAACATGAGAGTAACAGGCGCAGATTCATGTAAACAAACCAGGCACACCACATCTTATATTTTATGTTTAATTTATTCTACTTGTGGTGTGTATATATCTTATTTTTATATGTTATGCAGCGTGTAATATTATATAAATTTAGAAAAAAATATCAGATGGATGGAATAATGAAAATGAGTATATTACCGTAAATAATACCGACTTTAAATGACTTGAATTTATGTAAAGATTATTAGGTACAGGTATTACATAAGTATAAATAATCAGAGTATATAAAAAATATGAAATAACTTTTAAAAAATTGAAATTTGGGAGTTTCCAGACAAAAGGAAGACTAGCGATAACTGAGCTCATGGAGAAAGTAAACAACCAGGGAGGGGCACGGTGACCGATTAGAAAGTCAGGTGGGGAGCCGTCTAGTGTAGTTTTGGTCATAATTTGAAATGTCCAATTAGCGGAAAACGCCGAAAAGCGAGCACGCCGAAAAGCGGGGCCCTATTGATTTATATATATATATTAAAATCAAATGTAGGTAGTAGGTTTTATAGACCAGCAACCTCCCAGGGAGGTACGAAACAACCGGCCTGCCAATGAGTGAAAACGAAAGCCCTGAAATTGTTTTACCTATGGTAGGATTGCAGGGGGTCCTTTTTTCTGACTCATGAACATGAAATTTCAGGTACGTCTTGCAACTTCTACTTACACTTTAGGTCACACAACACATACCTGTACAGAGGCACATAAATACACACCCCTCTGGGTTTTCTTCTATTATTCTTTTCTATTCTTATTCTTGATATATAATTCCTCTTATCTCCATGGGGACGTGGAACAGAATCTCTCCGTACGCCATGCGTGTTGTAAGAGGCAACTTACAATGCCGGGACAAGGGCTCGTAACCTCTTCACCAGTATTATATTACTAAATGGTAAAAGGAGAAACTTTCGTTTTTCCTTTTTGGGCCACCCCTGCCTCGGTGGGAAACGCCGGTGTTGAAAGAAATATACCATAATATATATATATATATATATAATCTATATATATATATAAAATATATATAATAATATAACTAAATATAAAAATATATATATATATATATAATATACACAACACAACACACACACACACACACACACACCCACACACAGACAGATTACATGGACCCTCGGCTACGATGGCATCACCTAACATTAAATACAGCATATGATACATTTTAACGCAAAATTTTTGCCTCGGCAAACGCAAAAAAACTCATCCCTACGCAATTCTTTCGAGGCCATCCCACATGGTGGCCCTGAGCGCGCCTCAGGTGTCCCATGGGGAGCCAGTGTTTCAAAGCCAGCCAGTGCGGTCGCATCAACGCATACCAATAGGAAACGTTTCATATTTCACAGCGTATTAGTTATTGGTACCTGCAAAATAAAGTCACCATGGGCTCCAAGAAAGCTTCTAGTGCCAACCCTGCAGGAAAAAAGGTGAGAATTACTGTGGATAAGAATAAAGAAATAATGCCAATACGAAAGTGGAGTGCGTGTCCTCGGAGCCCTGGCCGGTTGTATACCACACCCCATCAACCAATCCGCTACTATTGTTGGGCCAAGAAAACGACAGTCAAGGAAGCTTCTTTGCCAAAGGTGCAACTTTGGTTTTCAAAAAAGAGATCGCAAGTGATTAGTAAGATGTTGAGAGACTGTTATTGGTGTGGATAAACGAAAAACCGATAGCATTAGATAGCATCTCTCGAGCGATCGTATGTGAAAAGGCTAGGAAGTTACATGAAGATTAATAGAAAAAATGCCTGCAACTAGTGTGATGTGAGTGATTTAAGGCCAGCAAAGGTTGGATTGAGAGATTTAAGAATCAATTGGCATACAAATGTATAAGTGACTATACAATGACAATGTTGTGACCCACATAGACACATTCAAGAACGGGAGTACAGGCCTCTCACGGACAGATAAGATGTGCGACAGAGGTCCATGACTCTCCCAGCTGTCTAGTGGGCATTAAAAGAAGAAGGGAAGTAACCCCCGAAAAGGACTGATACCTCAAGTCCTAAAGGAAGGTGGATTCCCCTTCTAAATATAAACAGCTTCCATCCCACACTCTCCCCTCCTCCCATCCCATCATTCATCACCAATCAACAGAACAGGTCATTGTCAGATTGTGTGAATTAATAATTAATATTTCATGTGGTAAATTTTTTTTTTTTTTTCATACTTTGGGCTGTCTTCCACAGATTAATATTGATTTTTTCCATTAAATTTCTTATGGGGAAAAATTATCATGCTAACGATATTTTCAGCATACGCCGAGCATTCAGAACGGATTAATATCGTTAGCTGAGGGTCCATATATATATATATATATAAATATATATATATATATATATAAATATATTTATAATATATAATAATTTATATATATATATAATATATATTTTTAATTAAAATAAAAATATTTTTTTTTTTTTTTTTCAACAAGTCGGTCGTTGCTCCCACCGAGGCAGGGTGACCCACAAAAACAGAAAGAAAATCCCCAAAAAGAAAATATCATTCATCATCATTCAACACTTTCACCACACTCACACATTAATCACTGCTTTTGCAGAGGTGCTCCAGAATATAACAGTTTAGAAGCATATACGTATAGAGAAACACAACATATCCCTCCCAAACTGCAATATTATATATATATAAATATAAAAATATATATATATATAATATATAATATATATAATATCTTCTTTCTTCAACGTACCCATCGTATCACCACTGAGTAGGGTGGCCAAAAAGAAAAAACTGAAGTTTCCTCCTTTTAAATTTCGTAATATAACAGTAGAAGGGTAATCTAGCCCTTGCTCCCGCATTTTAGTCGCCTCTTACGACACGCAAAGGCTTACAGAGGACGATTCAGTCCACTTCCCCATGGGAGAAATAGGAAATAACAAGAACAAGAATAAGAAAGAAAATAGAAGAAAACCCAGAGGGGTGTGTATATCTTGCTTGTACATGTATGTGAAGTGTGACCTAAGTGTAAAAGTAGAAGTAGCAAGACTTACCTGTAACTTGCATATTTATGAGACAGACAAAGAACACCAGCAAACCTACCATCATGTAAAACAATTACAGGCTTCGTTTTACACTCACTTGCAGACGGTAGTACCATCCCTGGGCGTTTGCTGTCCTACCAACCTATATATAATATAAATATATAAATATATCTATATAATAATAGTGCACACAGTATTGTATTTACATTATATTTTGTTTCCTTATTCATAACCCTGATTATGCACACTGAAGGAAGTAAATGATGTATAAATCTTGGAGTCCCTCTCAGTTTATATATAAACATAATGCTCCAGTATCCTATACATTTTATCCCTGATGATGAAAAGGATCTGAAAACACTGCATGGTCTGGCAGGAAACAGCCATTTAGTCCATTTTGTTGTTTCTAAAGACACATGTGGTGGATCGAACAATGTAAAACAAACAGTGTATTCAGTAGTGAACTCACTGAACTTCAAACATAGACATTTATCATGCAGTGCCCGCAGATTATGCCATTCAATTTTTACCACTTACATACTGTATTTCTGAAACAGTAAAGTCATTCACTAACATATTCACATTTGTATAAATAACAGCTTTGGTGAGTGAATTGACTTAGTGCCCAGCAGTTGTAGTTAGTTTAATTATCAGTTAGTTACTAACCTTCTTGTACTATGACGCGGCATTTAGCTACAGTACAACTGACATAAATAAAGCAAAATCATGGCATAATATCAAAAAACTGTCCAGGTAACGAAAAATTCCTGATTATTATTATATAATCAAGGGGGGAGCGCTAAACCCGGAGGATTATACAGCGCCTGGGGGGATGGGAAGGCTTCAGGCTTAATAAATCGGGAACTGAGCACAGAAACCAATTCCCTAAATCAAGAGCCCCTCACCCAACATCAAGGAACCTTCCTTGAGGAAAAAAAAATCCAGAAAGTTCACATCTTAATCAGACAGTCAACTGTACTGTAATCATCGCTTGAGACAAAGTGTGTTGCTTTTTCTTGGATGCAGTTTAGTTTTTACACTAGTATTTCACAAGATGCTGTTTATGGGTTTTTCCATCTATATTATTAGAATGTATTTAACACTAAACCTGTGAGGGTTAAACTACCCAGAATGATGGAGAACTTGATACTCCTCTCTAATTGCAACCCAGTCACTGACCCAGTGATGCTTGTTAGTGATTGCCTCCTGGTAGGGAAAGAAACTTCAAGCCATCATTGTAACACAATTCCCGTATATCAATTTCCAAAATATTTTTATCATTTGTTAACTGCTGAAAGTGCAGTAGGCCCTGTAGTTCCACATAGTAATGTGTATAAAGTATGGGACTTCCCATTATAAATTTATTGAATCAAAGGATCTTGAAGCTTTCAGATACAGTATACTGATTTTGGTTAGAATTTGCTTTATATACTGTGAGTAATAATTTTGCTAATAGCTTAGTGAATAGAAACTTTAACAATTACAACTTATAGCCTATTTTGCTGTTTGGAAGTATTTATCACTTACGTTATATTAGTTATATAGAGTATAAACAACTCCCTGTTCCAGAGATTGGATATGTAATGAATATATATGAAATACTGCAGTTTAATTGTTTATAATAAATAGGTAAAATGTTCATATAATTAGATGTTTATGCTCTACTGATTGTTTTATTAATTTTTCATTTCAGCCCATTATAACTATGGATAATCAGCAATAGAACATTAACATTATCATTTCATAATGCATAAATCTAATAAATAAAATTGAGTTAAAAGGAGCACACAATCATTTCATTGACTACTATACAGAGCAGGTGGTGAAATTTGTAGAGCAATTACATTTCCGCACTTCTCAACACTTCCCATTACCAATCATATACGCAGAACTGCACCAAGACCTACCCTAGCCAGAAAGGTAAGAGGATGCAGTCGACCTATTGAAACAACCACCTGAAGCTCCGCCAAACCCTTTAACCCCACACCTCAAATATTACATCCACCCTACCCATATTTCCTGCAATACAAATGTATACCGGGCCCTCGCTTTCTCCCAATCTTCCTCCTCGGGTAATCTTTGTAATACTATAATTTTAATGAACATTTCTTGTATGACCAGTGTAAGATACATACTTGAAACTCCCTCATTTTCAGCATAGTGGAAATTATAAATAAGCTATTCATAATGGTAGAACCGTTTTAATAATATAGCATTTTTTAGTACAATCAATTATTTGCTGTACTTATATAAAGAATTAGGTAGAGAATTCTGTTTTACCCTTGACGTCTTTTATGGGTTAGGGTATCTACAATTTTGTTTACGTAGGAAAGGAAGTGAGATAATAACTGGTAGGCTTGCAGAATGTAGTATTTATTGTTTGTATGTTTATAAGCTAAAGTGGCTCAAAGGTAGGACATGTCTTCAGCCCCCCTCAACCCAGAAAAAAACAATCTAAAGATTAAAAGCAGACTGCCTAACAGGTCTCCATGTGTGTGTTTTTTTCTTTTTTTTTTTTTTTTTTAAGTCGGCCATCTCCCACTGAGCAGGGTGACCCAAAAAGGAAAGAACAAATCCCTCAAAAAGAAAATACTTTCAATCATCATTCCCACACTTTTCACCTCACCTCACACATAATCACAGTTTTTTTGCAGAGGTGCTCAAAATACAACAGTTTTAGAAGCATATACGTATAAAGATACACAACAAATCCCTCCAAACTGCCATATCCCAAACCCCTCCTCAAAATCAGAAGTCACGCACCAGAGTCCAAGAAATTTTGAAAAAAAAAAAAAATTATATTTTCATACAGAAATTAAAGAGCATATAAATTGTGAAGGTAAGAAAACAAAAAAAATTAGATTCTGAATCAGTACTTAACCGAGATACATTGCCAAGAAGTTATGTAGAAAATGATGTGGTGTCGGCAACATCGACGAAATCCACATACGCGTAATATAATATTTTGTTTGTTTTAGTTGTTTTTTCTTTTCTTTTCCAATTTTTTTTCTATTTCCTACTACATATGGGGCCCGAGAGACCAATACTGTATAAATTTATATATATAAACTCGACTGTATTTGAACACAATAACCAAACTAAAGTTATTATCATATTTATTGTTACCACTGTGTTTATTACAATAAACATGCCCAAATATAGTATAATACTAATTTCTATCATATATTTACATATTTACAATCACTGGACATGGTTCTAGAACGGCTGGAGCTTGTGGAACTCCTTGAACAAGGCACCATGCACAGAGGCACCATTACATTCCTCACACATAAACCGATGTCATTGGTCTTTGATGCCGTCTTTTGGTTTGTGCACAGACAATGCATCCTTCAGAGCAAATTTTCTTTTGAGATGAAGGAAGCTGTATTATGAAATGATCACCTTCTCTTCTCAAACGCTTGGTATATTGTGATGAATTCGAGGACCATGTTTAAATTGCAGGTGTTGTACCTGGTACTCATTAGGAGTTTGTCTGAACAACAAGCAAACAAAATCACCAACGGGGTCTGTTACCAGCTTTTTTTTTATTTTTTTTTTTTTTTGTTTTTTTTTTTTTTTATTAATTTTTTTTTTTTTTTTTTTTTTTTAAAAAAATTGGTAACATATTATAATGCATTCAGCATTGAAATGTCCATGATAAGGAAGAAAAGTTTCATGTACCACATGTAACTCTTACAGAACTCAGTCAACAAAACCCATCTGCAGGCACACTTGTCAAACCAAGCGCATGTTTGGTGGTAAAATCAATCACTGTCACTGGTTTTCGAATACGTTCAATTAGTCCTCACGATCAACTTTGCCAACTGTCATGCATTTCATATTACGGGAATGGTTTGTCAAGCAATGTGACATCCTCGTTTGTCAGTGCCACGTAATGCC
Organism: Cherax quadricarinatus; assembly: GCF_026875155.1. Taxonomy (NCBI): domain Eukaryota; kingdom Metazoa; phylum Arthropoda; class Malacostraca; order Decapoda; family Parastacidae; genus Cherax; species Cherax quadricarinatus. Next base: position 41,973,193 of record NC_069425.1, on the reverse strand, counting down.
AGAAGTCATTGGCAGTAAACACCTGCACTCATCACCCGAACACCTGCGTTACCTGGCATAAAGTTTACGATTAGAACGCACTGTGCCACACACATCTGTTCTTGTTCACTATCGCAATGAAATCACTGTGAGTAATGGGCTTGGATGTACCAGTTATCGTATATAATGTAGGCCCTACCAAAAAGGTGCCATCATTGTTTCTCACAACCGTCACCTGATATACCATCACATCTTGGTATCTTTCAATGTTTTACTACCCTTGTATACAACAATATCCAACACCAGGCCACAGTCACAATCACAGAGTACAAACAATTTTATACCAAAGGTTCTCTTGCTCGGTAATACTGCTTGAAAGCCAGTCTACCTTTGAACAAAATCAAAGACTCGTCAATTAACAAGATTCTTGAATGGATAAAAGAACAACCTAACTTTTGTATTGAGAACATGAAAACATTCCAAACTTGTATAACCTTCACTTCTGTCAGGCCTGTTTGTCAGAGAAGTGCAACATAACGTAAGAGTAAGATACTACCAGCTCACTGTATTATTTCACCTGAAGGATGGGGTCCAAATTAGCCGATCTGTGACCTATGCTTTTATATTATGCTTATAGACTGCGGCAAAAGCATTATTGTTAGCAAAAAGCAAATACATTTCTGCAAACAGTCTCTCTTTTCCAACCTGTGTAGTCTTGACTGTGGTGATAAGATCGTATTTAGCCATGGTGTAATACTGAAAATACTTATTACTTTCCCCTGACAATAGTTTCCCATCAATGGCTGTTCAAAGAATAAAATCAAAGTATTCCAGTTCAATTGGCCTGGTTCCAAGGGGACAGGTAGGTAGAATTCCACCTTTGCGAGTCATCAAGTGGTGAGGGCTAGGAACAAAATTGGGAATTTTTGCTGCAAATCCCAGAATACGGTTTTGCTGTTGGATACTGGACATCAAAGGCTGGTTGTACGGTTGGTTGTGGCGGGCTGGTAGGTGACGCTCCGTTTTGTCCTTGAACTGAACGAGTCAGCAGCGTGGGTTCCCGCGTGGCCAGCGAGTCACGCATGGCGTGCCACTACCACCAACCACCCCACTAACACCATCCACCGTAGTCTGTGGCCCATCCATGCCAAAGTAGCCATATCATCCTCACTATCACTACCTAAACGGGTGTAGGGGCCAACGGATTACCCGGGATGATACTACGTGATGTACCCCGTCCCTGGGCATACGCATAGGGTACACTATACCCCGAGCGCATGCGGCGGCGCACATAACCCGAGCTTCACTGGTGAATAATGTGTCCTCACATCTCTACTCGAATGATCGTCGAGCGCAATAAAAACACAAACCACTCCAGAATCATCGTCATTTACTGAAGTCAGAGCCAGGCCACGGGAAAATATTAGTTTTCTCTTAAACGTTTAGGAACACCCGACCGTGAAGTCACGAGTGCCCACCACCATAGGTAGAAGGTCGAATGATCGTCGGGGTTTTCCTGCACTATTAACGATATCCTGGTCTTATTTTCGGTCACTAACTCATCAAAGCCGTAGAATTCGTCCTTCATATCCACTTCCATCAGTGTCAGACCTATCGAGACCGGAAGAGGAGAGCCCAATTTTTTTTCCGGGAGTGAGAGCTGACTTGCGACGAGACATGTGAACAAGGGTAACTGAGCCTGGCGATTCCACAATGCCTATGCAGGCGCCTAGATTTTTTGTTTACGGCGTCACGGACCCACCGCGCCAGTACCCATCTCTCAAAGTTGGCCTAATAGAGCTTTCGCGCTAAATTTTTGACGGCGCTAGAATTTTGGGCGTAAGATTCTAAACGGTTTGGGACACTCACCGACCAGCCGTAATCTACGGGACGGACGACCCTGAAAGGGTAAAGAGGGTTTGGATATTGGCAGTTTGGAGGGATATGGTTTGTGTATCGTTTATATGTGTATGCTTCCAGACTGTTGGTATTCTGAGCACCTTTGCAAAAACAGTGTAATGGTGCGAGTGTGGTGAAAGTGTTGAATGTGGATGGAAAGATTTCGTTTTGGGATTCTTTCTTTTTGGGTCACCCGCCTCGGTGGGAGACGCCGACTTTGTTGAAAATATAATATATATATACATAATAATATATAAATATAATATATAAATATATATCTATATATAAATATATATATATATACAGTGGACCCCCCGTTAACGATTTTAATCCGTGCAAGAGGGGATTAATTTTTATGCGAAATAATCGTTATGCGAATGAATTTTCCCCATAAGAAATAATGGAAAATAAAATAAATCCGTGCAAGACGCCCAAAACGTATGAAACAAAATTTTTTTTATACCACATGAAATGTTAATTTTAATACACACAAACGGAAAAAGGCATGCACAATTACATGACCCATTACTTTTATTGAAGATCTGGTGATATTGATGGAATGGGAGGAGGGAGAGCATTATCTTCTTACGTTAGAAGGGAATCCCCTCCAATACCGACTTTGAGTACCAAGCCTTTTCCGGGTTACTTCCTCTTGCTTCTTTTAAATGCACTAGGACCAGCTAGAGAGTCACTGACCGCTGTCGCACAACAAATCTGTCCATAAGCCTCTGTACCATCCCGTTCCTTACGATTTGTCTAAAATGGGCCACCAACATTGTCATTGCAATAGTCACCAGCACGGCTTGCAACAGCGGTCAGGGTGATTACATCTAGAAAGGTTTGCAGTTCAACCCACTTGCCACATTTCCTTAATCTTTGAAGTCGCACAATGGATTACCACAACTGGCATAGGCTTCTTCAGGGTTAGCCCCAATCCCATCAAAATCTTTCTTAATTTCCAACTAATTTTCTCACCCTTTTTACCACAGGGTTGGCACTAGAAGCTTTACTTGGGGCCCAGGTCATCTTATTTTCCAGAAACAGCACCGAAACACAGTAATATACGAAATAATTCCGATGTATGCTTTGGATGTTTACCACGTGAGGCTGGCAGGTAACAATGGGACGGCAGGCACATGTGAGGCTGGCTGAGGGCACTTGGACGCGTCTCCGGACGAAAATCGGTCAGCGGGTTTTTAATCGGTATGCGCGGCAAAATTTGCGATAAAGTAATCGTATGCGGAAAAATCGCTATGTGATTCCATCGTTTAAGCGGGGTCCACGTAATATATATATATATATAATATAAATATATATATCTAATATATATATAAATATATACAAGGAAAGACCACCTCTATAGCTTGGAATGGTGGGACCCCTCAACCTCAGAGAAGACAATAAACGTACATCATAGAAAACTCCAAGGTTCTCCAAGCCGGAGCTGTTATGAATATTTTCTTCTCCCACCACCCCCCTATATATTTTTATTCAATGTGAAATTTATTAATAAACAAAATACATTTACAGAAAAAAAACATAAACAAGAATACAATGACACAAAGTACAAAGATCGTGAATTTCCTCCACTCCTCCGAGCTGGAACGACGTGAGTCCAATTATTCAGCCATCATTTCCCCTCTGGATGGTCGACGCTGAGGTGCTGGAACAAGAAAGTGGCCGCCCCTTGGTCCCTGGTGGTGTCGATGAGTCTGGAACCCCCAATCTTAAAGGAAACGTGGGCCTTTTTTCCCCATGATCCCAAGGTGCTCTGATCCCACTAGGGACCAATTGATACAGTTGGCAAATGTCCCTTATTTGCTGATCATGTACTCCCTCCCTTTGGTCAGCCGCTCCTCCCTGTCGCCCACACTGTGATTGGATATAAAATTTTTTTTTTTTTTTTCCAAGACAAGTCGGCCATCTCCCACCGAGGCCGGGTTGACCCAAAAAAGAAAGAAAATCCCCAAAAAAGAAAATACTTTCATCATCATTCAACCCTTCACCACACTCACACATTATCACGCTTTTTGCAGAGGTGCTCAGAATAACAACAGTCTAGAAGCATACACATATAAAGAACACAACAAATCCCTCCAACTGTGCCAATATCCCAAACCCCTCTTTAAATTGCAGGCATTGTACTTTTCCCATTCCAGATTCAGTCCGACTATATGAAAAATAACCGGTTTCCCTGAATCCCTTCACTAAATATTACCCTGCTCACACTCCAACAGATCGTCCATCCCAAGTAACATCCGACTCCATTCACTCCTATCTAACACCTCACAATGCACGCTTGCTGGAAGTCCAGCCCCTTGCCCCACTAAAACCTCCTTTATCCCCTCCTCCAACCTTACGAGACGACCCTACCCCCGCCTTCCTTTCCCCAATAGATTTATATGCTTTCCATGTCCTTCTACTTTTGATCCACTCCTCTAAATGACCAAACCACTCACACAACCCCCTTCGCCTCTGACTAATGCTTTTATTACCTCCACCACCTTTTCCTATTTCCACACTCCGAATTTTCTGCATAATAATTTACAACCACACCATTGCCCTAGACAACAATCTCCACTGCCTCCAACCGCTCCTCCGCTGCTGCATTTACCACCCAAGCATAACACACCCATATAAGAGTGGTTGGTACTACTGTACTTTCATAACAATCCTTCCCTTCTTTGCCTCCATAATCATCGTTTTTTTGACTCCAACATATACCTCAATGCACCACTACCTTTTTCCTCATCAATTCTATGATTACCCCATCCTTTTCATAAATCCCTCCGCCGACACGTCAACTCCCAAGTACGTGACCCCCGCATACCGTCGCCATCACATAACGTTCAATCCGGCATACCTCTCCTGCGCTTTTATCGCAAAAATTTTGCCTCGCATACCGCTCAAAAACCCGCTCACCGCTCTTGACATTCCGAGACGCGTCCCAATGTGTGCCCTCATAGCCAGCCTCACAGTGCCGCCGGTGGCATTGTTTACCAGCCAGCCTCTGCGGTAACATCCCAGCATACATTCGAACATTTCGTATTATTACAGTGTTTTTGGGATTTTATCTGGCAAAAAAGTGACCATGGGCCCAAGAAAAGCTTCTTGTGCCAACCCTCAGCAATAGGGTGAGAATTACTATAGAGATGAAGAAAAAGATCATTGATAAGTCTGAAAGTGGAGTGCGTGTCTCCGAGCTGGCCAGTTGAATAATAAACCCCAATCAACCATCGCTACAATTGTGGTACACTGCTGGCAGCTGCTAACCACCGCAGCTGCTGCTGCGCAGTAGACCGTCTGCTGCAGCTGAAGGCAATCGACCTGCTGCTGCTGTAGCACTGTCAGCTGCTGCAGCTGTTGTACACCCGTCAGCTGCTGCTGCTGCATTGAGTACGTCCTCTGCTGCTGTAGTACCGACTGCTGCTGCGTAGCACGTCTGCTGCTGCTGTAAGCACTGTCAGCTGCTGAAGCTGCTGCTGCATGTAGCACCGTTGTGGTGTGGCCTTATTGAGAATTACCAAGAATACCAATCCAGAGGATATGCCACCCAGATAACCCAAAAAAAAGTCATGTCATCGAAGACTAACTTATTTCCATTGGGGTCCTTTAAGCTGTCCCCCAGGATGCAACCCACCCAGTCAGACTAACACCCAGTGAACAGGGAAAAAATGGCTGGCACTAGTGCTCATATTGGTGAATTTTAACGCCAAGCAAAGGTTTGGTTTTAGAGATTTAAGAATATTAGTGGCATACCCAGTGTGATAAGGCCTTTCTGGAAGAAAATGCCAAACAGGACCTACATACTCAGGAGGAAAAGGCACTCCCAGGACACGTGTCTCATCAAGTCATTGCGTCAATCTTCAATAAAGGTAAGTGTCCATTTTATTCTTCATTTAGTAGAGTAGTACATGCACAATATATATTGTGTTGCATGTTACTACTCTACCTAATGTGCATGTATCCCTCTGTGTGTAGGAAAATGTATTTTCATGTGGTAAAAAATTTTTTTTTCATACTTTTGTGTGCTTGCACGGATTAATTTGGAATTCCAATATTTCTTATGGGGGAAAATTCATTCGCATACCGATCATTTCCGCATAACAATGAACCCTCTTGCACGGATTAAAGTCGCTAGCGGGGGTCCACGTATCTGAAAAACTTCCCTTCTTCATACTCACCCCAATTTATATCCCATATTTTCTTTAACTAAATCAATTGACACCTCATCACCTTACTCTTTTTCTATGTTCACTTACAAACTTTCCTACCTTTACACACATTCCCAAACTCATCCACTAACCTTTGCAATTTTTCTTTAGAATATCCCCTAAGCACAAGTCACATCAGCAAAAAGTAACGTGTCAATTCACATTTTGAATTTTGTATGCCCCAAAATTTAATCCCACCCCTCTCCTCGAACACCCTACATTACTTTACCTTTTACAACCCATCTATTAATATATTAACGAAACCTGGTGACATTACAACATCCCTGTCTATGACCTAATTATTATTATAACCGGGAAGTATCTCCTCTCAATCTACACACAACCCTATACCTGAGCCTCACTATCCTGTAAAAAACCTCTTTCAGCATTTAATAACTTACCACCTATTCCACTACTTAGCAACATCTGCCACATTGCACCACTATCCACTCTATCAAGCCCTTTTCAAAATCATCCATAAATGTCAATCAAAGCTTCCGCTAACTTTATCTAAATACTGTTCACATATATGCTATCAATGTAAACACTTGATCTACATTCCCCTACCCACTCTGAAACTCCTTGCTCATGGGCAATCCTACATCTGTCTTACTTTAATTCTTTCAATTATACCCCTACCATACACTTTTCCCTGTAATACTCGTTAAACTTTTTCCTCTATAAATTTTACAGTCTCTTTTGTCCCCTTTTACCTTTATATAAAGGGACTATACTGCTCTCCCTACCAATCCAAGGTACCTTCCCCCTCTTTCAACATTTATAAACAAAAGTACAACCACTCCCACACTAAAAGCCCCCTGCTTTTAACATTTCAGTCATGATCCCATTCAGTTCCCAGCTGCTGAACCCCCCATTCATTTTACGTAATGCCTCACGTACCACCCCCACACCTTAACATTCTGCTCTTCTTCACCTCCAAAAAGATGTATACCTCCCCTGACCAGTTCATGAATTTACTGCCTCTGTTTCTTCTTAACATTTAAAAGGTCCTCAAAATATTCTCGCCATCTTCTCTTCCTATATAACCTCCATCACCCATCTACTAACTACTCCCCCAACTTCAGTTTATAACTGACAAATCCATACTTTCCTTAGGCTTTCATAACTTGTTAACTCACATCAAAATTTTTCTTATTTCATTAAAATATACATGACCAGTGCCTCTCCCACTCTATCATCTGCTCCTCCTTTTGGACTCTCTCACCACTCTCTTCTCTTCACCTTTCTTTTACTCTCACAAATACTCTGCTCTTCATATAACACTAAACTTCGTAAAAACCTCTCATAAGCTACCTTTTTCTCTTTTAACACACCCATTTACTTCATCATTCCACCAATCATCTCCTCTTTCCTCCTGCCCCCCACCCGCCTATAAACTACAAACTTCTACACACATCTAAAACTGCATTTTAAAACTATGTCCAACCCTCTTCAACCCCCCCTTACTCATCTTTGCACTAGCCTCAACCATTTCTGCCAATAGTCGCTATATCTCAACCCAACTTCCTCCCCCTTGTTTATAACACTCACCTCCCTCTTACGTGTAGTTGCCAACTTCCACTTTCCCATCTACCTCTTGACTCTAACTGATCTACAACTAAATAATGATCCAATATGTCAGTTGGCCCTCTATGTACAGCCTGGAGCCTACCCATCAACCTTTTTATCCCACCAACAATAATCTAATTAAACTAACTTTCATTACGTGCAACATCATACCTTGTATATTTATTTATCCCTTTTTCAATAAAATATGTATTACATATTACCAATCTCTTTCAACACATAGTCTCAAATTAAAGGCTCCCCATTTACATTTACCCCTGGCCCCCCCAAATTTACCTACTACTTCCCGCATAAACATTTTTACCACTTTAGCAATGAAATCCCCAACAACCAATACTCTCACACATGATTTCAAAACTCCCCACAAACGCAATTCACTCAACAAAAGTCCAAAAACATCTCTCTCTCCTCTACACTTCTCTCCCTCCAGGTGCATACACGCCTATTATAACCCATTTTTCACATCCCAATCTTTATTTTTATCCCATAATCCGTGAAATTAATACATCTTAGTCCCTCTTTCCTGCCATATAGCTTATCCTTCAACATTTATTGCTACTCCTTCTGAGCTCTAACCTATTTGAAACCCCTGACCTAATCCCATTTATTCCTCTTCGCACTGAAACTCTCCCACCCCCTTCCGCTTTTTTCACTTAAAGCCAGGACATCCAGCTTCTCTCATTCATAACATCCTCATATACAATCATCTCTTCTTATCATCTGCCACAACATCCACGCACAATCAGACTTCTCACTTTGGAAAATTTTCTTCTTCCATATTCTTTTTGTAATCTTTTAACAGGAAAAGGGGTTTTACTAGCCCATTGTTCCCCAGCAGTTTAGTTGACTGTTACAACACCATGGCTTACGGAGGAAAGATTCTTATTCACTTTCCCCCCATGGATATAAAAGGAAAAGTAAATAAGACCAAGAACTAATAAGATAAAATCAAAGAAAACTCAGATGCGTGTTATAAATATTGTGGACATGTATGTTAGTGGTGACCTAAGTGTAAGTAGAAGTCAAGACATGCTGTAATCTTGCATATTTATGAGACAGACAAAAAAGACATCAGCAATCCTCCATCATGTAAAAACAATCACAGCTTTCGTTTTACACACACTTGGCAGACGATAGTACCTCCCTGGGTGTTGCTGTCTACCCAACCTACTACATATATATATATATATTTAGATATATAATATATTATATATATATATATATATATCTAAATATATCGAATATATATATAAATATATATATATACAGGAGGGGGCCCCACTTATACGGCAGGTTAGTTCCAGGCCTACCGCCGTACAAGAATACCGAACTCGCCGTAAAGTGGTAACACCCTTTTTTACCACTTATAAAAGCATACAAACATAGATAACAAGTTTACACTACATATATAAAGTTAGCATAGAACCAGGCATCAAAAAAACAATCAAAAAGGTACAATACACACATAGTGCCCTCATTACTATACCTTAAAATATTAATATCTTAATCTAGGGTGAGACAAGTATATTTATTGTAAGAACTCAAGTGTGCATGTATTGTAATTAGCCAGACTAAACCTCGCCAGGCCACCCCACCCACAACATACTAATCTAATGATTTAAGCATCCCAGAGAGATAAAATGTATATACAGTTCACACATTACTTACCTTAAAATATTGGTAGTTCTTAATTTAGGGTCAGGAGTAAGTCAATGAGATAAAACGAATAAATGGAGAGAGAGAAAGACTGAGTAACATGAGAGTAACAGGCGCAGATTCATGTAAACAAACCAGGCACACCACATCTTATATTTTATGTTTAATTTATTCTACTTGTGGTGTGTATATATCTTATTTTTATATGTTATGCAGCGTGTAATATTATATAAATTTAGAAAAAAATATCAGATGGATGGAATAATGAAAATGAGTATATTACCGTAAATAATACCGACTTTAAATGACTTGAATTTATGTAAAGATTATTAGGTACAGGTATTACATAAGTATAAATAATCAGAGTATATAAAAAATATGAAATAACTTTTAAAAAATTGAAATTTGGGAGTTTCCAGACAAAAGGAAGACTAGCGATAACTGAGCTCATGGAGAAAGTAAACAACCAGGGAGGGGCACGGTGACCGATTAGAAAGTCAGGTGGGGAGCCGTCTAGTGTAGTTTTGGTCATAATTTGAAATGTCCAATTAGCGGAAAACGCCGAAAAGCGAGCACGCCGAAAAGCGGGGCCCTATTGATTTATATATATATATTAAAATCAAATGTAGGTAGTAGGTTTTATAGACCAGCAACCTCCCAGGGAGGTACGAAACAACCGGCCTGCCAATGAGTGAAAACGAAAGCCCTGAAATTGTTTTACCTATGGTAGGATTGCAGGGGGTCCTTTTTTCTGACTCATGAACATGAAATTTCAGGTACGTCTTGCAACTTCTACTTACACTTTAGGTCACACAACACATACCTGTACAGAGGCACATAAATACACACCCCTCTGGGTTTTCTTCTATTATTCTTTTCTATTCTTATTCTTGATATATAATTCCTCTTATCTCCATGGGGACGTGGAACAGAATCTCTCCGTACGCCATGCGTGTTGTAAGAGGCAACTTACAATGCCGGGACAAGGGCTCGTAACCTCTTCACCAGTATTATATTACTAAATGGTAAAAGGAGAAACTTTCGTTTTTCCTTTTTGGGCCACCCCTGCCTCGGTGGGAAACGCCGGTGTTGAAAGAAATATACCATAATATATATATATATATATATAATCTATATATATATATAAAATATATATAATAATATAACTAAATATAAAAATATATATATATATATATAATATACACAACACAACACACACACACACACACACACACCCACACACAGACAGATTACATGGACCCTCGGCTACGATGGCATCACCTAACATTAAATACAGCATATGATACATTTTAACGCAAAATTTTTGCCTCGGCAAACGCAAAAAAACTCATCCCTACGCAATTCTTTCGAGGCCATCCCACATGGTGGCCCTGAGCGCGCCTCAGGTGTCCCATGGGGAGCCAGTGTTTCAAAGCCAGCCAGTGCGGTCGCATCAACGCATACCAATAGGAAACGTTTCATATTTCACAGCGTATTAGTTATTGGTACCTGCAAAATAAAGTCACCATGGGCTCCAAGAAAGCTTCTAGTGCCAACCCTGCAGGAAAAAAGGTGAGAATTACTGTGGATAAGAATAAAGAAATAATGCCAATACGAAAGTGGAGTGCGTGTCCTCGGAGCCCTGGCCGGTTGTATACCACACCCCATCAACCAATCCGCTACTATTGTTGGGCCAAGAAAACGACAGTCAAGGAAGCTTCTTTGCCAAAGGTGCAACTTTGGTTTTCAAAAAAGAGATCGCAAGTGATTAGTAAGATGTTGAGAGACTGTTATTGGTGTGGATAAACGAAAAACCGATAGCATTAGATAGCATCTCTCGAGCGATCGTATGTGAAAAGGCTAGGAAGTTACATGAAGATTAATAGAAAAAATGCCTGCAACTAGTGTGATGTGAGTGATTTAAGGCCAGCAAAGGTTGGATTGAGAGATTTAAGAATCAATTGGCATACAAATGTATAAGTGACTATACAATGACAATGTTGTGACCCACATAGACACATTCAAGAACGGGAGTACAGGCCTCTCACGGACAGATAAGATGTGCGACAGAGGTCCATGACTCTCCCAGCTGTCTAGTGGGCATTAAAAGAAGAAGGGAAGTAACCCCCGAAAAGGACTGATACCTCAAGTCCTAAAGGAAGGTGGATTCCCCTTCTAAATATAAACAGCTTCCATCCCACACTCTCCCCTCCTCCCATCCCATCATTCATCACCAATCAACAGAACAGGTCATTGTCAGATTGTGTGAATTAATAATTAATATTTCATGTGGTAAATTTTTTTTTTTTTTTCATACTTTGGGCTGTCTTCCACAGATTAATATTGATTTTTTCCATTAAATTTCTTATGGGGAAAAATTATCATGCTAACGATATTTTCAGCATACGCCGAGCATTCAGAACGGATTAATATCGTTAGCTGAGGGTCCATATATATATATATATATAAATATATATATATATATATATAAATATATTTATAATATATAATAATTTATATATATATATAATATATATTTTTAATTAAAATAAAAATATTTTTTTTTTTTTTTTTCAACAAGTCGGTCGTTGCTCCCACCGAGGCAGGGTGACCCACAAAAACAGAAAGAAAATCCCCAAAAAGAAAATATCATTCATCATCATTCAACACTTTCACCACACTCACACATTAATCACTGCTTTTGCAGAGGTGCTCCAGAATATAACAGTTTAGAAGCATATACGTATAGAGAAACACAACATATCCCTCCCAAACTGCAATATTATATATATATAAATATAAAAATATATATATATATAATATATAATATATATAATATCTTCTTTCTTCAACGTACCCATCGTATCACCACTGAGTAGGGTGGCCAAAAAGAAAAAACTGAAGTTTCCTCCTTTTAAATTTCGTAATATAACAGTAGAAGGGTAATCTAGCCCTTGCTCCCGCATTTTAGTCGCCTCTTACGACACGCAAAGGCTTACAGAGGACGATTCAGTCCACTTCCCCATGGGAGAAATAGGAAATAACAAGAACAAGAATAAGAAAGAAAATAGAAGAAAACCCAGAGGGGTGTGTATATCTTGCTTGTACATGTATGTGAAGTGTGACCTAAGTGTAAAAGTAGAAGTAGCAAGACTTACCTGTAACTTGCATATTTATGAGACAGACAAAGAACACCAGCAAACCTACCATCATGTAAAACAATTACAGGCTTCGTTTTACACTCACTTGCAGACGGTAGTACCATCCCTGGGCGTTTGCTGTCCTACCAACCTATATATAATATAAATATATAAATATATCTATATAATAATAGTGCACACAGTATTGTATTTACATTATATTTTGTTTCCTTATTCATAACCCTGATTATGCACACTGAAGGAAGTAAATGATGTATAAATCTTGGAGTCCCTCTCAGTTTATATATAAACATAATGCTCCAGTATCCTATACATTTTATCCCTGATGATGAAAAGGATCTGAAAACACTGCATGGTCTGGCAGGAAACAGCCATTTAGTCCATTTTGTTGTTTCTAAAGACACATGTGGTGGATCGAACAATGTAAAACAAACAGTGTATTCAGTAGTGAACTCACTGAACTTCAAACATAGACATTTATCATGCAGTGCCCGCAGATTATGCCATTCAATTTTTACCACTTACATACTGTATTTCTGAAACAGTAAAGTCATTCACTAACATATTCACATTTGTATAAATAACAGCTTTGGTGAGTGAATTGACTTAGTGCCCAGCAGTTGTAGTTAGTTTAATTATCAGTTAGTTACTAACCTTCTTGTACTATGACGCGGCATTTAGCTACAGTACAACTGACATAAATAAAGCAAAATCATGGCATAATATCAAAAAACTGTCCAGGTAACGAAAAATTCCTGATTATTATTATATAATCAAGGGGGGAGCGCTAAACCCGGAGGATTATACAGCGCCTGGGGGGATGGGAAGGCTTCAGGCTTAATAAATCGGGAACTGAGCACAGAAACCAATTCCCTAAATCAAGAGCCCCTCACCCAACATCAAGGAACCTTCCTTGAGGAAAAAAAAATCCAGAAAGTTCACATCTTAATCAGACAGTCAACTGTACTGTAATCATCGCTTGAGACAAAGTGTGTTGCTTTTTCTTGGATGCAGTTTAGTTTTTACACTAGTATTTCACAAGATGCTGTTTATGGGTTTTTCCATCTATATTATTAGAATGTATTTAACACTAAACCTGTGAGGGTTAAACTACCCAGAATGATGGAGAACTTGATACTCCTCTCTAATTGCAACCCAGTCACTGACCCAGTGATGCTTGTTAGTGATTGCCTCCTGGTAGGGAAAGAAACTTCAAGCCATCATTGTAACACAATTCCCGTATATCAATTTCCAAAATATTTTTATCATTTGTTAACTGCTGAAAGTGCAGTAGGCCCTGTAGTTCCACATAGTAATGTGTATAAAGTATGGGACTTCCCATTATAAATTTATTGAATCAAAGGATCTTGAAGCTTTCAGATACAGTATACTGATTTTGGTTAGAATTTGCTTTATATACTGTGAGTAATAATTTTGCTAATAGCTTAGTGAATAGAAACTTTAACAATTACAACTTATAGCCTATTTTGCTGTTTGGAAGTATTTATCACTTACGTTATATTAGTTATATAGAGTATAAACAACTCCCTGTTCCAGAGATTGGATATGTAATGAATATATATGAAATACTGCAGTTTAATTGTTTATAATAAATAGGTAAAATGTTCATATAATTAGATGTTTATGCTCTACTGATTGTTTTATTAATTTTTCATTTCAGCCCATTATAACTATGGATAATCAGCAATAGAACATTAACATTATCATTTCATAATGCATAAATCTAATAAATAAAATTGAGTTAAAAGGAGCACACAATCATTTCATTGACTACTATACAGAGCAGGTGGTGAAATTTGTAGAGCAATTACATTTCCGCACTTCTCAACACTTCCCATTACCAATCATATACGCAGAACTGCACCAAGACCTACCCTAGCCAGAAAGGTAAGAGGATGCAGTCGACCTATTGAAACAACCACCTGAAGCTCCGCCAAACCCTTTAACCCCACACCTCAAATATTACATCCACCCTACCCATATTTCCTGCAATACAAATGTATACCGGGCCCTCGCTTTCTCCCAATCTTCCTCCTCGGGTAATCTTTGTAATACTATAATTTTAATGAACATTTCTTGTATGACCAGTGTAAGATACATACTTGAAACTCCCTCATTTTCAGCATAGTGGAAATTATAAATAAGCTATTCATAATGGTAGAACCGTTTTAATAATATAGCATTTTTTAGTACAATCAATTATTTGCTGTACTTATATAAAGAATTAGGTAGAGAATTCTGTTTTACCCTTGACGTCTTTTATGGGTTAGGGTATCTACAATTTTGTTTACGTAGGAAAGGAAGTGAGATAATAACTGGTAGGCTTGCAGAATGTAGTATTTATTGTTTGTATGTTTATAAGCTAAAGTGGCTCAAAGGTAGGACATGTCTTCAGCCCCCCTCAACCCAGAAAAAAACAATCTAAAGATTAAAAGCAGACTGCCTAACAGGTCTCCATGTGTGTGTTTTTTTCTTTTTTTTTTTTTTTTTTAAGTCGGCCATCTCCCACTGAGCAGGGTGACCCAAAAAGGAAAGAACAAATCCCTCAAAAAGAAAATACTTTCAATCATCATTCCCACACTTTTCACCTCACCTCACACATAATCACAGTTTTTTTGCAGAGGTGCTCAAAATACAACAGTTTTAGAAGCATATACGTATAAAGATACACAACAAATCCCCCCAAAAAATTTTGCCTCGCTTACCGTAAAAAACCCCTCACCCTTTATCCGGACGCGTCCAATGTGTGCCCTTAGCCAGCCTCACATGTGCCCCCGGTGGCATTGTTTACCAGCCAGCCTCTGCGGTAACATCCAAGCATACATTCGGAACATTTCGTATTATTACAGTGTTTTTGGTGATTTTATCTGCAAAATAAGTGACATGGGCCCAAGAAAGCTTCTTGTGCCAACCTACAGCAATAAGGGTGAGAATTACTATAGAGATGAAGAAAAAGATCATTGATAAGTATGAAAGTGGAGTGCGTGTCTCGAGCTGGCCAGGTTGTATAATAAACCCAATCAACCATCGTTACTATTGGTGGTACAGCTGCTGCTGCTGCTGTACCACCGTCAGCTGCTGCTGCTGCTGTAGTACCGTCTGCTGCTGCTGTAGCATCGTCTGCTGCTGCTGTAGCACTGTCAGCTGCTGCTGCTGTTGTACCACCGTCAGCTGCTGCTGCTGCTGTTGTAGTACCGTCTGCTGCTGCTGTAGTACCGTCTGCTGCTGCTGTAGCATCGTCTGCTGCTGCTGTAGCACTGTCAGCTGCTGCTGCTGCTGCTGCTGTAGCACCGTTGTTGGTGTGGCTTATTGAGAATACCAAGAAACAACCCCAGAGGATATGCCACCCAGGATAACCCAAAAAAGTCAGTGTCATCGAAGACTAACTTATTTCCATTGGGGTCCTTAATCTTGTCCCCCAGGATGCAACCCACACCAGTCGACTAACACCCAGGTGAACAGGGAAAAATGGCTGGAACTAGTGCTCATATTGGTGAATTTAAAGCCAGCAAAGGTTGGTTTGAGAGATTTAAGAATAGTAGTGGCATACACAGTGTGATAAGGCCTGTTCTGGAAGAAAATGCCAAACAGGACCTACAGTACTCAGGAGGAAAAGGCACTCCCAGGACACAGTGTCTCATCAGTCATTGCTGCATCTTCAATAAAGGTAAGTGTCATTTATTCTTCATTTAGTAGAGTAGTACATGCACAATATATATTGTGCATGTACTACTCTACTATTGTGCATGTATCCTCTCTGTGTGTAGGAAAATGTATATTTCATGTGGTAAAAAATTTTTTTTCATACTTTTGGGTGTCTTGCACGGATTAATTTGATTTCCATTATTTCTTATGGGGAAAATTCATTCGCATACCGATCATTTCGCATAACAATGAACCCTCTTGCACGGATTAAAGTCGCTATGCGGGGGTCCACTGTATCTGAAAACATTCACTTCTTCCATACTCCTCCCCAATTTGATATCCAATTTTTCTTTATCTAAATCATTTGACACCCTCATCACCTTACTCTTTTCTATGTTCACTTTCAACTTTCTACCTTTACACACATTCCCAAACTCATCCACTAACCTTTGCAATTTTTCTTTAGAATATCCCATAAGCACAGTATCATCAGCAAAAAGTAACTGTGTCAATTCCCATTTTGAATTTGATGCCCCAAAATTTAATCCCACCCCTCTCTCGAACACCCTAGCATTTACTTCTTTTACAACCCCATCTATAAATATATTAAAGAACCATGGTGACATTACACATCCCTGTCTATGACCTACTTTTACCGGGAAGTAGTCTCCCTCTCTTCTACACACCCTAACCTGAGCCTCACTATCCTCTATAAACCTCTTTACAGCATTTAATAACTTACCACCTATTCCATATACTTGCAACATCTGCCACATTGCTCCTCTATCCACTCTATCATAGGCCTTTTCTAAATCCATAAATGCAATAAAAGCTTCCCTACCTTTATCTAAATACTGTTCACATATATGCTTCAATGTAAACACTTGATCTACACATCCCCTACCCACTCTGAAACCTCCTTGCTCATCTGCAATCCTACATTCTGTCTTACCTTTAATTCTTTCAATTATAACCCTACCATACACTTTTCCTGTATACTCGGTAAACTTATTCCTCTATAATTTTTACAGTCTCTTTTGTCCCCTTTACCTTTATATAAAGGGACTATACATGCTCTCCACCAATCCCTAGGTACCTTCCCCTCTTTTATACATTATTAAACAAAAGTACCAACCACTCCAACACTATATGCCCCTGCTTTTAACATTTCTGTCATGATCCCATCAGTTCCAGCTGCCCTTTTCCCCCTTTCATTTTACGTAAAGGCCTCACGTACCTCCCCCACACTTTTCATTCTGCTCTTCTTCACTCCTAAAGATGGTATACCTCCCTGACCAGTGCATGAAATTACTGCCTCTGTTTCTTCCTTAACATTTAAAAGTTCCTCAAAATTTCTCGCCATCTTCCTAATACCTCCATCCCCCCCATCTACTAACTCCCCTACTCAGTTTTTAACTGACAAATCCATACTTTCCTTAGGCTTTCTTAATTTGTTTAACTCACTTCAAAATTTTCTTATTTTCTTTAAAAATTTCTTGACAGTGCCTCTCCCACTCTATCATTGCTCTCCTTTTGGACTCTCTCACCCTCTCTTCACCTTTCTTTTACTCTCCATATACTCTGCTCTTCTTATAACACTACTTTGTAAAAAACCTCTCATAAGCTCCCTTTTTCTTTTTTTATCACACCTTTACTTCATCATTCCACCAATCACTCTCTTTCCTCCTGCCCCCACCCCCCTATAACTACAAACTTCTACACCACATTCTAATACTGCATTTTTAAAACTATTCCAACCCTCTTCAACCCCCCTACTACTCATCTTTGCACTAGCCCACCTTTCTGCCAATAGTCGCTTATATCTCACCCGAACTTCCTCCTCCTTAGTTTATACACTTTCACCCCCCTCTTACTTGTAGTTTGCCACCTTTCCTCTTTTCCCATCTACCTCTTACTCTAACTGTAGCTACAACTAAATAATGATCCAATATGTCAGTTGCCCCTCTATGTACATCCTGGAGCCTACCCATCAACCTTTTATCCACCAATACATAATCTAATAAACTACTTTCATTAGGGTGCTACATCATACCTTGTATATTTATTTATCCTCTTTTTTCATTAAAATATGTATTACTATTACCAAATCTCTTTCTACACATAGCTCAATTAAAGGCTCCCCATTTACATTTACCCCTGGCACCCCAAATTTACCTACTACTCCCTCCATAACATTTTTACCCACTTTAGCATTGAAATCCCCAACCACCATTACTCTCACACTTGATTCAAAACTCCCCACGCATTCACTCAACATTTCCAAAAATCTCTCTCTCTCCTCTACACTTCTCTCTTCTCCAGGTGCATACACGCTTATTATAACCCATTTTTCACACCCAAAATCTTTATTTTACTCCACATAATCCTTGAATTAATACATTTATAGTCCCTCTTTTCCTGCCATAGCTTATCCTTCAACATTATTGCTACTCCTTCTTTAGCTCTAACTCTATTTGAAACCCCTGACCTAATCCCATTATTCCTCTCCACTGAAACTCTCCCACCCCCTTCAGCTTTTTTTCACTTAAAGCCAGGACATCAGCTTCTTCTCATTCATAACATCCACAATAAATCTCTTTCTTATCATCTGCACAACACCCACGCACATTCAGACTTCTCACTTTGAAAATTTTCTTCTTCTTATTCTTTTTGGTAATTTTTACAGGAAAAGGGGTTACTAGCCCATTGTTCCCGGCATTTTAGTTGACTTTTACAACCGCATGGCTTACGGAGGAAGATTCTTATTCCATTTCCCCATGGATATAAAAGGAAAAGTAATAAGACCAAGAACTATTAAGATAAAAATCAAAGAAAACTCAGATGCGTGTGTATAAATTAAATGTGGACAGTATGTGTAGTGTGACCTAAGTGTAAAGTAGAAGTATCAAGACATGCCTGTAATCTTGCATATTTATGAGAAAGCAAAAACATCAGCAATCTACCATCATGTAAAACAATCACAGGCTTTGGGTTTTACACTCATTGGCAGGACGTTTAGTACCTCCCTGGGTGGTTGCTGCTACCAACTATACATATATATATATATATATATATATATATATATATATATATATATATATATATATATATATTATTATATATAATATATATATATATTATATACAGGAGGGCCCCCCTTATACGGCAGGTTAGGGTTCCAGGCTACCGCCTTTAAAGCGGAAATCGCCGTAAAGTGGAACACCCTTTTTTTCCACTTTAAATGCATACAAACACTAGATAAAAATTTTACACTAACATATATTAAGTTAGCAATAGAACCAGGCATCAAAAAACAATAAAAAGGTAAATACACACATAGTGCACTCATTACTTACCTTAAAATATTTATAGTCTTAATCTAGGGTGAGACAAGTAGTATTTATTGTAAGAAATCAAGTGTGCTATGTATTGTAATTAGCCAGACTACCTCGCCAGGCCCCCCACCCACACTACTATTCTAGGGATTTTTAAAGCACCCCAGATTTGATAAAATGTATATACAGTTCACTCATTACTTACCTTAAAATATTTGTAGTCTTAATGTAGGGTCAGGAGTAAGTAAATGAGATAAAACGAATAAATGAGAAAAGAGAAAAAAATGAGTACATGAGAGGTAACAGGCGCAGAGTTATGTAAACAAACCAGGCTCCCACATCTTATATTTATGTTTATTTATTCTACTGTGGGGTGTATTTATCTTATTTATATGTTATGCATCGTGTTTTATTATATAATTTTGAAAAAAATATCATGGATGGATTAATGAAATGTGTATATTAACGTAATATACACATTTAAATGACTTGATTATGTAAGTTTATTTAGGTACAGGTATACATAAGTATAATTATCAGAGTATATATAAAATATGAAATAACTTTTAAAAACATTTGAAATTTTGGAGTTTCCAGACAAAATGGAGAGACTTAGAGATTACTGAGCTCATGGAGAATGTAAACAAACAGGGTGGGGCACGGTGACCGTATTAGAAAGTCAGGTGGGGGGAGCCGTATAGTGAGTTTTGGTCATAATTTGAAATGTCCGTATTAGCGGAACGCCGTAAAGCGGAACGCCGTAAAGCGGGGCCCTATTGTTTATATATATATATATATATTGTAGGTAGTAGGTTGGTAGACAGCAACCGCCCAGGGAGGTACTACCGTCCTGCCAAGTGAGTTTAAAACGAAAGCCTGTAATTGTTTTACATGATGGTAGGATTTTCTGGTGTCCTTTTTTCTGTCTCATGAACATGCAAGATTTCAGGTACGTCTTGCTACTTCTACTTACACTTAGGTCCACTACACATACATGTACAAGCACATATATACACACCCTCTGGGTTTTCTTCTATTTTCTTTCTAGTTCTTATTTTTTGTTTATTTCCTCTTATCTCCATGGGGAAGTGGAACAGAATTCTTCCTCCGTAAGCCATGCGTGTTGTAAGAGGCAACTAAAATGCGGGAGCAAGGGGCTAGTAACCTCTTCTCCTGTATATATTACTAAATGTAAAAGGAGAAACTTTCGTTTTTTCCTTTTGGGCCACCCCGCCTCGGTGGGATACGGCCGGTTGTGTGTTGAAAGAAAGATACAATATATATATATATATATATATATATATATATATATTATATTTTATATTATATATATATATATATATATATATATATATTTTATATATATAATAACCACACACACACACACACCCCACACACACACACACACAGACAGATACAGTGGACCCTCGGCTAACGATGGCATCACCTAACATTAAATACAGCATATGATACATTTTAACGCAAAAATTTTGCCTCGGCTAACGCTAAAAAACTCACCCTACGCAATTCGTTCGAGGCGCATCCACATGTGGCCTGAGCGCGCCTCAGGTGTCCCATGGGTGCCAGTGTTTACAAGCCAGCCAGTGCGGTCGCATCTACGCATACAATTGGAACGTTTCATATTATCACAGCGTTTTTAGTTATTGTACCTGCAAAATAAGTCACCATGGGCTCCAAGAAAGCTTCTAGTGCCAACCCTGCAGGAAAAAAGGTGAGAATTACTGTGGATATGAATAAAGAGATAATTGCCAAGTACGAAAGTGGAGTGCGTGTCTCGGAGCTGGCCAGGTTGTATACCAAACCCCAATCAACCATCGCTACTATTGTGGCCAAGAAAACGACAGTCAAGGAAGCTGTTCTTGCAAAAGGTGCAACTTTGTTTTCAAATAAGAGATCGCAAGTGATAGAAGATGTTGAGAGACTGTTATTGGTGTGGATAAACGAAAAACAGATAGCATTAGATAGCATCTCTCGAGCGATCGTATGTGAAAAGGCTAGGAAGTTGCATGAGGATTTAATTAGAAAAATGCCTGCAACTAGTGGTGATGTGAGTGAATTTAAGGCCAGCAAAGGTTGGTTTGAGAGATTTAAGAATCATAGTGGCATACATAGTGTGATAATGTGACTATTACAATGACAATGTTGTGAACCACTTTAGACAAATTCAAGGAACGGGAGGTACAGGCCTCTACGGACAGATATGTTGTGCGACAGAGGTCCAGTGACTCTCAAGCTGGTCCTAGTGGCATTAAAAGAAGAAGGGAAGTAACCCCAGAAAAGGACTTGATACCTCAAGTCCTAATGGAAGGGGATTCCCCTTCTAAATATTAACAGCTTCCACACTCTCCCCTCCTCCCATCCCATCATTCATCACCAGATCTTCAGTAAAGGTCAGTGTCAGTTTGTGTGTATTAAAATTAATATTTCATGTGGTAAATTTTTTTTTTTTTTTTCATACTTTGGGCTGTCTTGCACAGATTAATTTGATTTCCATTATTTCTTATGGGGAAAATTAATTCAGCTAACGATATTTTCAGCATACGACGAGCTTTCAGGAACGGATTAATATCGTTAGCTGAGGGTCATATATATATATATATATATATATATATATATATATATATATATATATATATATATATATATATATATATATATATATATATATATATATATATATTTTTTTTTTTTTTTTTTTCAACAAGTCGGTCGTCTCCCACCGAGGCAGGGTGACCCACAAAAAAGAAAGAAAATCCCCAAAAAGAAAATACTTTCATCATCATTCAACACTTTCACCACACTCACACATTATCACTGCTTTTGCAGAGGTGCTCAGAATATAACAGTTTAGAAGCATATACGTATAGAGATACACAACATATCCCTCCAAACTGCCAATATATATATATATATATATATATATATATATATATATATATATATATATATATATATTCTTCTTTCAACGTACCAGCCGTATCCCACTGAGGTGGGGTGGCCCAAAAGAAAAAACTGAAGTTTCTCCTTTTAAATTTAGTAATATATACAGGAGAAGGGGTTACTAGCCCCTTGCTCCCGGCATTTTAGTCGCCTCTTACGACACGCATGGCTTACAGAGGAAGAATTCTGTTCCACTTCCCCATGGAGATAAGAGGAAATAAACAAGAACAAGAATTAGAAAGAAATAGAAGAAAACCCAGAGGGGTGTGTATATATATGCTTGTACATGTATGTGTAGTGTGACCTAAGTGTAAGTAGAAGTAGCAAGACTTACCTGTAATCTTGCATATTTATGAGACAGACAAAAGACACCAGCAATCCTACCATCATGTAAAACAAATTACAGGCTTTCGTTTTACACTCACTTGGCAGGACGGTAGTACCTCCCTGGGCGGTTGCTGTCTACCAACCTATATATATATATATATATATATATATATATATATATATATAGTGCACACAGTGTATTGTATTTACATTATATTTTGTTTCCTTTTATCATAACCCTGATTATGCAAACTGAAGGAAGTAAATGATGTATAAATCTTGGAGTCCCTCTCAGTTTATATATAAACATAATCTCCAGTATCCTAACATTTTATCCCTGATGATGAAAAGGATATGAAAACACTGCATGGTATGCAGGAAACAGCCAATTTAGTCACATTTGTTGGTTTTTCTAAAGACTCATGTGGTGATGAACAATTTATATATAAACAGTGTATTCAGTAGTGACTCTCTGAACTTCAAACATAGACATTTATCATGGCAGTGCCGCAGAATTATCCATTCAATTTTTCCATTTACTTACTGTATTTCTGAAACTGTAATGTCATTCACTAACATTTTCAACATTTGTATAAATACAGCTGTGGTGAGTGAATTGACTGTTAGTGGCCCAGCAGTGTGTAGTTAGTTTAATTATCAGTTAGTTACTAACCTTCTTGTACTGGCTTTTAGCTACAGTTACACTGTCATAAATAAGCAATCATGGCATAATGATCAAAAAACTGTCAGGTAGCGAAAAATTCCTGATTATTATTATTATAATCAAGGGGGAAGCGCTAAACCCGGAGGATTATACAGCGCCTGGGGGGGGGGGGGGGATGTGGAAGGCATTCAGGCTTAATTCGGGGAACTGGAGCACAGATCCAATTCCCTAAATCAAGAGCCCCTCACCAACATCAAGGAACCTTCCTTGAGGGAAAAAAAAATCCTGAAAGTTCACATCTTAATCGACAGTCTACTGTACTGTATTCATCGTCTTGAGACAAAGTGTGTTGCTTTTCTTGGATGCTGTTTTAGTTTTACACCTAGTATTTCACAGATGCTGTTTATGGGTTTTTCCATCTATTATTATTAGTTGTATTTAACACTAAACCTGTGTGGGTTATTCTACACCAGGAATGATGGAGACTTGATACTCCATCCTCTAATTGCAACCCAGTCTCTGACCAGTGATGCTGTTAGTGATTGCCTCCTTGTAGGGAATGAAACTTCAAGCCCATCATTGTAACACATTCCTGTATATCTATTTCCAAAATATTTTTATCATTGGTTAACTGCTGAAAGTGCAGTTAGGCTGTAGTTCCTCATAGTTTGTGTATAAAGTATGGGACTTACCATTATAAATTTATTGAATCAAAGGGAGCTTGAGAGCTTTCAGATACAGTATACTGTATTTTGTTAGAATTTGCTTTATAATACTGTGGGTAATAATTTTGCTAATTGCTTAGTGAATAGATAGCTTTACAATTAAAACTTATAGCCTATTTTGCTGTTTGAAGTATTTATCACTTACGTTATATTAGTTATATAGAGTATAAACAACTCCATTGTCCAGAGTTTGGATATGTAATGAATATATTGAAATACTGCAGTTTATTGTTTATAATAAATGGTAAAATTGTTCATATAATTAGATGTTTATGCTCACTGATTGTTTATTAATTTTTCTTTTCAGCCATTATAAATGGATAAGCTGCAATAGAACATTTAAAATTTTCATTTCTTAATGCATAAATCTAATAAATAATATTGAGTTATAAAGGAGCATCACATTCATTTCATTGACTTCTAACATTGCAGGTGGTGATTTTGAGAGCAAATTTCATTTCCGCACTGCTCAACACTTCCCATTACCAATCATATACCAGAACTGCACCAAGACCTACCCTAGCCAGAATGGTAAGAGAGGCAGTCGACCTAGTGAACAACCTCCTGAAGCTCCGACATACCCTTTACCCTCACCTCAAATATTACATCCACCCTTACCCATATTTCCTGCACAAATGTATTCCGGGCCCTCTCTTTCTCCTAATCTTCCTCCTCGTGGTAATCTTTGTAATACTAGTAATTTTAATGAACATTTCTTGAATGAACCAGTGTACGATACATTACCTTGAAACTCCCCTCATTTTCAGCATTAGTGGAAATTATAAATAAGCTATTCATAATGGTAGACGTTTATAATATAGCATTTTTTAGTAAAATCAATTATTTGCTGTACTTATATAAAGAATTAGGTAGAGAACATGTTTTACTTGACTTCTTTTATGGGTTAGGGTATTTACAATTTTGTTTCGTAGGTAAGAGTGAGATAATACTGGTAGGCTTGCAGAATGTGTATTTATTGTTTGTATGTTATAAGCCAAAAGTGGCTCAAAGGTAGGACATGTCTTCAGCCCCCCTCAACCCAGAAAAAAAAAATATAAAGATTAAAAGCAGACTGCTAACAGGTTCTCCATGTGTGTGTTTTTTTTTTTTTTTTTTTTTTTTTTTAAGTCGGCCATCTCCCACTGAGGCAGGGTGACCCAAAAAGAAAGAAAAAATCCCCAAAAAGAAAATACTTTCATCATCATTCAACACTTTCACCTCACTCTCACATAATCACTGTTTTTGCAGAGGTGCTCAAAATACAACAGTTTAGAAGCATATACGTATAAAGATACACAACATATCCCTCCAAACTGCCAATATCCCAAACCCCTCCTTTAAAGTGCAGGCATTGTACTTCCCATTTCAGGGCTCAAGTCCGGCTACATAAAATAACTGGTTTCCCTGAATCCCTTCACTAAATATTACCCTGCTCAAACTCCAACAGCTCATCAGGTCCCAAATACCATTCGTCTCCATTCACTCCTATCTAACACGCTCATGCACGTTTGCTTGAAGTCCAAGCTCCTCACTCACAAAACCTCCTTTACCCCCTCCCTCCAACCTTTTCGAGGACGACCCCTACCCCGCCTTCCTTCCCCTACAGATTTATATGCTCTCCATGTCATTCTACTTTGATCCATTCTCACTAAACGACCAAACCACCTCAACTACCCCTCTTCAGCCCTCTGACTAATACTTTTATTAACTCCACACCTTCTCCTAATTTCCACACTCTAAATTTTCTGCATAATATGTACACCACACATTGCCCTTAGACTGGACATCTCTACTGCCTCCAACCGCCTCCTTGTTGCAGCATTTACGATCCAAGCTTCACACCCATATAAGAGTGTTGGTACCACTATACTTTCATACATTCCCTTCTTTGGCTCCATAGATAACATTTTTTTGTCTCCACATATACCTCAATGCACCACTCACCTTTTTTCCTTCATCAATTCTATGATTAACCTCATCTATTTTGCTAGAAGCAGAAAGGTGTCATATACCATGCATTATTTTGGTTGCTTGAACCCTTTCACAGTCATGAACACTGGAATTAATGTCAGTTTTTTTTTTTTTTTAAATCTGAAATTATTCAGAATTTTGTTCGGAAGTTAATGACATAAAAAATGTGAAATTTGATGGAGAACTTGCAGAATTATGCAAATGCAAAGTTTTGCAATCTGAGTCTGGGTGTAATTTACACATAAATGATTTCATCTAATTTGAGTCCTGTTTTAAGCCAATTCCCATGCTCAATTCGACCAAATTTCTTGTTATTGCACTAGTTTGCTTTCTGTTCTATCAGTTGAACAAGAGAAGATGCCTATTCATCTATCAGAAATACCCTATAATGTTCAGAGAAGTTGGTAATTTGGCCAGTTTTGCATGAAATTAATAAAATTCCAATTAAAATTAGACTTAAAAATAAACACTGTAGCAGCCACTGTAGCAGTATTTTCTTTGTTCATTAACCAATAACTGTGGGAGACCTGAAAAAAAATTGTGTGGGGATGATTTTGAAAAATAAAAAAAAAATTCTTAGTCAAGAGTTTGTTTTTCTAATTGAATAAGACTAAAATGAGTAAAATCAGATGAAAACTTACAATTTTTTGGTATGTTGAAGTTGGTGAAAAAATGACCACTAATCAGCAACAGTATCTTTAAAGCACCAGTGATGTTTACATTTTACAATTATTGGTGCTAATATATGATTGTTTTTTAAATTGCCTTTAATTTTAACATTATACTAGTTTTTTATAATACTAGATGTGTTTCAAGGCGTTTTAGCACTTCACTTGGAATAATTGGTATAGATACAGTATGACTGGTTTTTGTTCTTTTTTTTTCGTTTTTTTTTACTATTTTGGTTTTCTAAGGCTATGTATAAAGGATATTTATAACATAACAATTGTTTCAGAGTGTAATACTCCTCAAAATGTGGAAATAAGTAATATTGATTAACTTTACTGGGTTATATATAAGGTATATATACTTTATAATTGTTATTTAAATTATATTTTTCTACTGTTTTACTCTTCTAGGGCTGTGTATAATGAATACTTATAATATTACAATAACTTTAGGGTATAATATTCATTAAAACATGGAAATTATTCACATTGACTTTACTGGGTTATTCTGGGTTATATACCTAGTGTGTTTGGTGGCTGAATTCCACTAATAGCATCATGAAATTGTCATAAATTTGGACTGAATAAGTCATCTTTCAACCACTTGCACACCTTGTTTGCTGGTAGGAGAGGTGGTGGTGGAACAACAGCTCCTGGTTCTTTTATTTACTTCTGCTAGTGAGACGTACTAGTATGTCGGCCATACAATCATTCCCTGAGTAGTTAACTATGATATATTGTGTGGACCCTGCTGGCCTTAGATTTTTTTCAAATGTATGAATAGATGGAAGAGGTTCCAAAGAGTTGTCTTGAGGTAAAAAATATTGGCAGATGGCAGATTTGTGGGTACAAAAAATGGTGTGTACTAGTATGTCGGACACAGTTGAAGTTTTACCTTATTTCTCGGATAAAATATAAGCAAGAAGGATTGGTTGTGGTTTAAGGTGTCCCAGCAATTGAAACAGTCCTAACAGAAACCTATAAGATATACTGGAGGGGGCCAGGGGGCCCCTGTCATTCCTCAGAAAAATCATCATATTTCTCCCACTTTGAGTCCTATTTCTTGCTACATCAGAGCTGAAACTGATAAAAATCATTTCTGC
This sequence comes from Cherax quadricarinatus, assembly GCF_026875155.1. Taxonomy (NCBI): domain Eukaryota; kingdom Metazoa; phylum Arthropoda; class Malacostraca; order Decapoda; family Parastacidae; genus Cherax; species Cherax quadricarinatus. The sequence goes on along the minus strand of NC_069425.1, from coordinate 41,945,277 downwards.
TTCAGTAATATGTTTTCCATTCTGTCAGTGATACCAAGAAACAGACAATGTAACAATAAAAACTATCCTAGAGAGCACCTCAAAGTTGCTATTTTAAACTCAGGAAATTGTAATAACATGATTGTAAACAAACCACGGTATGGGTGGGGTTACACACTGGCCTGGAGTGTGATGACTCGCTTGATTCTAACCCCTCCTGTACTGTAGTATGTTTGCAATCATGTTATGATTTTGTGAGTCATGATGACAGTTTTGAGGGGACTTGAGCTAGAGCTTGTCATAGCCATGCTGGTGGGAGATTCATCTGTAAAAACTTGAATTTGTGGTCACAGTGTGGCCCATACTAGCCTCTCTGTTTACCTGGAGAGGGTTTCGGGGGTCAATGCCCCCACAGCCCGGTCTGAGACCAGGCGGCATGGTGGATCAGGGTCTGATCAACCAGGCTGTTACTGCTGGCCGCATGCAAGCTGATGTACGAACCACAGCTCGGTTGGTCAGGTACTGACTTGAAGTGCCTGTCCAGTGCCTTCTTGAAGACAGCCAGGGGTCTATTGGTAATCCTCCTTAGGTATGCTGAGAGGCAATTGAACACTTATTGTGTTGTCTCTCAGTGTACTCGTGGCACCCCTGCTTTTCGTCTGGGAAATGTTGCATCTCCTGCCGAGTCTTTTGCTTTCATATAGAGTGATTTTTCATGTGCAAGTTTGGTACCAATCCCTCCAGGACCTTCCAAGTGTATATTATCATGTATCTCTCTTGTCTGTGGGAATACAGATCAAGGACCTTCAACCGTTCCCAGTAGTTTATGTGCCTTATCGCGCTTATGTGTGCCGTGAAAGTTCTTTGTACACTCTCCAGGTCTGCAATGTCGCCAGCCTTGAAGGGGGCTGTTAATGTACAGCAGTATTCCAGCCTAGAGAGCACAAGCGATTTGAAGACAATCATCATGGGCTTGGCATCCCTAGTTTTGAAGGTTCTCATTATCCATCCTATCATTTTCCTAGCGGATGAGGTAGATACATTGTTGTGGTCTTTGAAGGCGAGATTCTCTGACATTATCACTCCCAGGTCCTTCACATTACTTTTCCGTTCTATTGTATGGTTAGAATTTGTGGTATACCCTAACACATTTTTAATTTCTTCAAGTTTTCCATATCTGAGTAGTTGAAATTTCTCCTCATTGAACTTCATATTGTTTTGAGTGGTCCATTCGAAGATTTGGTTGATGTTCGCTTGGAGTCTGGCAGTGTCTTCGATGGAAGTCATTGCCTTGGTGATCCGGGTGTCATCCGCAAAGGAAGACACAGAGCTATGGCTTACATCTCTGTCTACGTCAGAAATGAGGATGAGGAATAGAATGGGAGTGAGTACTGTGCCTTGTGGAACAGAGCTTTTTACCATGGCTGCCTGGGACTTTACTCTGTTTACTATTACTCTTTGTGTTCTATTTGTCAGGAAGTTGTAGATCCATCTACTAACTTTTCCCATTATTCCTTTATCCCGCATTTTGTGTGCTATTACACCATGGTCACACTTGTCGAAAGCTTTTGCAAAGTCTGTGTATACCACATCTGTATTTTGTTTATCCTCTACAGCATCCAGGACCTTGTCATAGTGGTCCAGTAGCTGGGACAGGCAGGAGTGATCTGCTCTAAACTCATGTTGCCCTGGGTTGTGTAACTGATGGGTATCTAGGTGGTTGACTATCTTGGTTCTTAGAACCCTCTCAAAGATTTTTATGATGTGGGATGTTAGTGCTATCGGTTTGTAGTTCTTTGTAATTGCTTTACTGCCACCTTTGTGGAGTGGGGCTATGTCTGTTGTTTTTTAGTGTGTGTGGGATGACCCCTATGTCCATGCTCCTTCTCCATAAAATGCTGAAGGCACGCGATAGGGACTTCTTGCAGTTCTTGATGAACACAGAATTCTACGAGTCTGGGCCTGGGGCAGAGTTATAATAATATCCGAGAGTTTTGGGATGACCAAATTTTGGGTTTCGTTCATAAAGAATTCATTTGGATTGTCGACCCTTAGAGTGGGCAGTGGATCGCTGAACACTGAGTCATATTGGGACTTTAGTATCTCAATCATTTCTTGGCTATCATCTGTGTATGTCCCATCCTGCCTAAGCAGGGGCCCAATACTGGATGTTGTTTTTCCCTTAGATTTGGCATAAGAGAAGAAGTATTTTGATTTTTCTAAATTTCCCTTATGGCTTTTAGTTCTTCCTGTGATTCTTGTTTCTTATAAGATTCCTTCAGCTTAAGTTCGATACTTGCAGTTTCATTGACTAGTGCTTCCCTTCGTATTTCAGATATGTTGACCCCACTCAGCAGCTCTGTGACTTCGCCTTCGTCTGTATAGGGAACGTCTCTCTCTTTCTAGTTTACATCTTCTCTTTCTTTTTCTTAATGGAATGTGTCTTGAGCAGATCTCAAGAGCCACAGAATTCATTTTTTCAAGGCAGATGTTCAGGTCCGTGTTGTTTAGGATATTTTCCCAGCTTGTTTCATTTAGGACATGGTTTACTTGATCCCATTGTATGTTTTTGTTATTGAAATTGAATTTCGTGAAGAGACCTTCATGACTACTAAAATTTTGCTGGTCCGGAGCCCTGTGCATACATGTCTGTATCTCTATTATGTTGTGATCTGAGTGAATTGTCTTTGATACAGTTATATTACATAACAGATCATCATTGTTAGTGAAGATGAGGTCCAGCATATTTTCTAGTCTTGTAGGCTCTACTATTTGCTGGTTTAAGGTGAATTTGTTGCAGAGATTTAATAGTTCGTGTGTGTGTGTGAATTTTCATCTGAGCTGCCTCCCGGGGTGATCTCTACTAAAACATTGATTGCTATACTCCTCCATTTTAGGTGTCTCAGGTTGAAATCTCCTAGTAGTAAGATGTTTGGGGCAGGAGTTGGGAGATTTTCCAGACAGTGGTCAATTTTCTCAAGCTGCTTCTGGAATTGCTGGGAAGTTGCATCTGGAGGCTTAAATACTACCACAATGACAAGGTTTTGGTTTTCGATCTTTATCACCAAAACTTCAACTACATCATTTAGTAATTCTGTGCAAATGAGTGACTGTGTGACATACAGGCCATCCCCCCCTTGTTGCCTGTTTAGTCTGTCACATCGGAATAGGTTATAACCTGGGATAAATATTTTGTTGTCATAATGATCCTTTATGTGGGTCTCTGTGAATGCTGCAAACATTGCATTTGACTCCGTGAGCAGTCCCTTGATGTAAGGAATTTTGTTGTTTTTTGACGCTTTAGACCCTGTATGTTTACGAAGACAAATGTCGTATTGGTGGAATTTAAGGGGGGTTTTATTTGCTGGCTCTAATACCTGTTGTTCTGGGGTAGAGGCCAATGTACGTGCCTCTGCTCCAGAAGTGTTTTCAGGTGGTGTAGGACTATTGTCATTTCTTGCCAGTCTTTTTCTCCTTCTGGCCCTAAAAAAAAACCTTGTCCCTGGAGAGGTTGAGGTTCCTCTCTTTTGTTTCCCATAGTCTGGCTGGTCTGTGTCTTCTAGTCCCCTTTAGATGATATGCCTGACAGTATGCAGTGTAGCATTTTCTTTTATGGATTGATGAGTGACACATTTCTGGGTGAAATAAGTTGCAAGAGAGGAAGTTGCACTCTCCTGTTGTCATGTGGGTGCAGCATTTTTTGGGATAGTCAAAGGTGCATGTCCCACCTGTTTTACCAGATATACTGTGCCTGCAGATACCCAAGGCATAGTATTTACATAGATTGTACTTCTGTTTGCTAGGATTTATTGTAGCTACATTCACTGCTATTGCATTTATTTTTCCTGTTTCCTCAATATCTTTTACCCCTGTATGGACATCAGTGCTGTGGTGTATAAACATACCTAGTTGGATGAATCTTATTGTAGCCAGCTGGCCCAGTGGCTTACACACTGGCCTGGAGTTTTACGACACTCTTGCCATGGGTTCTAATCTCACCTGTACCATAGTTTGTTATTTTAAACCAAACACAAGTTTGGAAGTTTACTTTTCCCTTCATTCATTGCACAGGGCAAGATTTTTTTTTTATACTGTGTATACTCATTACACAGATCCATTCTCTCATGTCTGGGGCAAAATTTTGCCTCAAAGCTTATTTGAGGGAACTGAGCTCAAGACGTAGATCTACACGAGCAAAGCCGACATAGATCCATGCGACATAGATCTATGTGACATAGATCTGCGTGAGAGACAGTGAAAGGGTTAAACAGACGTTAACAACTTGGGACTGTGGCAGTCTTGGGAAGGCCACTGTGCAGATTATATTGTGTCATGGACAAATGTAATTGTATTATTATTATTTGTAATGATTGTTTACTTTTAAGCAAACATGAGTGTGTGTGTGTTAAGACATGAGGGAGGGTTAACAAAAGTTTGAAAGACATAATTTTATTCATAGAATTTTATATCATCACTAGTCCAAATAATGCTTATATATTTATATATATCTATAGATTTATAAACTGGTTAGCCAGATTTGAGTCCTGGAGGTGGGAAGTGCAGGCAGTGTTTGATGCACTTCTGGCAAGGCAGAGATGGAATGAGTGATTGAAAGTGTTTCTTCTTTTTGGGGCCACCTTACCTTGGTGGAAGATAGCCGGTATGTTAAAAAATTAAACTAATAATAATAAATTGCGTTAATTTCTATTGGATGATAAATATTACAGCATAATTAGGTTAGGTTGCAGTGTTCAGATTTAATAAAAGGGCCAGATCCATTAAACTGCAAAGCTTTTCATACAAATTTGAGTATTCCACTGGCACTTTTTAACTACAGTGGTGCCTCAAGTTTCAAACAGCTCCCAACTCAAACAATTATGTAAGTGTATTTTTGTAAGTGTATTTTTGGGGGTCTGAAATGGACTAATCTAATTTACACTATTCCTTATGGGAACAACTTCATTCATTATCGGCACTCGAATAGCCTTCTGGAACGAATTAAGTTCTTAACTCGAGGTACCACTGTATATGCTATAGAGTACTACTATACATTGTTTATTTAGATATGATTGGGATAGAGGGCCTGTCTTAGCCAGTAGGCCTGTTGCAGTGATCCTGTATTCTTGTTAGATTGAATGGTTACATTTGTTTTTTACATGGTCAAGCCATTCTACTCGTTTGACCTTAGCATAGTGGCTTTGACACATCAATCCAATTAGTGCATTCTTTTTCACTTTAGTCTCTTCATATATATTTGTTAGGCTAAACTTAAGAGAAAACTTAAGATTTAAGATCATCTTTTTAGTGCAGAACAAAATATCAACACCCATTGGAATTTTTAAATTATCAAATTTTATTCCACTGTCACTTAAAAAATAGGGTAGACTTATATATGAAATTTATGAAAAAGTAAGGATTTGTTTGGCAGCAGTCAGGGGATGACTTGTACACAAAGTTGGGATATACTCGAGTATATACTATATTATATTTCTGGGTAAGTGCTATTCAGTTACAGATTCTGAATTTAAAATTAATTTTCCAAATTTAGGGGAATCAAAAATTTTCAGTTAAAAGTTTCAAATTAAAAACAATACTTTTTTCTCCTTTTAATTAATCAAAACAGAAAGTATCATAAAAAACTATGATGAAGAAATATGTTCTCTCTATACTGCTTGTCATTTCTCTTATGCTTGGTGAAATTTTGAAAAAAAATTTGTTTATACAAGTAGTGTTTGATTATGACTAAAACAGTCAATTGTATACTTGTTCAAGGGAAGTAAGGTGCCTAGATGTAGGAATTATTAATGAATCATTTATCTTGAATCTTAATTATAAACTTCGTTTCTTCTTCTGCATTGTAGATGCATTTATGGCTTGGTGTGTGAGCATTTGTGAATTTCTTGTAAGAGTGCACTCAGGAATAATAAAATCTCATTTCTTTTTTAAATACTGGCCAGCTTTCAGTGAGATAGGGTGACAGTAAAACAAAGAAAAACTTTCACCATCATTCATTCAGTCACTATCTTCCCAGAGGCATGCTGACATCATAGTTCAGATGATCCTCTGAACTGCAACATTTCCTTCCCTCTTGCAAAGCACAGGCACCTCCAGGACCCAAGTCTGACTAACTGGTTTCCCTAAATATTTTTATAAATGTTACCATGCTTACACTGCAACAGCACATCAAATCATAAAAACTACTTACTTCCACTCACTCCAATCTTAACATGCTTACACAAGCCTGCTGGATGTCCAGGCCCCTAGCATTCAATACCTCTCTTTCTCTCTCCTTCCACCACAGATTTATATGTCCTCCTAGTCATCCTATTGTCCTCCTTTCTCTCTAAATGGCAACTCTTCTGCCCTCTGAGTAATAATAATAATTCTTTCTTTCTTTCAACACACCGGCCGTATCCCACCGAGGCAGGGTGGCCCAAAAGGAAAATGGAAAGTTTCTCCTTTTACATTTAGTAATATATACAGGAGAAGAGGTTACTAGCCACTTACTCCTGGCATTTTAGTCGCCTCTTACACATGCATGGCTTACAGAGGAAGAATTCTGTTCCACTTCCCCATGGAGAAAAGAGGAAATAAACAAGAATAAGAACTAGAAAGAAAATAGAAGAAAACCCAGAGGGGTGTGTGTATATATGTGCTTGTACATGTATGTGTAGTGTGACCTAAGTGTAAGTAGAAGTAGCAAGGCATATCTGAAATCTTGCATGTTCATGAGACAGAAAAAAGGACACCAGCAATCCTACCATCATGTAAAACAATTACAGGCTTTCATTTTACACTTCACTTGGCAGGATGGTAGTACCTTCCTGGGCAGTTGCTGTCTACCAACCTACTACCTAGTATAATAATAATTATTATTATTAAATTATGCTATCTCTTAAATTGAATATTCATACCCTGGCATTGTTTTTCTCAGGTTTGCACTTCTGTTAAAAATTAAGTATTTGAAGATACAGAAGAAACATTAAGTGCAAAAATTTAAAAGTAGGCTATGATGAGAGAAACTTGAATTTTTTGTTATCAATGTGATACAAGGACTTTCCATTTAATCTGTAATATTATTGGGAAGAATATCACTATATTATGCACTGTGGTTGGTCAGCTTAACATTACATGAGATTTTTTGATAATTTTTTCTGCTCATTTAATCCTATAAGATTACCAGTTAGGGATAAAGTTTACTTGGAAATAAATGAAAATGAATGCAATTAATTGGTCTTCTTAGGCAATATTAACCTTGAAGAAAGTCATAACATAGTGCCAAGATGCAGTCAGTGCACAGATTAATTGTTAAGACAGATTAATATCTTTTATTATGCACTCCATACCTGTCCTGTGGGCAGTTTAAGACTTCAGATTCTTTCTTTGTATTACAGTATTACTTAGTTGTAATTATTAGAAGTGGCAGTTTACCATGTGCCTTTCTACTTTATATTTGCTTTCATTTTTGTGCATGTTTGAAGTGATGAATCATTTATTACCAAATGTTTTTGCATGATTTTTTATGTTATTGTATTATATATTTTAGGAATCAGAACTTGTATACAAGTGACACTTAATTGGCAGTCTTAATATAAAAGCATGTATAAAAGAGAGTTATTCATTGTGAGGTAACTTTATTGTCTGTTTTAGATGTGGGGTATTATTTACCTTGTTTGTATCAGGTATAAAACTAGTAAGGAGAAACTCTTCCTTTTTTCAGATATTCCTTTCTATCTTCATAGTTCATATTTACAGCTGCAAAGTTTTACTCCTGAAGGCAAGAGAATCTGCATCACTTTGTGTGGCATGTTTGCATTTCTTGTTCAGGACATTAACTCATATATATATGTATATATATATGTATATATATATGTATATATATATGTATATATATATGTATATATATATATATATATATATATATATATATATAATATATATATATATATATATATTATATATATATATATATATATATATATATATATATAATTATTATTATTATTTTATTATTATTATTTTTTTTTTTTGCATGTTTAATGAGTTTTGACATCTAGTACAGGAAAAATAAAAATCCAGTGTTATATTTAGTTTTCATGTAAATACAGTATACCATATATCAAAAGTGTAAAATTTGTCCGGGTGCTTAGTTTTTTTGGTTGGCTTCAAAATGATTTAATGAATAGATGTATCACATGGAAAAAAAAAATATTCTGTTGCTTATACACTGCACTGTATTCTGGACAAGGCTTGTGTTCTCCTTGTGACATATATTTAGTTATGTCTCCTGCCCATATTGGATTCGTGAAACTTAAGTCACGAAGTAAGACCTTTATGTACTGGTGATAACTGTGCTTTTTATTAATAAAACAACATTCTGACATGCAAAGCTCCATTATAACCTTGAACTAATTTACTTATTCTTTATTCAAGACAAATTCTTAAAAGAATAAATTGTTGATAAGCATTACTAAATCATTTTTGAGATAGATATTCGAAAATATTTTGAGTGAACATCTTGCTATTATTGTGCACTTTTTACTTGATCTATAAAATTAGTATACAGTACATTTTTTAAGAGGTGTGAGTAAGGGCCTATGAGCTTAATGAAAATTACATGTTTACAGAATTAGTGTTATGGCACTCAGCACTTTTTTGTTGTAACCATTGTTATTTAAATAGTTTTGTTTTCTTGTGTAGAACAATGACACTTATTTCATGTGTGTGCATGTGACTTTTTGTGCAAATAGGAGTTACATTTGTATATTCAGGCAGTTCCCCACTGAATGTTTGATTAACAAAAATTAACTTTAACAAACACAAAACATCAGGAAACAAATTCTTAGTGAATGTTTGATTAAGTTTAACTTGTGTTGATGTTTCTTACAAGGCTATGGATGATAAGTAGCTATGCTGCATCTCCTACCAGTTTAGATCTGTAGATTAGTTTTCTAACAATTGGTTTGAAATAGATACCAGCTGATATGTGGTTACAAGTGCACTGTTCATTATTTTCTTCAGATAAACAATGTTAGTTTACAGTCTACCCTATCTGAAATAACTTCAAAATTACTGAGTGATAAGGAATGCTATGATGTAAAAGTATTAGAGTAGAAATAAGATACATTTTTACAAAGGTATGATTTTGTTGAAAAGAGCATTCTGACCTCTCTTCTTTAACTCCCGTCAACAAATGGCCACTCATTATTACATGATGAAGTAAGCAGCAAATCTTAACCTGTATGGGTCATACAGTCCTGCACTTTGGGGGATGTAAGGATAGGCGTTAATGGAGTTTAAAGCTAAAGCAGGTGCAACAAATTGTTAAGTTCTTCAAGGTTTGTCATGAAGTTTTTATAAACAGCATCACATGGTATACCTGTGACTGATTTCGAGAGTTTTTTCTACTTTTGGAACTCAGCCTAGAGCTAAGCAATTCTTTTGATTGCTTGCTCAATCAGGTTGATTTTTCTTATATATTTATCTCTAAATAATTTGATATTACTTAGAGTTTTCCCTTAATTTTTAAGCCCTTTTTTATTAACCAGAACATACTTCATTTCATAAAAAGAAAACCTCCAGGAAATATGATTAGCTTTCAGAGAATACGTGGTTATTTTTATGGAAGACACTATTTGTTGAGTGAAAACTGCTCGCATGTAGTTTTTTTCCTTGTACATATACTCAAACTCGTGCATGTTGGTGTGTGTACCTATTTTTTTTAATTACAGGAGTAAAGTGTCACTAATAGAGTTCCATTTTCAGTGTTCATTTTATAATAAAAAATTAAAAAGAAAAAAAATACAGTGGTTGTAGAACTTATTATTTCCTCTTGGATTTCATTGCCACTATTTCTAACAACCCACTTTTTTTTTAGCATACTTTTGACACTTTTTTTTTTTACAATCAACCTTGTTCTTCCTGGTTATGAGAAATTTCTCTCTCCTTTTCTCATCTCTTTTTAGGATCATTTATGTGATTACTGTATCATGTCTCTTCTTTTCCTCTTATAAACCAACAAGGGCATTTTAATGCTTCAAGAATTTCTTCTTACTCTTATTGTAGCATAGAAATTCATTTTGTAGAGATGTTTTGACTATTACTATTATTATGGGTTATCTTGTATACTTTTTGGGCTACCCTGTATACTTTTAATAATGATAACATTTCTCTCATACAGGGACTCTTTCCAAGCCTGTAGTTTGATAAGCCCTTGCATGAGCAAAATAGTGTTGTTAATTAAGGTATCTTCTGCATTTAGTTGTCATTTACCCCTTCATGTCAGTATCTGCATATCATTCAAGTTCCAAACCACACCACCATTACATATTCCAATTTTGGCCTAATGCAAGGTGTAAACAGCTTTTTAAAGCATTACCTAAAAATACACCTAAACACTTTGAAAGTTTGACTTTTATTTCTCCTGTCTTTTGCAGCTTCCAGATTAGTCTTTCATGGTTTTTGAATTTTAAATCAATGTAATCTACCCATTCATTTCTGTTAAATAATTTCTATGACTTTTGAAATAATCTAATAGATTTGACATACAGAATTTTGCAGATTGAATCCATATCATTTATGGCAGACATTTGCTCTGCAAGTGTTTTATTAGCTATTCTACATGATTTTCCATTATTTTTACAATGCATTCAGATAGGTCTATAGTTCATAGTATGTCCTACTTTCCATTTGTCTTCTAGTTTACCTTGTATCGAAATCCAATTTTTTTTTTCCGAGATAACTGGTTAATTCTGCACATTTTTTAAAAACCCATAATGGTACTAGGAAATTTTATCATTTCATTCATATCCCTGGATAGTCTTTATAAAATGTGATTATCATGTCTTTTTCTGATCATATCAGCCAGTGAGAGAATGTTTAATGCGTTCAGCTCTCTTTTTAACTTAGTCTTTTAGCTCTGGCAGTCATTATGTATCTGGTCTAGCCTTACTGCTCTTTTTCATGTCAGCGGTAGTGGACAGTGGATCGAGCCTTCAGCATTCCTTGTGACATTCACAGGTTTAACACATTATAATACTGTGTAATAATGTTTTGTCAACATCTAATACTGTTTTCTTCTTTCTGTTTGATATTTCATTGTCCTGTTTCAGTAGTTTTTTGGGGGGTTCATATTTGCTGCTACTTAGGTATAAATTAATTTTATATTGTTATTATTATTTATAAAAATGCATGAAACAAAAAAGTGAAGAGTGTGCCCATGTGTTAAAAAGGAAAATCAGAGCTGGCAGAGAAAAATGTTCTTTTACCCTTCATGTCTTTCATTGTTTAAGCTTTTGCAGTTTCTGTCTTTTCTTTTATTTCTGTTCTTTCTTCCTTTGCTAGGTCTTAGTCTGACTGGTGTAACCTTGTAGTGTGTATTTTTCTTTATATCCTGACACAGCCATTTTTCCTTATTCTTGACCTGAGTGAACATTGACATGCTTAATCTAAGTCACCGTTAAAGATGGTGGTTTTTTTTGTTTCTGACATACTTATTATTATTTTGCTTAGTTCTTTATGTTTTGTATATGCAGCTCATATATACAAATGCACAAAATGTGTACATGTTGCTCAAGTACAGTACTGTACTTTAGGTAGACGTACATGCATACATGCTTGTGAATGTACTTAATAAGCACAATACCTAAGTGTTTATTCATTTCTGCATTTCACTAATTTTAAAAATCTTCTTTCTGTCTTTCAACAAACCAGTCATATGTATAGATGTAATGTACATAATGAAAGACTTCACAGCAACATGTGTAATTCTGTAAAAATAACTAATAGTGAAAGAAGCACTTCTCCTTACCACTTTTGTATATTAATATAAAGGAGTATAGGGACAGAGGCAGAAAAAAAAAATGTATGGATGAGCGAGTGAGGGAAGGGGGTAGTATTTGGCTGCTGGTATGTATGTTTATATCAAGGTTCAGGGTAGTAATTGACATGGTGGATTTTAATGTTTACCTCTAGCTTTGGTGCTTACCTTAACCTAGATATGTATTCTAGAAATGCCTTATTTCTACAATTACTATTATAATCAAAAAGAAGTGCTAAACCACAAGGGCTATTATTTCTACAATATATTCCATGATTCTGTTATTATATGAACTTGCTCACATGTTTATTTTTTTCCCTGTGATTGTATATTATCAGTGATTTGGTTTCTTAACTTAAGTATTTTTCAGCAGCTGTCCAAATGCTTAAAAGTATTTGAGAGGATTTTTCTATTTTACAGTAGATTACTGTACTTTATATCTGCATTGATTATCAACTGCCAACGGCTAGATGATTTTAGCAGGTAATCTTAAACTTTGTTAAAAGCCAAAGCTTTCTTTTATATACCTTATTGCTTTATTTAAAGCAAAGGCTTTCTCTTGTATACCTTATTGCTTTGTTAAAAGCCAAGGGTTTCTCTTGTATGCCTTATTGCTTACTGCATTTAAGTGATTATATGGTTCACATTTGCTTGTGATCAAGATGTCATGTATCATTTCTATTCTGAAATTACACTTTCAGAATTCTCTTGACTTTGAAAATCAAATCTTATATTTAGGGTTACTCTTTTTTACCTTTCCCAAACAAACTTTCTCCACTTCTTTCCCTTCTCCCATCAGATTTTCTCTTTTCCCTAGCAAATTCCCATTTCTTAATATACTCCACCTCCTCTACCATACTTTTCCTTTCTCACCACCAGACAGTTCCACTTACCATTTGCACCAGACACATTCCTCTACTTTACTAACAGAAATTATTTTTTTGTCTTTTTTTATTAACTACTTGATTTTCTGCATACATATATTCATTTAGTGTATGTGTGGTGGCCTCATATTTGTTTGGTAGAGATTAGTCAAGAATTAGATTTAATAATTATTCTACATATGTTCCAGGTTGACACACCTGATGCTCAGATACTTTAGATTCTCTAAATCATGAGGTATTTTTCTTATTTGTCAGAAAGTACAGTTCAAGGGACCTAAGGCATTCCAATAATTTAGATGCTTAACAGAATTTATGAGAGTAATGAAGGCTCTCAGTACAACCTTTCATTCTGCAATTTATTTACCTGCCTTATGGGCTGTTATTATGAAACAATATTCCAGTCTAGAAAATAATTGGTTTGGATTCACTAGTTTTAAAAGTTCTAGTAAGCTAGCCTAGCCTATCAGTCTCCTCACATTTGTGATAGAAACTCAGTTGTAATACTTGAACATGGGATCTGAGTAACACTGTTGTAATCCTTGAACTCAGGATCTGATATTATTACTTTCAAGTCCCTCATATTTCTCTCCCCTGTATTGAGTGGTTTGAACTTGTTTTATACTCTTTTTTTTCAGTATTTAATTCTTCAATTTTCCATATGGAGTAACTGAAATTTCTCATCAATGAACATCACATTTTTTGTGGCTCATTGGAATATCTGGTTAATATCAACTTTGGAGACTTGCTTTATCCTCAGTGGATACCACTCTCATACAGATTCTATTATCTGTAAAAGATGATACAGTGCTATGACTTTGTCTATGTTAGATATAAGAATAGGAAAGAGAATTGGGGAAAATACCGTGTCTTGAGGAATAGTGTTTTCACTGTGACAGCCTCTTATTTTACTTTGTTGACCTTTACTCTTTGCATTTCATTTATTAATGAAAAATTCATCTTCTGATTTTGCAGTCCTTTTCATGATTTTATACACTGTTACACCTTGTCACACTGTCTAAAAGATTATTGCCAAGATTATCTGAAATTTTGTATGTTTCCAGTGCACCCAAGGGACCATGTCATACTGGTCAGCAACTGTGAGAGGCAGGGTTGACCTGCTCTATACTGATATTGCCCTTTTTATGCAACTTTTTGTGATTACATGTGTTTAGGAATCTTGCTCCTTAAAATTTCTTCAAAGATTTTGATTTTGTGGGCATCAGTGGTATCAGTTTATAGCTTTTTGCTTTACTTTGCTGTCACTTTTTTGTGGGTGGGCTATGTTTATGATTTCTTTGCTGACCAATCGTTCTCAGAACATGTCTTTAACATTATTTTATTTTCATTTTGGGCATTGCAGTTTTAGTCTACACTTAATCATAAATAATTATTTGCTTTCTTTAAATGAATATATTGTTATTGCCACATGATTTGAATCAAAAAACTTGTAATTTTTCTGTGGTATGTTTGTCCTACTAAACCATATTTTGTGTCAATTAAAATTTTTCTTTTCAAAGCTGTTTAAAACAAACCCAAAGGAAGTAGCTAATTTCAGTAAGGAAAATTAGCAAGCATGTAGCAAATCCTTTGATGTATTTCTTTGAAAAAATGCTAAAACATATCCTGCATAAGAGTAAAAGTTTTTAATTGTATTTATAAGTTAAGTGTTGTGTTTGTTACATGTTAAAACTTTATTAAATGCAGTGATCTCACAAGAAATTTAAAAGCAATGATAGTACAGTAGGGCCCCACTTTACGATGTTCCACTAATACAGACATTTCAAATTATAATCAAAACTCACTATACAGCTCCCCGGTCCTGACTATACAGTCACTGCACGCCATTCAGTTTGTTTACATTTTCCGTGAGTACATATCTCCATTATGTCTGGAAACTTTCCAAAATTTCAAATGTTTTAACCCTTTGACTGTTTTGGTCATATATATGTCTTATGATCCAATGTGTTTGACGTATATACGTATACTCGAAAATTCTAGCGGTTTCTAATCAAGCTGGAGAAAGCTGGTAGGCCCACATGTGAGAGAATGGGTCTGTATGGTCAGTGTGTGCAGTATAAAAAAAAATCCTGCAGCAAGCAGTGCATGATGAGAAAAAAAAACTCCAACTGTGTTTTTGGATTAAAACGCCAACTTTGAGGTGTATTTTCACATAGTTTTTATGGTTATATTCTCGTTTTCGTAGTCACATTTGATAGACTGGAAAACATAGAAATGGAGGTGATTTTGATTGGTTTTACTATGAAAAGCACCTTGAAATGGAGCTCAAAGTAGGGGAAATGTTTGATTTTTGCCAATGTTCAAGAGGAAACAAATGACGTCATTGTGCAATAAACATCCAACTATCCATTCTAATATGCAGTCATGAATGGGTTGAAATTATTTATACAATTATTACAATATTGCAGTAGTCTGCATAACAGTAAATCTTCCATTTTTTGTTTGATTAAAAATTCAAAATAGAAAGCAAGAGTAATATCAGAAGGTCCTGGAGACATGACTGATGAACAAAGAAAATGTTATTTTAGAGCCAGGAATGTCTGCATTGTTCATTCTGGACCCTATTTTGAAATTGGCATATTTTTTAATTTGCATGAAATTGGCCAAATTGCCAATTTCTGACCACTTTATTGGGTAGTTGAAATCGGTAAATGGGCAGTTTCTTGTACTCATTCGATAGTACAAATGGAGTTCTAAAGAAATAGCTATGAGTTTGGTCGATAGGAACAATGGAATTTGCCGAAAATAGAGCTCAAAGTGGGCGAAATCACTGATTCGTAAATATCACCGAGGTTGCTAACTTCGCGAGAGCGTAATTCCGTAAGTCTTCCATCAAATTTCATACTTTTGGTGTCATTACCATTGGGAAAAGATTCTCTGTCATTTCATAAGAAAAGTTTTTTTTTTTTTCATATATTTTGAGACACCTCAGGATTTGGGGTTGCAACAGTCAAAGGGTTAAAGTTCTTCTTTCAACAAACCAGCCATATCCCAATGAGGCAGGGTGGCCCAAAAGGAAAAACAAAAGTTTCTCCTTTTGGGCCACAGGAGAAGGGGTTACTAGCCTCTTGCTCCTGGCATTTTAGTCGCCTCTTATGACACGCATGGCTTATGGAGGAAGAATTCTGTTCCACTTCCCCATGGAGTGTTTTAAAGTTATTTCATATTTTGTATATACAGTGGACCCCCGCATAACGATCACCTCCGAATGCGACCAATTATGTAAGTGTATTTATGTAAGTGCGTTTGTACGTGTATGTTTGGGGGTCTGAAATGGACTAATCTACTTCACAATATTCCTTATGGGAACAAATTCAGTCAATACTGGCACCTGAACATACTTCTGGAGTGAAAAAATATCGTTAACCGGGGGTCCACTGTACTCATCTGATAATTATACTTATGTGTACCTGTACCTAAATAATCTTTCACACTGTGTTGGTGTTCAGGTACACATTAAGATCACTAAGAGTGTCTTATTAGTCTTGAAGACACCATATTAATAATACGCAATAATAATCACTCTGAGATGCAATAAATATCATATTTATTGCATCTGCCGTCTCCCACCGAGGCAGGGTGACCCAAAAAGAAAGAAAATCCCCAAAAAGAAAATACTTTCATCAGTCAACACTTTCACCTCACTCACACATAATCACTGTTTTTGCAGAGGTGCTCAGAATACAGCAGTTTAGAAGTATATACGTATAAAGATACACAACATATCCCTCCAAACTGCCAATATCCCAAACCCCTCCTTTAAAGTGCAGGCTTTCTGCTTTCCGGCAATGTCTGCTTTTCAGGGGTAGCCTGGAACCTAACCTGTCCAATAAGTGGGGCCCTACTGTATTTGATTCAGTGTATGAAATACTTGTTGATATATTTAATAACTTATAATTTCTACATTTTAGTTGTGGCTTAAATTCTTCCAGCTTTTAATATTTTGTTTGTTTTGCACATTTCTGCTTATTATTTTTGCTTTAAATATATTTTCATGAGTGCTATGTTTCTTTATTTATAGTTTACTAAAAAATAAATGGCATTGTTGAACTGCAGTAATGAGGTTAACGCTTTGAGGGTCACAACCCCTGCTCGCAAACTTGCTCCCAGGGCTGAAGAATTTTCAAAAAAAAAAAAAAAAAAAAAAATATGAAATGATCATCTTTTTCCGAAGGTAATGATACCAAAGGCATGAAATTTAATGGAAAGCTTACAGAATTACACTTTCATGAAGTTAGCAGTCTGTGATATTTACTAGCTATTTTGCTAGTATATTGCTTCTATCGATTGAGTACAGGAAACCACCCATTTACCTATTTTGACTACCCAATAAAGTAATCAGAAATTGGTAATTTGGCCAGTTTCACACACAATTCAGAAATTTATTATTTAAAATAGGATCCAGAATATAGAACAGACATTCCTAGCACTAAAAAAACATTAACTCTGTTCCTTAGTCATGTCTCCAGGCTCGTTTTATATTACACTTTCCATTTTGAATTTTTATTCACACAAAAAAAATAGAAGACTTACTGTTATGAAGACTACTACATTATTGTAATAATCATATAATGTCAATGCATTCCTAAATGTGTATTTAGACTGGCAATCTGGACACACATTGGACAAGTGACGTCATTTGTATACTCTGGAATGTTGGTGAAAAAATCTAAAATTTCCACTGCTTTGAGTTCAATTTCAAGCTACTTTCAGTCCTGAAACCAATCAAAATCATCTCTACTTCTGTAATATATCTTCCATTTTATCAAAAGAGATCAAGAAACTGAGAATACAACAATAAAAAGCATGTGAAAATACACCGCAAAGTCGCTGTTTTAAACCAAAAACACTGCTACAGTTTTTTTTTATTACTATGCACTGCGTGCTGCAGGATTTTATTTTATATGGTGCACACTTACCGCATAGACCCATTCATATCAAGGCCCAAATTTACTGCTTGCAGCTTATCTGAGTGAAATGAGCTGAAGAAGTTGTACTACGGGACGAACACTGGCTTCAAAGCTATTATATAACAGGACCAACACCGAAAGGGTTAAAAGTTCCATCGGGAAAAGGATCCAATGAATGCAATAAAATATAGCCCAAGACAGGATGGATAACAGTGGAACATAATTTAGGTTCTTGTAAGCAGACACAAATGGGAAAACTAGGAGAGCAACACCTGAAGCTCACCCCAATTTCCCAAGGCCTCAAATATTCCATTGTAAATAAGTCATAATTTGCGAAGAGAAGTAAACTGGTAACATGAAGCAGTAGGTGTCTATGGACTAGGAGGGTTAGTAAAGCCTATGTGTGGAGGTAGTGATAAACGAGTAAGCAGTGAAAGATTAGAATACTGTGAAGAAAGGAGTTGTGTAGATAGTTTAGAAAAGTGAGGAGGAGTGATGGGAGGTGGATCAGTGTCTATCGTTTTTGTTTCCTCAGCGTATTTGGAGACAGCTTCAAGCGTTTCGGAGGACAAGAAGTTGCAGGTAGTACAACATCAGAGAGAGAGGGTGAGTAAAGATTGGAGAGATGATGGAAGTTACCAAAGAAGGGGGGATTAGAGGTTAGAGGTAACCTGGGAAGAGACTTGGGAGAGGACAGGAGAGGAAGAAACTTGGGAGGGGACAGGAGATGATGGTACTGTACTAGGCACAGACTGGAAAGGAAAAATGTTTGGGAAGGATAAGTGAAGGAGGGGTTAAAGGAGATTTGAACTCTGGGGATGCTTTAGAACTTGAGAAGTAGAGAGGCAAAGAGGTGTAGATGTGGGTGGTCTTGTAGACACAGAAACATGTGGGCAAGAAGATGAAGACTCGAACAGTTTGAGGCGATGAGGTAGGGACCTAAGAGTCCAGGACTGCAAAAAAGTTAGATACAGAGGTGACTGGGAAGTTGTGACCACAGAGGAGATTGTGGAAGACTGGACCACTGAGGTTGGAGGCCTCTTAGCAACTAGAATAAAAGTCATGGAAGTTTTCCTTGGAGGTGGAGATGAGAGACTACCATGGTGTAAGTGAAACCTTCTTCTCTTTGAGACAGTGGATTTCTCATTTTTTTAAGTAAACTTGGCAACAGTGAGAATAAGCTTGGTGAGCCTCATTACATTTAAGGCAAGAGGGAGGTAGGCTGCAGGATGTTTTGATATGGTTGGCAGCACCACAGACTGGGCATTCTGCCATGGACCTGCAATATTTCAGCCAGGTACTTCATGACATGATACCTCGCACTATTGTCCCATTGCTCTTACCAGTGCAGTTTACAAGGTGATGGAATGTCTGGTAAAAAGATGTGTGATGTGGTACACCTACCATCCGACTTACGACCGAGTTCAGTTCCGAGAAACCGGTCGTAAGTCGAAATGGTCGTAAGTCGAACTTTACTACTGAATATCAACAAAACATTTTTGTAATGACTTTATTTTATTGTTTTATTTTGGTATTTCATGTTTTACTTTACTTTTTATGCTGTTAGTACTGTATTTTATACTGTAAGGTTTAGGATAAACACTGTACAAAAATAGTTGTTTATTTCCCAGAAATTTGGCATAAAAAACATGGTCGTAAGTCGAGTGGTCGTAAGTTGAGCAGGTCGTAAGTAGGATGGTGGGTGTATTTAGAGACACTAGTCTCTTTCCCCTCAATATGGAGTTCATAAGGGCCACTTCACTATTGACCCCTTACTCTGTTCAGATACCTATGTTTGTAATGCCTTTGCTAGTAACCAGTCCGTTATAGCGGTCTTTTTTTCAATTTTGGAAAGGCATATGACACTACTTGGAAGTATAACATCTTTGCCCAAGCTCACTCCTTAGGCCTCTGAGGCAATCTGCCATTTTATCTTGCAAACTTCTTATCTGAAAGACATTTCCATGTTCAGGTTAATAATTTGCTCTACCCAGACTTTGTCCAAGCTGAAGGTGTTCCTCAGGGATGTATCCTTAGCACCACACTTTTTCTCCTTGGTATAAATGATCTAGCATCTGTTCTCCCATCTAATATTTGGTCGTCACTATATTGATGACTTCTCTATAGCTTGTGCAGGTTCCGTCTGTTGCCTAGTACCAACCTTACTTCAGAATGCTGTTAACAGTGTTTCTCATTGGGCCACTACTCATGGGTTTAAGTTTTCTAGCACTAAAACCAAATTACTTTCACCAGACTTTCAATCATCCCTATACTCCATTGCACCTGTATGGCTCACGAATGGACGTTGCCAGAGGTCCATCATTTGTTCACCACCCGTTTACTCCATCCCTTTTCTCTTCATCTTCAATCGCTCTTGTTCTTTTCAGCTGCCCCCTTTATATGTTCATTTAGCTTCTAACTTTTCACTTTGCCCTTGGGAAGTTCCGACAGTTAGTGTCTGTTCTTCCCCATTCCAGTGTGTGAAAGCCCAAATCCCTCCAGTTGCTTCTTACTCTCATTTTCTTATTCACTTCTGATCTCATTCTCGTGCTGTTGCAGTGTACACTGTTGTTTCTAAATCCTTTGATGATGTTGGGTTTGCAGCAGTGTTTCCTGACAGTGTGGTACATGGTCATTTATTAGACTGCTGGCACTTTTACAGCTGAATTGTATGCCGTTCTCGTTGCAATTATCCGTATTCTATCTATGCCTACTTCAGTGTTTGTAATCGTCTCAGACTCATTTAGAGCTTTGCAAGCTATTAAAAAATGATTCACCTCACCTCCCAGTTCCTTGTATACAACTTTGGTTGTGTGGCATTACTAGCAAAAATAAAGAAATTGTTTTCTGTTGGGTCCCTGATCATGTTGATGTTCAGGGCAATGAGTAGGCAGACTCTGCTGTGCAGTCTGCAGTACATGACCTACTGGTTTCACATAGAGGTACAGTGGTACCCCGTGTTTCAAACTTTCTTCGTTCCAGAAGGCTGTTCGAGTCCTGTAATAAAGTAAATTACATAAGTCCATTTCAGACCCCCAAAAATACACTTACAAAAGCAATTACAATAATACACTTACATAATTGGTCAAGTTGTGAGTAGTTCGAAACTCAGGGTACCACTGTATTCCATTCTCTTACTATTTTGCTGTAATCTCTACTCACCTTTGCAACCATTGGCAACAACATTGGTCTGATATGACTCATAACAAATTACATTCTATCAAACCAAGTTTGAGTTTCTGGCCTTCTTGTCATTGATACCGAGGTTGAGAGACAACACTCTCTCGTCTTCGCATCGGACACACTCGTCTAACTCCTGGGTATCTCGTGGAGAGGCGTCCTGTTCCACTTTGTGAGAATTGCTTAGTTCCAGTTTCAATTTCCCATATTCTATTCGATTGTCCTGTCTATCAATGAGCACGCAAAATTTTCCTCCTCCGTTGTAGTCGCTCTCACACCCTTACTTTATTTTCCCTCCTTGCTGACAGCCCACCTTTGACACAGACTCCCTCTCTTTTGACAGCAACTGATTTATTACACAAATTTTGATTGCAATCGAGTCTCTCTATAACTGTCTGCATCTTGTCAGTCTCCACCAGAGGGTTCACTGTAGATTAATGTAAACATAAAATTCTCATTGTAATTTTTATTTGTCAGACAGGTTAGGGTAGTTGAGAGTGTAGTTCACCATTTTCAATAAGAATGGTAAAGCAGATTCTTAGATGTATGAATCAGGAGCATTATTTTAAAATTAATAGAATACTAAAAGAAAAAGCGGATTGTTAGGTATGCGGACATTTGTGTCAGCAGTGGTAAAGTTAACCTACAGTAGATACTGCATTAATCTGGCATAATGCTAATATTAAGTCCTTAACCCTGGAAACATTTTATATAAAAAAAAATATAAATAGGCAGACTGCAGACATGAGACTTGTAAGGAGTAAAGCAACTCAGGAAATAGTGTATTATCATTATAATCAAAAAGAAGCACTGAACCTACAAGGGTCATACAGTGCAGGGGAAACAGTGTAGTGGTAAAGAAATGGTTGATAAAATAAACATTTGGGTTCAGTGTACTGGCCACATCCCACCAAAGCAGGGTGACCCAAAAAGAAAAACATAAGTTTCTCTATTTAAATTTAGTAATGTATACAGGAGAAGGGGTTAATAGCCTCTTGCTCCCGACATTTTAGTTGCCGCTTACGACATGCATGGCTTACGGAGGAAGAATTTTGTTCCACTTCCCTATGGAGAATTATGGACATATAAAGAAAAATGCACTTGGGAAAGAGCAAGTATGGGGAAGGGATAAGAGTATAGAGTTAAGTGAAAGTGAAAGCTAGAGAAGAAAGGAATACGTCAAGAAATTTTTCCTCACTATTGTAACATTTTGTTTTCTCAGAGTTAGGAAAATAAAGGTGAAGATGGATAGGTGAGCATATTGTAGATGAAAATACTACAAATAAGATATATAATGTTTTGTACTAACCATAAACCACTTAACAAATAAGGTGTGCAAAATATCAACTTGGAATTGTCCCTTGTGTGTTAATTTTTCCTTATCTTCATTTTGAATTACGTCTCTTACCATGTGATTTCTTAAATGGCACCAAAACTGTATTGAATTTTTTATATACGTATGTAGATTTAAGTTACTTTTGAATATAGAAGTTATTATTGATATGTTTTGCCATTGATGTTGATTCTTTAAAATATATTGTAATTTATAGGGTAAACCCTTCACATTAATAATACCTCTGTTTTTCATTTTGTTGATAATTGTTTTTACTTATTGTTGTAATGCACAATATTTATGTTTTGTTTTCTTTGCAGTCAAACCTGTTGGTCAGCGTCGTGCCCCTCCCCCACCACCTATTCCCAATCCTTCAATTACTTCCATGTCTTCTACTTCTTCTCAGTCTTCTTTGCATCGATTCCCAACCAATACCCACACTTCCCCACCTCCCCCTCCCCCTCATGCTCCTCTCCATCTTCAAGTGGGAGTAAAACTGTATGGTACGGAGGCTTCACACTGCTAGGGATTCCTTGTCTCGTCAGCGTGGTGTACCAGTTGGATGAAGAGCCCTGTTTATGAAGTGTCTTGTTCGGGGATGTTATGATTATTGGATACTTGGTATGTGCTTTCCTGCCTATGCAATTAAAATATGCTAAACATCATGCAAACTTTGTAGTATCAGTTGTTGAGAGTGAAAAGGTTAATGATTTAACTGTCCTTTTTGGATAAGAGTAATGTGATTTTTGTGATGGAAATGGGTTGGTAAGCCAAAGTCAGAATGAATTCTGGACTCCAATGGTAGAAGGAAAAATCAAAAGTGTTGTACTGAAGTACATTTTGAACACTGTGTTTGGCCAATTGCTGATAAAATGGCTGAATATATTAAAACATCACATGTTCAGTGTGCGAAATGACCTTTAAATTGCAATGGCACTGACACTACATGAGTGCAAAGATAGAACTGCATATATAAGTGCCTTTTGTATATTATGCACCCTTTCCTCTCCATAAAGTATTGAACCCAAATGCTGACCCAGTTGTTGCTGATGACCATATGTGATTAACGTGATACTCTGAAATTTAATGGAATCAGCTGAAGAAAATAGCGAAGAATTTAGATATGGAGTGCTGACATGTGAATATTTTAATTCAGAACTGAGTGTGCAATATTTTCTGGAATAAGGAGTGCCTGAACTGGATGTTATTTAGATATAATATTCTAGACAGAGTCAGGAATTGATCAGAAACTACTTTGACTTCCTAAAACTTATGAGTGCCAAGTTACTCCTGTTCATTTCTGTAAATATTGTTGATGTTCATACAAATACCTGCTCATTTTTGGTAAGTCGTTGGAATGTTAAGCCAAAAACTTGGGTGAATGAGTACAAGATTGTCTTGAAGTTTAAAATTTGAGTTAGCTGGTTACCATTTCAGTTATTTTAAAAACCCTAAAAGGTTCCTTTGATAAGAAAAATATATTTTCATTACCTGTATTACCAGAAAGGGTGATTGAAATTAGAAGAGTTGAAAACTTAAAAAAAGTTTTGCCATGCATCTAATGGTATAATTATTCCATTGGAAGTGCTGTTTGAATTAGTGTAAAATAAGCTGTCATTGTGGAAATGAGTTAATTTTATACAAGCATTTTCTTTGACAATCAAATATATAAGTAATGTCTCTTGGATTAATACATTACATCTTAAGTATAATATGACAGACATTAAAAGAGTAACATTTACAAGCAATAACTCAGCAAAAATGTCCTTAATCATCCCTTCCATGGAAACTTTTAGGTGTTGCAAAGGTGATTTTTACACATTCCTTTTAGGGTGCCAGCTGTACTTTTTTTGTTTTTGCATTGGATCTTCTAAATTATTAGTTGAAAGCTCAATTTTTTTTACTTTAAACTTAGTAATACTATATTACATTCATGAAAGAGCTTTGTGATTTTGATAACATATCAAGCCTTCCGCTAATCGCTAGGATCATGGACGGTCTTGAAAAATGTGTATTTAAGGAGACTGGAGTCTTGAAAAGAAAGTGAACTGGTTGCATGTTACTGTGCAGCCCGTCCATTATCATCTTTACAATGTATTCCAGGAGCAGTCAGTGCCTTTCTTGTATAGAATGGAGTCTCAGCATCATGAATGGATTTTAGTCCTCACATCTTGCCGCTCACTCCTGCCTCAATTTGCTCTGAAACTAATTCATACAAATAACTTTGTGGGTGCACCAGTCCTTCTATATTGTGCTCTCTGGAGCAACACACTGACATCCATTATCATTTACTGTTTTGAGTACATTTGTATTCAAAATCTTTGTATTCTCTGTTTGGTCATTTTTTTTTTCATATTTCTGTCTTGTTACCTTCACATTTACCTACTTTAGAAATAAGTTCATTTTCCCTTATACTGGAATATGTTCATGATTATTTAGTTGTAAACCATTATATTTATTGCCTTCTGACTTGTCTGAAAGTGCAAGATCAAGAGTTCTTCAGCTGTAGCTGACTCCTGTTTACACTCTAGTCAGTCGCACTACTGGTGATGTTGCTGAAGGTATGAGCACTGCTGAATTATAAGCCATTATAGTAAATAATGCAACTTTTATAATCCTTAACAAGTTAAATGTGTTTTATGACCCACATACACCTACACTTACACACACCACACACACGTACGTACTTACGTGCAGTGACTATTATTATTATTACACTATGTTGTACATCATGTACTGTACTTAAAAAAAAATGCAGGAAAAGTTTTGGGGTAAATCTCCTTCATAGACAAAAAAAAAAAAAAAAAAAATTGTGTAACAGTGCCAAAGTTGAATTATATAATTATGCATGCGTGCACACATGTATAATTAGTTAGTTGATTATGCATAGATGGACATCCAAGAAACGTTTTTTTTTTTTTTTTTTTTTTTTTCAATATATAAGTGGAATGACCTATACAGTGAGACAGTATAAGCTGATTCTGTACAAGAGTTCAGAAGTAAGTGCAACCAGAACTAATGGTGAAGAAAAAGGTATATGTCGGGAACAAGCTCTTGTAAGGACGACATTTTGCTTTATGCAAAACTTCATTAATTTGTGAAGTTGTACACCAAAATGTACACCAATGAAAGCTCGTCCTGCAACATATCTTTTATTTTCTTTTTCCACTAATGAGAAATATAGCCAAGGGTTAGGAAATTTTTTTTTTTTTTTCAATCTTCAAGGTAGAAAGTGGAATATCTAGAAAATTCTAGATGAATGGGTTGTGGAGGCAAACACTACACACAGTTGCAAGAGTAAGTATAATAGGCAGACTGAAATCCATTAAGAATTAGGATACACACACACACACAATTCTCACTCTCTACTGTCCATTCCCTTTCTTGCCTCAATCTTTCTCGGAACACTATCTTCTCTTCTATTTTCCCCATACCTATCTATATCTCTCTCTCCTCATCCTGTTTTCTTGTGTCTCTTCTATTTCGGAACCCCTTCTCACATTTCCATCTTTTCTTTCAACTCCTTTCTCTCCCTTTCCACTTTGTTCTCATCTTGTATCTAAGCTATTTTCTAGTTCCTTTTTGCTCTTTTTCCCCCCTTATCTTTTTTTCTCCCCTCTATTTTTTTTTACTCTCCAACTCTGTCTCTTTTACACACTACTTTTATTATAATTGGGAAGTGCTAAACCTGTAGGGGCCCTACAGCACTTGGGGAAATTAGAGGTATTCAATAATAATATCTTTATTTCTACAAGTACATGTATAAAGTATCCAGGCCTAGCTAATATCAGTGACATACTACTATATAGAAAGCCCCTGGGTATGCAGAGCATTTTGGGCAAATTAGGTCAATTTTGTCCCAGGATGCAACCCACACCTCTGGTGGCCGGTGGTAACGCTCTCCGCTTTACCGGTGAGGCCTGGGTTCGATCCCAGCCAATGAAGAAACATTGGAACGTGTTTCTTTCCACTGTGTCTAGTTCCCCATCAGTAAAATGGGTACCTGGTGTGTCGACTGGTGTGGGTCGCATCCTGGGACAATGACCTAAGGAGCCTGGCCCTAGACCGGGCCGCGGGGCTTGACCCCCGGAACTCTCTCCAAGTAAAACCAGTTACTCACTAAAGGTACCCATTTTACTGTAGGTGAACATGACAGCAGGTGTCTTAAAGGAAATTTCATCCTAATTTTCCATCCACACTGAGATAAACCCCCCCCCCCAAAAAAAAAAAAAAAATTGTGTTATATGCACTGAAAACTCATTCAATTAAAAGAAGCCTCATATACAAAATTGATTTCCAAATTTGTCTAAAAAAATTTTTCAATTAAAGTTGCTCACTTCCCTTACATCACAAACTTCTTAATTTTTACATTTGTATTTATTTTATCAAACCCTATCTCATGACATTACTTTAAACCTTTAAACACTAAATAATGAACTACACATGTATTTTTTATTAATTTTTTAAAAAGAATCGCTAAGCCACAGTTTACATTAAGTAAATCTGAAATCCAAAAATTGTATGTCCTCTTTTATTAAAACTTATTAGAGTAAGTTTGAACAGGTTGGCAACGTTTAATTTCATTTTTAGTTTTTTTGTTGTCAAAAGGACTTCCTAAGCAACATTTATTAAAAATAATAATTTTGTAAAATTTAGTTTCCCAATTTTACCCCACGTTTCACTCTAGCTTTTCCCTTTAATCTGAAATTCATTGAGTACTTTTTTTTTTTAGGTTGCAACGTAATTTGTTAACATTTGCTCCCTTTTGAAATTTTATTCCTTCCCTCCTCACTAGTTTGCTCCTAACCCCCAAAGAAAATGGGAAATTTATTGCAATTTTTTTTTTTAGAATTAGTAAAAAAGAACTCATCTGCTTATACTTCATACATGTTTTTGAAAAAAAAATCACCTTGTAGGTACTTTTTTTTAGGGTTAATTAACATTGGCCAAAAAAATCAAAATGTTTTTACATATAAATGTTAAAATGTAGTATTTTATTCAACAGGGAATCTTGGCTTCAAAACAATCAAAGTGGTTGCAATTCTCAATTAATGTTTCTCTTTAGGGAGATTATTCAGTCTCTCAACCAGAAGCCAGTGTTTCAAATATCTTATTTGATGAAACTAAGATACTGAACACAGCTTCCAGGCTGGGACTGATTATGCTATATCTTATGTATAACTTTCCAATAAAATACCAAGGTGTTGCACCTGTTTAATTATAAAATTTTTTATTAATTATTAGGCAATTTAGAGTAATGTATTTATTATTGTTACCCCAATGAGGTGCTTGATGTCAGTAAAGGGGTCTTGCTCCAAAGATTTGGAGCCACCCTTTCTTTTCTTGGCCTGAATCTGATTGCCTCCCATTCCCCAAGGTGTTGCATAACCCTTGTGGTTTAGCATTTCCTTCCCCCATGAAATAAATAAAATATGGTTAACTTTAATATTTTATAATCAAATGAGTTTTGGATGTAACCTTCAGTTGTGTAGTTACAGTATGATTTTATTACTTTGTTGTATTATTATTTAATCAAAGAAAGTGCTTAACCAAAACATTGTATTATTGAGAGGTTTAAATAATAATAATGCAGAATTGTAATTTGCATCACAGAAATGCTCAGATTTTCAAATATACTGTACAAGTAATGGCATTTAGCAGTGTAGACCTTACAGCAGTACCAGTTTCACCCTTCCCCACATGTACACCCATCATACATCTGTAAGCTAGCTGGATGCATATTACAGTGGGACTTACAAATTAAATTACAGTGGACCCCCGGTTAACGATATTTTTTCACTCCAGAAGTATGTTCAGGTGCCAGTACCGACCGAATTTGTTCCCATAAGAAATATTGTGAAGTAGATTAGTCCATTTCAGACCCCCAAACATACACGTACAAACGCACTTACATAAATACACTTACATAATTGGTCACATTCGGAGGTAATCGTTATGCGGGGGTCCACTGTATTACTGTTTTTTTGTATTCTAAAGAAGTTTCCTGAAGTCCTGCAGATAATTAAATCAGTGTATCTGTATTTGTACATCACTTATGAAAAATGTCAAAATTTAATTCTCAATCATTTGCTGCAATGCCAGATCACAAAAGAATAGGTAAATTTATAACTTGTATTTGTATTGTACCACAGTAAGTTTTAACTAGATAAATATATAGTTTACTGCAGTAATAAGTATTTTTTTCATAATTCTTTATTACAGTATCTACAGTTTGTGCAGAAAGTTATGGTGTTGGTTGCAGGGCAAACGTTTCTCATCACTACAGTATATGGAAATAGATGGTTGGAGTCTGGATTTTTTTAGAAATCCTGGGAAAAACTTTTAACCAATTGCAAGTGGAGCCATGCAACTTCAAGAGTGGGCTCCTCCACCTTTGGGTCGAACTATGCACTATGTTCATAGGAGCTCAGATGGATTATAATGTTAGAAGAAGATAGTGTTATGTTCTCTGGTTAGTGCTGCTCCACTTTAGGAGCAGCAATGAAGCAGAGAACAAAACACTGTCTTCTAACATAATTAGCCATCACATACATCACCTGAGCTTCACTGAACATTGTCCAGGGTTTGACCCAAAGGTGAATGAGCCCACTCTTGAAGCTGCATGGCTCCACTTACAACTGGTATATGAAAGTCCAGATTTCTACAGTCTGCTACCATATATATCACTGATCGTAAGTTTGACCTACAGCTGAGATTTATTTGACCTACCAAGATTTATTTTAACTAGGGCTTCCTCTAGTCTAAACACTTTGAATAAGATATTTAGTGACTTGATATGTGAAGTTTCTGTATTGTGCATCCAAGTTAAAGCTTTCTGTAACACTTCCCATGTTCTGTCAGATTTAAATCTATCAGTTCAAATCATCTTAAAACAATTGCTTGTATATGCAATATTGACTATTTTAATAACTACTATTTTGCCAGATCAAAACTGTAAATAATTGTGTACATAATGCCTCTGGGTGTAGGTAAGAGCATCCATATATTGAAAGTGTTATGATTGTGCTATATTCATAAATACAATATTAAATGAAAAATTGTTTTTCTCCTGCCTCCTTTCATATGAAATGTACTTATACCAAAAACAGCTCAGGTATTGTACTATACTATTTGTGAGATAATATTTCTGTTTTGAACCTTCAAGGGGGATTCCTTTGTGGTGGAGCTCTTGATCTGCAGAACTGGACCACCTTTTCTCTTCCCATGATTAAATCTAAATGCCCACCATCTCTCCCTCCCTTTTTTCTTTCATCTTCGTTAGTGGAGATCTTTACTGAGCTGCAGATATCAGACAGACGGAAAAGGAATTACTGTCAGCTCTATTCTAACAAATTTCCATTGGTAGCACTGTGGTGGTTAGGTCACTCATCTGATGGAAAATGGATCATCTTTGGATATGCCAGGTGACCCTCTGGTGAGACATTGGTAGCCATCTGGTAACAGCACTACTCCAGGTTACCTGCATATGATTCCTGGTATTTTTGCTGATTTACCCATCACTAAAATCTACTGAAAGGTAATTGCTAAGTCATGGTTAATCAGTTTTAGAGGTGTTATCCTAATGGTATGCACCAGATAGGGTAAGAGGTAGTTTACAGGGAATATTACCTGTTGCAAAGAACAAAAAGGCACAAATACTGTGACTGGAACAATACACAGATAGCCCATACATAGGAGAAAGGAGCTTACGGCAACATTTCAGTCCAGCTTGGACCATGTACAAAGTCACACTAACAGAAAAGAGTGAGGAAGCCAGTACTATGTATAGGTGGGCAGGAAAAGGGACAGGAACAAGAGAGAAGAGGAAGCACTGGTAGTAGTAGTAGTAGTAGTAACAGTAGAAATAGTGGTAGTAGAAAGTAGGGAGAGTAGTTTAGTGGTAAAAGAGAGAGAAAGGGGGCAAACGTAAAGGTAGTAGCAATAGTAGAGGAATGGGGAGGGGGGGGGGGGAGAAGTGTGGTCAGTCTAAGGACAAGAAAAAGGATAAAGGAGCACTGCAGGAGTGCTAAGGGCCTGCAATGGGGGTAAAAACAGACTAACGTAACACAATGGGCTTATATACAGCCTCTCCTCACTTAACGATGGAGTTCAGTTCCCAAGACCACGTCGGTAAACAAATTCGTCACTAAGCAAGAAGCATACTATGTATAATGGTAATGGGTTTGTGTCAGCCATCTTTGATATTGTTTTAATGTCACCTTTGCACCATTTATAACATTGTTAGTATATTTTTAAATGTTTATACATTCGAGTACTGTATATTATAATACGTAAACAGAATAGAGGAAATCATCTCTAATATACATTTAGGTATTCTTACGTGTCAGAGAGCCCGTCATAAGTCTGAGTCATCGGTAAACAAGTACGTCGCAAAGTGAGGAGAGGCTGTACATATACTGGCTGCTTCACTCTTTTTCTGTTAGTGTGATTTTGTAAATGGTCCAAATTGGACTGAAATGTCATAAGCTTCTCTCCTATGTGCAGGTTATTTGTGCATTACCTGTTGCAGCGGAGGTGACTGTGGTTCAGGGTGATTACATCATTTCTTTTTGTTTATTCTCGGAGCTGTCCCCCACATTTTTTTTTTATTTTATGATGAATGAGGAAGTATTTTAATTTCCATGATTTTCAGTGACTACAAGACTACCAACCCCAGAGCAGCCATGAACCCTCCTCACAACCCAGAATTGCTCTTGAGCAACCACTTATTTCACCAAACTGATATCAGTGTTCTACCCACCCCTTCTGGTACCAATGACCTTCACTATACTTTAAGTAAAGAATAATGCAGGCAGTGAAGGTTCTCTGTACAATCTCCAGGTTTTCAATTTTGCTTGCCATGAATCGAGCTGTTAGAGTGGAGAAGTACTCCAGCGGGAACTTTGATGTTATTGCAATAACTGAAACATGGTATAATTTAAAGAGTCCTGACATGATTGCCAAGTGCCATATTCAAGGGTTTAAGTTGTTCCATGTAGATATAATGGGAAGGAGGGGTGTGGAGTAGCATTATATGTACAAGAAAATATAAATTGTTGCATAAAAACGAGCATAAAAGTAGATGGATTAGTAACAGAATCTGTTCGGGTAGAATTTCTAGAAAATCAAGAAAAACTAGGTGTAATATATCAACCTCCTGGCTTACAAAGCTGTCCCCTCAAGGAAGGTTCCTTGATGTTGGTGAGGGGCTCTTGATTTAGGGAATTGGATCTGTGCTCCAGTTCCCCGAATTAAGCCTGAATGCCTTCCACATCCCCCCCCCCAGGCGCTGTATAATCCTCCGGGTTTAGCGCTTCCCCCTTGATTATAATAATAATAATAATAATTACAAAGCTGTAGGGGAGGATTTCTTTGGGATGAAATTGTTAGGGCTTCAAGACATGATAACATAGTAATAGGAGATTTTTAACTAATCAAATTGACTGGACTTTTTTGACCAGTAATCTGGAGTCCAGTGACTTCCTGAAAGTAGTTCAGGACTGCTCTCTGAAACTGTAACAAAACTTACCAGAGGTTATAATTTGCTTGATCTAGTCTTGTCAAATAAAGAAACCCTCATAAATAATCTAGAAATCACTTAAGAGCTTGGTTCAAGTGATCATAAATCCATTGCCTTTAATATTACCTGAGAGTACAAGAATAAGGATAATACAGTAAAAGTCCCCAATTTTTGTTCTGCCAATTATAATGGACTAAGGGAATGCCTGTCTAATCTTGACTGGGGTAATCTAGCTAATGATATTGTTCACCATGATCATACTTTAGATAATGAAGGTATCTGCATTTATGACTTTTCTTAATAAGGTACAATGTGCAGAGTATATACATTCCCCAGAGAAAAATTAGATCAAATAATAACTATCCCAAATGGATAATTGGGAGACTAAAGTGCCTATTAGGAGAGAAAAGATTATTATTATAATCAAAAAAGAGGAGGAGAGAAAAGAGGATTTATAGGTGTATCAAAAGAGGAGAGGTTAACCTTATTAACCAATACGTTCAGTTTAAAACTGAAGTAAAAAAAGGGATTAGAAAGGCTAAATGTGACTATGAAATTAAGGTTGCTAATGAATCAAAGACTAATCCAAAAGGGATCTTTCAAGTGTATAGGACAAAGGTGAGGGGAAAGAGTAGGACCACTGAAAACTGGGGATGGACAGCTGACTGATAATGAACAGGAAATGTGATGTCTATTTAAATGTTATTTCTTGTCATTCTTTACTTAAGAAGACATAAATATCCCAGCAATTAACAATTATTCAGTTAACAAACAGGTAGATAAACTGAAACAAAATAAGTCCCTGGGTCCTGATGACTTATTTTCAAGGGTATTTAAAGAATGCAAGTTGGAACTTAGCCACTAACGGGAGTGCTTAAGGCATCCATCCAGACTGGTGTGTCAGAAATGTGGAAGACAGCAAATGTAATTTCTATATTTAAATCGAGATAAGTCCATTCCATCAAATTATTGTCCAATAAGCCAGACGTCTGTAGCAGGCAAATTATTAGAATCAGTTATAGCTTATATTATTAGGAGTCGCCTTGACATGCATAATTTGGGTAATAAGTCTCAGCATGGATTCAAGAGAGGTTGTTCCTGCCTGGCAAATTTACTGACGTTCTTCAATAAAGCATTTGAGGCAGCAGACAACGATAAAGAATATGATGATGTTTATTTGGATTTCAGTAAAACCTTCGATAGAGTACCTCACAAAAGACTAAGAAAAATGGCAGCTTATGGCATAGGAGATAAAGTTCTAACAAGGATCGAGGCATGGCTTACCAACAGAAAGCAGTGTGTTTTCATTATTGGGGTCAAATCTGAGTGGGGATCGGTCACTGGTGGCATTCCACAAGGATCAGTTTTAGGTCCATTGTTGTTCATAATTTACATTAATAGTCTTGATGAAGGAATTAAAAGTGATATGAGCAAATTTGCTGATGATAAAAAATAGGTCAAATGATTTATTCTGAGGAGGATACCAATGAACTCCAGGAGAATTTATACAAATTAATGTCTTGGTCTGAAAAGTGGCAGATGAAGTTCAATGTGAACAAGTGTCAAGTCCCAGTCCATGGGCATGATGTAGATGATGTAGGTGATGTAGAGCTTGATCACACAATGTGAAAAAGACTTGGGAGTCATGGTCAGCAGAAATCAGAAGCCAAGACAACAGTGCCTAAGTGTGCACAATACAGCTAACAGATTACTTGGAAGATCATGCACAGCTGACCATGCAGCAGCATCTGCTTGTTCATTGCCCTGCATATCAACGTGTCCAGGGACCCAACAGAAAACAACGTCCTTGTTTTTTCTAGGCACACTGTGCAACCATAGTTGAATACGTAGGACTAATGGATGAGGGGAATCAAATTGTTTAATGGCATGTAAAGCACTGAGAGAATCTGAAATGATCACAAATGTTGAAGAAGATATGTATGTCATATGGAGAAGAGCTATGAGGATGGCATATAACTCTGCAGTAAAAATACTAGCCGAGTCTAACAAGTGACCTTGGACAACATCATCAGGGAACACCGCTGTGAACCCAACACCATCAGGAGATTTAGAACCATCTGTATAAACAGCAATGACATGAGCATGTGACTGGAGGTGATCAAGAAAGAGAGGGCAAGAAGCAGTTGTAGGTTGGAGAGCTTTGGTGTACAGCAGTAGGGGAGAACAGACAAATCGTTGGAACCTCCCAAGGGGAAAGGGAAAAGGCAGACACTAAATGAACATACAAGGGAGGCAACTGGAGAGAAGACTGGAGTGAGTGAAGACAGAGAAAATGGTTGGAGTAAGCAGGGGCTTCTACTAACATCTGAGATCAACCTATACGTAGACAGAACACGAAGATCATGAGAATGGACAAAATAATGAAGGCAATGAGCATCCCAACGATCAGCTAAGGAAGGAACATTCGCTCAGCATAGAGGCTTTCGACAGGGGATGAATGAAAGGCACCAAGGCATAAACGTAGACCCTGATGGTGAAGGGGATCTAACCTATAAAGAGCGGTAGGAGAGGCTGCAGAATAGACTTGGTCG
This sequence comes from Cherax quadricarinatus, assembly GCF_026875155.1. Taxonomy (NCBI): domain Eukaryota; kingdom Metazoa; phylum Arthropoda; class Malacostraca; order Decapoda; family Parastacidae; genus Cherax; species Cherax quadricarinatus. The sequence goes on along the minus strand of NC_069425.1, from coordinate 41,911,083 downwards.
CCATTATCCAGCTTGGACAAGACTAAGGTGGAATGCAAATGGAGGAGAGTCCAACGATCTGCTCCCCATGAACGATGCGCAAGAATTTTAAGGGGATTCAGCCAACCATGGCAAACTGCTTTCAACAAGAAAGTGTGAGGTTTCCATGTCAACCAGTGATCAAAGAGAAGGCCAAGAAGCTTGGCCATATCACATTCTGGAATATGTAAGCCATGTAAATATACAGTGGACCCTTGGCCAAAGAAGGCATCACTTAACAATAAATTTGTCCAATGAAGCATTTGAGCGTAAAAATTTTGGCCCGACCAACGATGAAAAACTCGACCAACACGATTCATCCCGAACCTGTCCGTCCAGCCTGAGTGCCTCAGCTGCCCAACCATCTTTGTTTACCAGCCAGGGTGGATGGTTCCTTGCATATATTCGATCAATTTTGTATTATTCCATTGTTTTTAGTGCTTGTAACTGCTAAACAAGCCACCATGGGCCCAACGAAAGCTTCTAGTGCCAACCCTGTGGTAAAAAGGGTGAGAAATACTATCGAAATACATGTACTATCAAAATACTATCATACCACGGTCAGCTGTTGCTCCACCACCATCAGCTGTACTACTCAAAGATGCCGCAAGCCAGAAAATCATTCTGTACAATGGTACGCAGTAAAACCACCATACCACTGCAAGAACTGAGAGTAGCATGTTTATGAACTGTGATTGGAATGTTATCTATGGAAGTAATATGGGAAAGATCATGAGCTTGTTCTGAATTCTGAACTGTAATGACACACATACCACTTCAAAGAGCATGAAAGGAGATATTTTGGCCCATGTGTCGTAAAAGAGCTTTACCAATACTATGGTCAGAAAGATAATCAGTTGGAGACGTCAGTTGTAGGGAAAGAATTTAGTCCACTGCGTACTTGTTAACATGGTGCGCAAAGGAAGTGGGTGTCATGTAAGTTGTTTTTGGGTAGACATCGAAAAACCGTTGTCAGTAGGTGGTCTGGAACGTTTAGTAGTAGTACCATGGGCGGTCCGACCTAAGGGAGTTGGGCAATCCAAAAACCTTCACACCGTATTCAGGGAAGTTGGACGCATTGTTAAAGGCGTGCAAGAGGCAGAGGTATTAACAGAAATGGGTGGTGACTCAGCACCTGGAGCAGGTAACAAAGCGTCACCAGCAGAAGGTGCAGGGGTATGAGAAGAGTCTAGAGAATGGTTCAATAACGAAGCCGGGTCAGAACAGGATGTGGGAACAGAAAGGGGGTCTGGGAGGAGGAGGGTTATCACAGAACGAAGACTCCATGACAGTGGTGCTTTTTTCTTGTTATTTTAAAGAAAAAAAAGTGAAGAAAAGAAAGAGGGACAGTCATTATAAGGCATGGAAGGGCCATAAGTTCATCCTCTCATCCGAGAGGGCCTCGAGCCTACGAGCAGTGCAGATGCAGCATGAAACCCGTGCCATACCCTACCATTCACGCAAGTAAACCAGTACTCCAGGATAGCAACTTCACATCTATCGAGCCACCTCGGCAGACGAAAGAAAGAGCGGTTGGAAACCATACCTCTTTCGGCTGTCACCTCCCAGAACCGACAGGCAGCCTCTGGAGATTCACCCCATCATCTGCTGGTCACCCCGCCCACTTCTTGGAAATCCGGGAAGGGAGCAGAGCACCTCTAGACAATTCAGATTCCATAGCAAACTAGACCACCCCTGAGGGACCCCACGGAGTGGGATGAACCCTGGCACACTACCCCCTACCTAGAAACCGTAATGCCAGAGGACAGGACCCCAGAGACTACAACTGGGATGGGGAAAGGGAAGGGGAGGAAAGGGAAAAAAAGGGAGGAGATGGGGAGGATGGGATAGGGAAGGGGGGAAACTGGGGGTATGTAGTGATACTGCTCCTGTGGGAGCAGCAGACGGGATAATAAGCACCACCTCTCGGTGCCCTTAACAACAACAACAGTTTGGTTTGTGTCATGGGCGCCAACACTTGGTGTGTGATTCTCTTCTCTTCTACTATCCCTATATTAGTGATGCAGATTACATGGTGAGTTTAAATATGTGGCCTGTATTTATAACTTTTCTCATGACATATGCAAGACATCACCATCCCTGTAGAATCGCTCCATTATTAGATGTACTAGTCATTATATTTTGTTGTTGCAGAAGTTACAATGAAGATTCTATGTTCAATAAAGCCTAGAGATAAGGCCTTGTTTTCTATTGCACAACAATTTAATTGAACATAGAATCCTGGTCTACCTGGTGGTGATCCTGCGCTAGACTACAACCACAACATGGGGAAAAAAAGCGTATTACTGAAACCTGAGAGGCTAGACTGTGACCCCAGCTTATCAACGGCTGCTCAGGAATGGAAGCACGGGTTTTTAAGACTTTCGAAAACTTCTTGGGAGCCCTTCCTAAAGAAGATCTAGATAAACTAAGTCTGCTCATCAATTTTGTGTCACCTAAGATATATGAGGCTATTTCTGAGTGTAATACCTACGAAGATGCTATCAAAACCCTCAAGTCTCAGTATATTAAACCTACAAATGAAATCTTTGCACGCTATCGCCTTGCAACTCGCCGCCAGCAGATTGATGAATCCTTAGAGGAATACTTTCAAGCACTGAAAATTTTAGGTAAGGACTGTCACTTCCAAGCAGTGACAGCTGCTCAGTATTGTGAAGAGTCCATCAGGGATGCTTTTATCAGTGGCCTGCAATCACCAATAATAAGGCAGCGTTTATTGGAGAATAAAACTCTCGACTTAGCCGCTGCCTTTGACCAGGCAAGAGCTCTAGATTCAGCCCAGAAGAATTCTGAAGTATACAGTACCACTCAGCCTTCTCGAGTGGTAAGTGCTGCAATTCCTGACCAAGACTCTTGCAATGAAGTTACTGTGGAACCTGCCTCAGTGACAGCAGCAGCAGGTACGGTGTGTTTCTTTTGTGGTTTTTTCAAGACATCCACGTCCAAAGTGTCCTGCTCGTGAAGCAATGTGCCGTAAATGCCACAAGAAAGGTCACTTTGCTAAAGTATGTCGTGCTAATGCATCAACAAGAGCTAGTGCCTCCACACATTCCAGTGATCATGCGACACTAGCAACAGTGACTTCTGCGGCTACTCCAAATTCACTGTCAAAGGCAGTTGTGAAAGTATTCATCAAAGGAACAGAAGTAGATGGTCTTATTGATAGTGGCAGCTCAGAGAGTTTCATCAATCTTGACTTAGTTAAACGCCACTCCTTGACTGTACATCACTCATCAGGTACCGTTTCCATGGCATCAACATCTCTCTCTATTCAGACCTTAGGGTTTTGTAAGGTAAATCTCAGAGTTAATGGAAAGGATTATCAAGATGTACATTTAGCTATTCTGCCACAACTGTGCTCTGATGTTATCCTTGGTCAGGACTTTCAGAAGCTGCATGGTAGTGTCACCTTAACATATGGAGGTGAACTGCCTCCTCTTGTTGTCTGTGGACTTAGCACTTTAAGGGTAGACCCACCAAAGCTGTTTGCAAATCTTACCGCGGATTGCCATCCTATATCAGCTAAGTCACGCCGCTATTCTTATGAGGATCGGATGTTCATTGAGAAAGAAACTCAGAGGCTGCTGAAGGAGGGTATTATAGAACCGAGTAATTCCCCTTGGCGTGCACAGGTTGTTGTTGTTAAAGATGATTATAGGAAACGGAGACTGGCTATCGATTACTCTGAGACAATCAACAAATTTACACTTCTTGATGGGTACCCTCTACCTCGAATTGATGATACAGTGAACAAAATTGCTCAGTACTATGTGTTTAGCACAATTGATCTACAGAGTGCCTATCATCAAGTCCCTATAAGGAATGAAGATAAACCATACACAGCATTTCAGGCTAGTGATGGCCTGTATCAGTTTACCAGAGTCCCTTTTGGAGTCACCAATGGGGTAGCCTGCTTCCAACGAATTATGGATTCACTCATTCAGGAAGAGCAACTCATGGGAACTTACGCGTATTTAGATAATGTTACCATTTGTGGCAAGACCCAGGAGGAACATGATGCAAACCTTGATAAGTTTTTGGAAGCCGCCAAGAAGAAAAATATCAGTTACAATGAGGAAAAGTGCACTTTTTCAACTAAAAGGCTTAGCATCCTTGGTTATGTAGTGGAAGGAGGTTCAATATTCCCAGACCCTGAACGACTACGACCTCTACGGGAACTTCCAATGCCTCAAGACAAAAAGTCACTCCGAAGAACTCTTGGTCTCTTTGCTTATTACTCACAATGGATCTACAACTATTCAAGTAAAGTCCGCCCATTGAGTGCTACCACATTTCCTGTGACAAAGGAAGCAGAAGCCGCTTTCCATACTCTCAAACAGGACATTGAAAACTCAGTAGTTCAAGCCATTGATGATCCCTACCATTCGAAGTGGAAACGATGCATCTGACATTGCCATTGCTGCAGTCTTTCTCAGGCAGGACGACCAGTAGCCTTC
>NC_069425.1:41834798-41906087 GCF_026875155.1 Cherax quadricarinatus | reverse complement strand
TTTTTTTTGGTACTCTCCCCCCTTGACAAAAAAAGAAGACAGACTGCAAATCGCCCAGAACAAAATCGTAAGATTCATCCTGGGGCTGGGACCAAGAGAACATGTAGGCCAGGATGAATTACAGCAGTTGGATATGCTGAATGTTGAAGACAGAGTAAAACAACTGAAGCTAAATCATGTTTATAAAATTGCTCACAAACAATATCCAGAATATCTTGCTGTCAATTTTATCAAGGTTGGGAACCAGAGCAATCATAGTACTAGGGGGAGAGAGCACAACTTTGTAGTACCCAGGCTTCAAACACCTTTTATTGTACAGCAATAAAGGAATGGAACAGACTACCCGCACATGTCAAAGCCAATCATAGCATGAACCAGTTCAAGAAGAGTGCCAAAAGGTGTCTGATGAATGTAGCTACAGAAAGGGAGGGGAATGATTTTCTATTTTCTAGCTAACATACGTGTAAATTTTACCATATTCCTAGTAATGACCCTCGTATTGTAGATAGTCTTAATGACCTTGGTGTAGTAGATAGTCTTTTTAGTATGATAATAAGATGTTATCATGGTAGAATAATAAGAAAATATTATAACCTTTATATTATAATAATAAGGTAAAAGGACCCCAATGGAAATAAGTCACTCTGTCTGACTTTTTTGGGTTATCCCAGGTTCTCTACACATATGCTGCTATGTATGATAATTCTATGTAACTGTATTTGTGTATACCTGAATAAACTTACTTACTTAGTTATTCCTTTTTAGATTTACTAATTTATACAGGAGGAGTTACTAGCCCCTTGCTACCAGCAGTTTAGTCACCTATTACAACATGTATGGCTTATGGAGGAAGGATTCTAATCCCATGGGTAATATTTTGTGAAGGAATTCAGGGAAACTAGTTAGCCGGACTTGAGTCCTGGAGGTGGGAAGTACAATGCCTGCACTTGAAAGGAGGGGTCTGGGTTATTGGCTGTTTGGACTGACATGTGAACTGTCGTATCTGGGCACCTCTGCAAAGACAGTGATTATGTGTGAATGATGGTGAAAACGTTTCTTTCTTGGGACACTGCCTTGATAGGAGATGGCCGATGTGTTGAGAGAGAGTGTGTGTGTGTGTACTCACCTAGTTGTACTCACCTAGTGGAGGTTGCAGGGGTCGAGTCCAAGCTCCTGGCCCCGCCTCTTCACTGATCACTACTAGGTCACTCTCCCTGAACCGTGAGCTTTATCATACCTCTGCTTAAAGCTATGTATGGATCCTGCCTCCACTACATCGCTTCCCAAACTATTCCACTTCCTGACTAGTCTGTGGCTGAAGAAATACTTCCTAACATCCCTTTGATTCATCTGTGTCTTCAACTTCCAACTGTGTCCCCTTGTTGCTGTGTCCCATCTCTGGAACGTCCTGTCTTTGTCCACCTTGTCAATTCCTCTCAGTATTTTGTATGTCGTTATCATGTCCCCGATATCTCTCCTGTCCTCCAGTGTCATCAGGTTGATTTCCCTTAACCTCTCCTCGTGGGACATACCTTTTAGCTCTGGGACTAGTCTTGTTGCAAACCTTTCACTTTCTCTAGTTTCTTTACGTGCTTGGCTAGGTGTGGGTTCCAAACTGGTGCCGCATACTCCAATATGGGCCTAACGTACATGGTGTACAGGGTCCTGAACGATTCCTTATTAAGATGTCGGAATGCTGTTCTGATGTTTGCTAGGCGCCCATATGTTGCAGCCGTTATCTGGTTGATGTGCGCTTCAGGAGATGTGCCTGGTGTTATACTCACCCCAAGATCTTTTTCCTCAAGTGAGGTTTGTAGTCTCTGGCCCCCTAGACTGTACTCCGTCTGCGGTCTTCTTTGCCCTTCCCCAATCTTCATGACCTTGCACTTGGTGGGATTGAACTCCAGGAGCCAATTGCTGGACCAGGTCTGCAGCCTGTCCAGATCCCTTTGTAGTTCTGCCTGGTCTTCAATCGAATGAATTCTTCTCATCAACTTCACGTCATCTGCAAACAGGGACACCTCAGAGTCTATTCCTTCCGTCATGTCGTTCACAAATACCAGAAACAGCACTGGTCCTAGGACTGACCCCTGTGGGACCCCGCTGGTCACAGGTGCCCACTCTGACACCTCGCCACGTACCATGACTCGCTGCTGCCTTCCTGACAAGTATTCCCTGATCCATTGTAGTGCCTTCCCTGTTATCCCTGCTTGGTCCTCCAGTTTTTGCACTAATCTCTTGTGTGGAACTGTGTCAAACGCCTTCTTGCAGTCCAAGAATATGCAATCCACCCACCCCTCTCTCTCGTCTTACTGCTGTGTGTGCATGTGTGTGTGTGCATGTGTGTGTGTGCATGTGTGTGTGTGCATGTGTGTGTGCATGTGTGTGTGTGCATGTGTGTGCATGTGTGTGTGCATGTGTTGTGTGCATGTGTGTGTGCATGTGTGTGTGCATATGTGTGTGTGTTGTGTGTGTGTGTGTGTGTGTGTGTGTGTGTGTGTGGTGTGTGTGTGTGTGTGTGTGTGTGTGTGTGTGTACGTGTACGTTGTGTACGTGTACGTATGTGTACGTGTGTGTGTACGTGCGCGCCTGGTGTACGTTGTGTGTACGTGTACTCACTAGTTGTACTCACCTAGTTGAGGTTTGCAGGGGTCGAGTCCGAGCTCCTGGCCCCGCCTCTTCACTGATTGCTACTAGGTCACTCTCCCTGAGCCGTGAGCTTTATCATACCTCTGCTTAAAGCTATGTATGGATCCTGCCTCCACTACATCGCTTCCCAAAACTATTCCACTTACTGACTACTCTGTGGCTGAAGAAATACTTCCTAACATCCCTGTGATTCATCTGTGTCTTCAGCTTCCAACTGTGTCCCCTTGTTACTGTGTCCAATCTCTGGAACATCCTGTCTTTGTCCACCTTGTCAATTCCTCTCAGTATTTTGTATGTCGTTATCATGTCCCCCCTATCTCTCCTGTACGTGTGTGTGTACGTGTGTGTGTACGTGTGTGTACGTGTGTGTGTACGTGTGTGTACATGTGTGCGTGTACGTGTTTGTACGTGTGTGTACTCGCCCCCATCTTATTCCTTATCCTCATATCAGACATTGACAGAGAGATACACCACAGCACCGTATCATCCTTTGCGGATGATACTAAGATCTGCATGAGGCTGTCATCTGCTGAAGACGCGGTTAACCTCCAAGAAGATATAAACAAAGTTTTCCAGTGGGCAACGGTAAACAATATGATGTTCAATGAGGACAAATTCCAACTACTCCGTTATGGAAAACTGGAGGAGATAATAACTAGAAACAGAGTATACTACTGACTCCGGCCATACAATAGAGCGGAAAAAAAAAAATGTAAGGTACCTGGGAGTAGTAATGTCTGAGGATCTCACTTTCAAGGATCACAACAGTGCCACGATCGCACGTGCAAAGAAAATGATATAATGGATAATGAGAACGTTCAAAACGAGAGATGCCAAGCCAATGATGATCCTTTTCAAATCACTTGTTCTCTCTAGGCTGGAATACTGCTGTACATTAACATCTCCATTCAAAGCAGGTGAATTTGCAGATCTAGAGAGTGTACAGAGATCCTTTACTGCACGTATAAGTTCTGTCAAGCACCTTAACTACTGGGAACGCTTGGAAGCACTTGACTTGTACTCGTTGGAACGCAGGAGGGAGAAATATATCATAATCTACACTTGGAAAATCTTGGAAGGAATGGTCCCAAATCTGCACACAGAAATCATTCCCTACGAAGTAAAAGACTGGGCAGGCGATGCAAAATGCCCCCAATAAAAAGTAGGGGCGCCATTGGTACACAAAGGGAAAACACCATAAGTGTCCGGGGCCCAAAACTGTTCAACAGCCTCCCATCAAGCATTAGAGGAATTGCCAATAAACCCCTGGCTGCCTTCAAGAGAGAGCTGGACAGAAACCTAAAGTCAGTGCCGGATCAGCCGGGCTGTGGCTCGTACGTTGGACTGCGTGCGGCCAGCAGTAACAGCCTAGTTGATCAGGTCCTGATCCATCGGGAGGCCTGGTCATGGACCGGGCCGCGGGGGCGTTGATCCCCGGAATAACCTCCAGGTAACCTCCAGGTACGTGTGTGTACGTGTGTGTGTGCGTGCGTGTGTATGTGTACATACGCACCCACCTATTTGTGGTTGCAGGGGTCGAGACTCAGCTCCTGGCCCCCCTCTTCACTGATCGCTACTAGGTCCTCGTGTGTGTAATATATATATAATATATATATATATATATATATATATTATATATATATATATATATATATATATATATATATATATATTTTTTTTTTTATTATCACACCGGCCGATTCCCACCAAGGCAGGGTGGCCCGAAAAAGAAAAACTTTCAAACCATCATTCACTCCATCACTGTCTTGCCAGAAGGGTGCTTTACACTACAGTTTTTAAACTGCAACATTAACACCCCTCCTTCAGAGTGCAGGCACTGTACTTCCCATCTCCAGGACTCAAGTCCGGCCTGCCGGTTTCCCTGAATCCCTTCATAAATGTTACTTTGCTCACACTCCAACAGCACGTCAAGTATTAAAAACCATTTGTCTCCATTCACTCCTATCAAACACGCTCACGCATGCCTGCTGGAAGTCCAAGCCCCTCGCACACAAAACCTCCTTTACCCCCTCCCTCCAACCCTTCCTAGGCCGACCCCTACCCCGCCTTCCTTCCACTACAGACTGATACACTCTTGAAGTCATTCTGTTTCGCTCCATTCTCTCTACATGTCCGAACCACCTCAACAAACCCTTCCTCAGCCCTCTGGACAACAGTTTGGTAATCCCGCACCTCCTCCTAACTTCCAAACTACGAATTCTCTGCATTATATTCACACCACACATTGCCCTCAGACATGACATCTCCACTGCCTCCAGCCTTCTCCTCGCTGCAACATTCATCACCCACGCTTCACACCCATATAAGAGCGTTGGTAAAACTATACTCTCATACATTCCCCTCTTTGCCTCCAAGGACAAAGTTCTTTGTCTCCACAGACTCCTAAGTGCACCACTCACTCTTTTTCCCTCATCAATTCTATGATTCACCTCATCTTTCATAGACCCATCCGCTGACACGTCCACTCCCAAATATCTGAATACGTTCACCTCCTCCATACTCTCTCCCTCCAATCTGATATTCAATCTTTCATCACCTAATCTTTTGTTATCCTCATAACCTTACTCTTTCCTGTATTCACCTTTAATTTTCTTCTTTTGCACACCTACCAAATTCATCCACCAATCTCTGCAACTTCTCTTCAGAATCTCCCAAGAGCACAGTGTCATCAGCAAGAGCAGCTGTGACAACTCCCACTTTGTGTGTGATTCTTTATCTTTTAACTCCAACGCCTCTTGCCAAGACCCTCGCATTTACTTCTCTTACAACCCCATCTATAAATATATTAAACAACCACGGTGACATCACACATCCTTGTCTAAGGCCTACTTTTACTGGGAAAAAATTTCCCTCTTTCCTACATACTCTAACTTGAGCCTCACTATCCTCGTAAAAACTCTTCACTGCTTTCAGTAACCTACCTCCTACACCATACACTTGCAACATCTGCCACATTGCCCCCCTATCCACCCTGTCATACGCCTTTTCCAAATCCATAAATGCCACAAAAACCTCTTTAGCCTTATCTAAATACTGTTCACTTATATGTTTCACTGTAAACACCTGGTCCACACACCCCCTACCTTTCCTAAAGCCTCCTTGTTCATCTGCTATCCTATTCTCCGTCTTACTCTTAATTCTTTCAATTATAACTCTACCATACACTTTCCCAGGTACACTCAACAGACTTATCCCCTATAATTTTTGCACTCTCTTTTATCCCCTTTGCCTTTATACAAAGGAACTATGCATGCTCTCTGCCAATCCCTGGGTACCTTACCTCTTCCATACATTTATTAAATAATTGCACCAACCACTCCAAAACTATATCCCCACCTGCTTTTAACATTTCTATCTTTATCCCATCAATCCCGGCTGCCTTACCCCCTTTCATTTTACCTACGGGCCTCACGAACTTCCCCCACACTCACAACTGGCTCTTCCTCACTCCTACAAGATGTTATTCCTCCTTGCCCTATACACGAAATCACAGCTTCCCTATCTTCATCAACATTTAACAATTCCTCAAAATATTCCTTCCATCTTCCCAATACCTCTAACTCTCCATTTAATAACTCTCCTCTCCTATTTTTAACTGACAAATCCATTTGTTCTCTAGGCTTTCTTAACTTGTTAATCTCACTCCAAAACTTTTTCTTATTTTCAACAAAATTTGTTGATAACATCTCACCCACTCTCTCATTTGCTCTCTTTTTACATTGCTTCAACCACTCTCTTAATTTCCCTCTCTTTTTCTCCATATACTCTTCCCTCCTTGCATCACTTCTACTTTGTAAAAACTTCTCATATGCTAACTTTTTCTCCCTTACTACTCTCTTTACATCATCATTCCACCAATCGCTCCTCTTCCCTCCTGCACCCACTTTCCTGTAACCACAAACTTCTGCTGAACACTCTAACACTACATTTTTAAACCTACCCCATACCTCTTCGACCCCATTGCCTATGCTCTCATTAGCCCATCTATCCTCCAATAGCTGTTTATATCTTACCCTAACTGCCTCCTCTTTTAGTTTATAAACCTTCACCTCTCTCTTCCCTGATGCTTCTATTCTCCTTGTATCCCATCTACCTTTTACTCTCAGTGTAGCTACAACTAGAAAGTGATCTGATATATCTGTGGCCCCTCTATAAACATGTACATCCTGAAGTCTACTCAACAGTCTTTTATCTACCAATACATAATCCAACAAACTACTGTCATTTCGCCCTACATCATATCGTGTATACTTATTTATCCTCTTTTTCTTAAAATATGTATTACCTATAACTAAACCCCTTTCTATACAAAGTTCAATCAAAGGGCTCCCATTATCATTTACACCTGGCACCCCAAACTTACCTACCACACCCTCTCTAAAAGTTTCTCCTACTTTAGCATTCAAGTCCCCTACCACAATTACTCTCTCACTTGGTTCAAAGGCTCCTATACATTCACTTAACATCTCCCAACATATATTTGTATATATGCATGTACGCATGCATGCAAATGAGATGCATCAAGAATAATGAAAATGTTAAATAACTGAAAGTTATCAATTGTATGAGAGATTTTCAAGGTTTACATAAAGAAACTTCTAACAATATGAACAAATGAATAATTCTTTTTAAATTTAGTCTAACAAAGTCTTATAATTTATGAATTAGACTAAATATTCCATTCATAAGGCTGCAACTTGGGTAGTTAGTTCCCTTAAAATTATGTTTGTTTACTTTGATGTTTAAATAACGATTTTAATTATGATATATACTTGCCCGTACTACATACAGTTCAACGAAAAATGGCATGCATATATGTAAATGTGTGTTTCAAAGGTCTGTATCTGAACAGTACAGCACCAAAAATTTCAGGTTCAGAATCGACTACACAGAATGGAATGAAATTATAAAAGTGCATCTACTGTCACATATAAAAAAAAGCAAAATAAACTATATATTCTACTCCAGTGTCCCTAATTATGTTTGCATTTCAAGCATTACATATGTAATTACGGGACCTCATTTCATCGTTGGTTTTATTAAAACATTTACCTTGCTTGGTTCAACAAAAAATTAAACCACTTCACATGTCCCACATGTCTGGTGACTATGACCCTTGTGGGTTTAGCGCTTAGTTGTAATTGTAGTGATAATATGGCAACAAGTTCCCCTTCCGTACATTAAGCTGAGACAGTGAATGCCATGTAAGGAGAGACTGTATTCACCACCCTGTTAGGCTGGCTGTCCTCAACCTCGCATCGTAACTTAGTTTATTGGGTTCAAGTCCTATTGCCTAGGTAATATTTCACCTGAACACTAATTTCAACAATACCAGAAACCCCTTAAATATTTAATGGTGTAAATTCTCAGTGAGGTATACCCTCTTTGTTAGTGTGTACAGTATCCTTTTGCTACTCGTATCTTGCTGTGTAGCAGCGAGCGGGCAGGATCTTCTACCCCCTAGTGACTAGTGATAGCTTCCTTCCCTACTAAGTGTTCTCTACTTCCTCACACTTCCTAACTCATCTCCTCCCTCACACCCCGGACTCTAGCTTCACTGTTTCACGTGTTACCTCTCCCGTACTACCTTGTGGATCATGGTGGTATGGGCTATGCTGGCAGGAATTCCAGATTTTTCCGTCTCGTGAATATGTAAGAAAACAGGTAAATCTTACAAAATTATATCTACACTAAGTTTATACTTACTGTCTTTATTTTCCTTGGGGTTTAATAATATTTTTTATTTATGTAACCCTCTTTTCCAGTTCAGGATCCCGGTCTGAGACCGGACCACGAGAACAATGATCCTTGAACAATTAACAACTATAAGAGATATTACACACTCATGCTAGTATTGTGCTGGTTCTTCATATCGCCACTTATGGTCCTGCCTGCTGGCCTCGACACCACTTACGTCTGGCCCAACCACCACCTCTATAACCATACGAAGTAACAGGTTTCAAGTTTTTTCGTATTGTAGTCCGACCAGAAGTTAAGATATTACTACCTGTGTACCTTAATTTAAGTATGAATAACCATCACAACATATCTAATGGAACACCACCTGCAGGAACTGGTCTAGTTTCCTCTAGGCCTCTGTGTTTGTTGTGGCAATATTTCTACTGTCTGCTGGTGCAAGGTTCTCTCTTTGATCATGGATGGTGACAGTGTTCTCTTTGTTTATGACACCATCTTTTCACTGTTTTTCTCTGATCTTTTTCTCGTATCTCTCACGTCATTAACTTGCTATTTAGTGTGCACATTTGGGAATTGCCTTAATGTACAACGTATTTCTCTCGTTTAAGTCAAAGTTTATCATTACGGTGTTTTAATGCTATACCAGTTTATATAATTTACTAAATATATGATGGCTATAAAAGGGCTGCTAATTTCTTAGAAAAAAAAAATTCGTATGTCTTGAAAGATGTAAGCATAGACCTATATTTTAAACGAGAGTACACAAATGCTCTACTCGGACTCATAACTGTTTTGGCCTTAACTGCGCATCTTTAGTGTGTTCCCTAAACGGTAGGTAGTCTAACATATTCCTGAATCTTTTACCCGTTACCTCCTATGAAAGAAAAGACACGACTTCGTCTTCCAACATGTACCAGTTTTACAGCTCACCATTTCCCTACCAAGGTCGTTCAACCGACCAGCCTCCCACAAGACCCTCACCTCTCGGCTGACCCTGGCAGTGACTATCCACTAGCCAGTTTCCTTCGTGCATTCAGCTTGGCTACCTCTGGCCTATACATGGGTCATCCACTGCATGACTGCTGGCTGGGTTCACGTCACACATGATGCTCGTTCCCACATCAATAACGTCACCTCAAAACCTCCTCACGCATTCTACACTATAACACATTAGCTCAGCTAACGGTCACACACTCGTGTGATATTTATGATAAATCATATTAAAATTTGTGTTGAGCCTTCCCTCATCTTAATATGTATATATTGTAGCAAAACATATTCATACGTTAATACGTTGCGTCTGGCTGGGAAGTCGAGGAAGAGGGTAAGTAGTCCAAAAACCAAGGTTTATGAGATATGTACTCACTATTACAATAATAAAGTACCATCCTTTGAAATATACTGGCATGAAAATAAACTGATGATGGTAACAGAACCACTAATCATAATAACAATGATAAATAATGTATTATGCAATTATTACAATGAGAAATACATGAGTGGATGGGTCTTCTGCTGTGCTTCTTATTTTTAATGCTTTTCAAGTGTACAGCTGTGTGTGTGTGTGTGTGTGTGTGTGTGTGTGTGTGTGTGTGTGTGTGTGTGTGTGTGTGTGTGTGTGTGTGTGTATGTGTATGGGTGTATGTGTATGTGTATGTGTATGTGTGTGTGTGTGTGTGTGTGTGTGTACTCACCTAGTTGTACTCACCTAGTTGAGGTTGCAGGGGTCGAGTCCAAGCTCCTGGCCCCGCCTCTTCACTGGTCGCTACTAGGTCACTCTTCCCTGAACCATGAGCTTTATCGTACCTCTGCTTAAAGCTATGTATGGATCCTGCCTCCACTACATCGCTTCCCCAACTATTCCACTTCCTGACTACTCTGTGACTGAAGAAATACTTCCTAACATCCCTTTGATTCATCTGTGTCTTCAGCTTCCAACTGTGTCCCCGTGTTGCTGTGTCCAGTCTCTGGAACATCCTGTCTTTGTCCACCTTGTCAATTCCTCTCAGTATTTTGTAAGTCGTTATCATGTCCCCCTATCTCTCCTGTCCTCCAGTGTCGTCAGGTTAATTTCCCTTAACCTCTCCTCATAGGACATACCTCTTAACTCTGGGACTAGTCTTGTTGCAAACCTTTGCACTTTCTCTAGTTTCTTTACATGCTTGGCTAGGTGTGGGTTCCAAACTGGTGCCGCATACTCCAATATGGGCCTAACGTACACGGTGTACAGGGTCCTGAATGATTCCTTATTAAGATGTCGGAATGCTGTTCTGAGGTTTGCCAGGCGCCCATATGCTGCAGCAGTTTTTGGTTGATGTGCACTTCAGGAGATGTGCCTGGGGTTATACTCACCCCAAGATCTTTTTTCTTGAGTGATGTTTGTAGTCTCTTGTCCCCTAGACTGTACTCCGTCTGCGGTCTTCTTTGCCCTTCCCCAATCCTCATGACTTTGCACTTGGTGGGATTGAACTCCAGGAGCCAGTTGCTGGACCAGGTCTGCAGCCTGTCCAGATCCTTTTGTATTTCTGCCTGGTCTTCGATCGAATGAACTCTTCTCATCAACTTCACGTCATCTGCAAACAGGGACACATCGGAGTTTATTCCTTCCGTCATGTCGTTCACAAATACCAGAAACAGCACTGGTCCTAGGACTGACCCCTGTGGGACCCCGCTGGTCACAGGTGCCCACTCTGACACCTCGCCACGTACCATTACTCCTGGAGGTTACCTGGAGGTTATTCCGGGGATCAACGCCCCCGCGGCCCGGTCCATGACCAGGCCTCCCGATGGATCAGGGCCTGATCAACTAGGCTGTTACTGCTGGCCGCACGCAGTCCAACGTACGAGCCACAGCCCGGCTGATCCGGCACTGACTTTAGGTATCTGTCCAGCTCTCTCTTGAAGGCAGCCAGGGGTTTATTGGCAATTCCCCTAATGCTTGATGGGAGGCTGTTGAACAGTTTTGGGCCCCGGACACTTATGGTGTTTTCCCTTAGTGTACCAATGGCGCCCCTACTTTTTATTAGGGGCATTTTGCATCGCCTGCCCAGTCTTTTACTTTCGTAGGGAGTGATTTCTGTGTGCAGATTTGGGACCATTCCCTCCAAGATTTTCCAAGTGTAGATTATGATATATCTCTCCCTCCTGTGTTCCAACGAGTACAAGTCAAGTGCTTCTAAGCGTTCCCAGTAGTTAAGGTGCTTGACAGAACTTATACGTGCAGTAAAGGATCTCTGTACACTCTCTAGATCTGCGATTTCACCTGCTTTGAATGGAGATGTTAATGTACAGCAGTATTCCAGCCTAGAGAGAACAAGTGATTTGAAAAGGATCATGGGCTTGGCATCTCTCGTTTTGAAAGTTCTCATTATCCATCCTATCATTTTCTTTGCACGTGCGATCGTGGCACTGTTGTGATCCTTGAAAGTGAGATCCTCAGACATTACTACTCCCAGGTCCCTTACATTATTTTTCCGCTCTATTGTATGGCCGGAGTCAGTAGTATACTCTGTTCTAGTTATTATCTCCTCCAGTTTTCCATAACGGAGTAGTTGGAATTTGTCCTCATTGAACATCATACTGTTTACCGTTGCCCACTGGAAAACTTTGTCTTCCTGACAAGTATTCCCTGATCCATTGCAGTGCCTTCCCTGTTATCCCTGCTTGGTCCTCCAGTTTTTGCACTAATCTCTTGTGTGGTACTGTGTCAAACGCCTTCTTGCAGTCCAAGAAAATGCAATCCACCCACCCCTCTCTCTCTTGTCTTACTGCTGTCACCATGTCATAAAACTCCAGTAGGTTTGTGACACAGGATTTCCCGTTTCTGAAACCATGTTGTTTGCTGGTGATGAGATCATTCCTTTCTAGATGTTCCACCATTCTTCTCCTCACAATCTTTTCCATGATTTTGCATGCTATACATGTCAGTGACACTGGTCTGTAGTTTAGTGCTTCATGTCTGTCTCCTTTTTTTAAAGATTGGGACTACATTTGCTGTCTTCCATGCCTCAGGCAATCTCCGTTTCGATAGATGTATTAAATATTGTTTTAGGGGTACACAAAGCGCCTCTGCTTCCTCTCTCAGGACCCATGGAGAGATGTTATCCGGCCCCATTGCCTTTGAGGTATCTAGCTCACTCAGAAGCCTCTTCACTTCTTCCTCGGTTGTGTGTACTGTGTCCAGCACTTGGTGGTGTATCCCACCTCTCCGTCTTTCTGGAGCCCTTTCTGCCTCCTCTGTGAACACTTCTTTGAATCTCTTGTTGAGTTCCTCACATACTTCAAGCTCATTTCTTGTTGTCTCCCCTCCTTCCTTCCTTAGCCTGATTACCTGGTCCTTGACTGTTGTTTTCCTCCTGATGTGGCTGTATAACAGCTTCGGGTGTGTGTGTGTGTTTGGTACGGCGGCTAATCTTTCCACCTCATATGCTACACTTATCAGCATTATTGGTTTCTTGCTTCTCGAGCCCTATGATACCTACTCTTAAAACTGTATATGGAGCTTGTCTCCATGGCGGGGAGGGGGTAACCCCAGAAACCGTGTGCAAGTAGTCTACAGGTAGACCACTACTTCCTCATCTAGTTAACTCCACAACACTCACTGTTCATGCGTGGATAAGCCTCCAGTTTGGTAATGCGTTGAATGATTTATGTATACATATATACTTACCTCTTAAAGCTGAATTCCTGGTCAACCAGGCTGTCTTTGCTAACGGACCACAGGTCTACATAACCATCACAGCTGTCTTTGCTAACGGACCACAGGTCTACATAACCATCACAAATTGACTGATCTGGCACTTGTTTGCCAAAAAAAAAAATGAATAATGGTTCCCTGACCAACATGGCTGCAATGTGATGGTTCATTCTAGGCATTTTTTACCATTATCATATCACGTCTGTCAAGGCCCTGTAGATTACCTGTAGACAGTTACAGACCAGCTCCCAGACCAGGCATCCCGGGTGACGGGCTGATCAATCAGGCTGCTGGTTCTGGCCGCAGGCAGTTCAACGTAAGCACAGCCCGGCTGATCAGAACTTGATGAACTTAGTTTCTTCTCAAAAACAAGATAGTGGTCTGTTGACAATTTCCCTTGTGTATGAAGAGAGGTTGTTAAGTTTTCGTCCCTTTATGCTTACTGCTTTATTTCTTAGCATACTCACTGCCTTCCTGCTTTTCATTGTGGTTATACAAATGTTTATCGGTGCTGAAACATTTGGCTTTGGTGAGAGAAGCGTCTTGCTTTGTATATTTATACCTGCAAGTTGTAGTCGCCTAGTTGTATAAAGTTGCATAAAGAAATATTTCAATTTTCATCTTTTATCGTGGTGTTTGACAATATCATTCTAGATTGATTTTGCTTATTGCTCTCTCTCTCTCTCTCTCTCTCTCTCTCTCTCTCTCTCCAATTTGTATATACTCAATTATTCATTTGTTTTATCATATAAACTTTTGCGACTACTTCATACTGACTGACGGATCTCCACTGAATATCAATCTGCTATCAAGAATAAAACATATACAAGAAAACATAATACAGAAATTCGCGGTTATAAACTTAACTCTTGTAAAAGTGTAAATATAGGCAGTAATACATGCAAGGGGCGGCGCTGACCACATTAGATTCTGATATGTCAGACAACTGTATCAAGTTCCTTTAAATCAAGGTCCAAGCCTGGCAAGTATAACAGGGTAAAGGTGCGACACCTGACCTTTCCTGCGCCACGATACAAATGGAACTGTTTTAGTAAGATTGTGCAAGTTACACACCATTCTAGGTAATTGCAGGATAGGTAGGAGAGGGGAGGAGGGGAAAGAGGATGGAATTTACAAAGCGCTAGCTGCTTGGGGGTTACACGAAGATTACGAAGTCACCGCCTTCGGGGCTTGGTCAGCCAGTCAACTAAAAGGCTGACTGGCTGATCAACCCAATTTAATATGTGCACTCGAGCCAAGCTAATCAGGAACTGATTTGAGGAACTTATCCAGTTCATACTTGAAGACACCTAAGGGTCTGTTGGTAATTCCCCTTATAATGACGGCCCCCTTCAAGGCAGGCAAGACTCCTGAGCAGGAAAATGAACAGAAAAATTTCACTGCTCGCATACACTTAGATTAAGCATCTGGGAAGTTTGAAGGCCCTTCAACTGCATACTTTGGAACGTAGACGAGAAAGGTACACAATAATTTACACCTGAACAATGAAATCCCTCCGTATGACAACAAGACACTTGACAAACGGTGCAGAATATCTCCACTAATAAAGCAGGGGCACGCCGAGTACACTACGAGAGAACTCGATGAGTGTCAAAAGTCCCCGACTCTTTAACGCCCTCCCTCCATACACACTGGGAATTACCAAAAAGCCTATGGCAGTCTTAAAGAGGGAACTCGACAAGTTCCTCAAATCAGTGCCTGACCAACCGGGGTGTGGTTCCTACGTAGGACTACGTGCAGCCAGCAGTAGAAACAGCCTGGTTGGTTAGGCCATTAACTTCCAGGCCTGGTCTGGGACCGGGCGCGTGAACACTGGTCCTAGGAAATGTCCTTCAGATATCAGGTATGTATGAAGGGTTATAAAAAGTCTTGATCCCTTACACTTATTGTATTATCTCTTGGTGCACCCCTTCTTTTCGTTCAGTGGGCAGATGGATCTTCAATTTTCTAATCAATCGAACACAAATAGTAGTGGCAAACAGAGTAAAATCGGAAGCTGCCATAGTGTAAAGCTCTGTTCCACAAGGCAGGGTACTCGCCCTCATTCTGTTCCTCATTCTCACATCAGACACAGACAGAGATGTAATCCATAGCACCGTGTCATCCTCTGCAGACGATACTAGGATCTGCACGAGACTGTCATCATTGAAGACACGGTTAACCTCCAAGACAAACTAAGTTTTGCAATGGGCAATGGAAAAACAATATGATGTTCAATGAAAACAAAATCCAACTACTCAGTTATGGAAAACTGGAGGAGATAATAATTAGAACTGAGTACACTATAAACTCTTATCATACAAGAGAGCCGAAAAGTAATGTGAGAGACCTGGGAGTGGTGATGTCTGAGGATCTCACTTTCCTGGATCACAACAGTGCCACGATTACAACTGCGAAGAAAATGATAGGATGGATAATGAGAACGTTCAAAACAAGAAATGTCAAGCCAATGATCATCCTTTTCAAATCACTTGTTTCCTCTAGGTTGAAATGTTGCTGTACATTAACTTCTCCATTCAAAACAAGTGAAATTGCAGATCTAGAGTGTACGAGAACCTTTACTGTACATATAAGTTCCGTCAAACACCTTAACTACTGGGAACGCTTGGAAGCAATTGACTTGTACTCACTGGAAAGAAAGCGAATAAGAGGTATCATAATCTACACCTGGAAAATTCTAGAAGGAATGGTCCCTAATCTGCACACAGAAATCACACCCTACGAAAGAAAAAGACTGGGAAGGTGGTGCAAAATACCCCCAATGAAAAGTAGGGGCGCCATTGGTACACTAAGATAAAAACACAATAAGTGTCCGGGGCCCAAGACTGTTCAACAGCCTCCCACCAGGCATAAGGGGAATTACCAATAGACCCCTGGCTGCCTTCAAGAGGGAGCTGGACAGATACTTAAAGTCAGTGCTGAATCCACCGGGCTGTGCTTTATATATTGGACTACGTGCGGCCAGCAGTAAGAGCCTGGTTGATCAGGCCCTAATACACTGGGAGGCCTGATCGTGGACCGGGCCGCGGGGACGTTGATCCCCGGAATAACCTCCAGGTAGGTAGCTTTCGTAGGGAGTAATGTCATCTTGTAGATTTGAGACCAATTCAGATTTTTTTAAAGATGTAAACTATGATGCATCTTTCTCACCTACATTCCTTGGGAGTCAGTTCAAGGGACTTAAGCATTCCCCATAATTTAGGTGCCTGACTGAATTTGTACAGGTAGTGAAATATGGGTTTCGAGGGCTTTCCTATTACTAGAACCCGTCCCTGGGCCTGGGCCAGGGCCTGGACCTGGGCTTGGGCCTGGGCCTGGCTCGTCTGGTGCTTCTACACTTGTCCCAGATGTATTTCTGATATCTTCTGATAAGATGTTAAAAAGTCTGGAATCAGGGATGTTCATACAATGCTCTCTTATTCTGGCCACGCAGCTTCCCTGCTTTTCACTGGGTTTATTCTACACTACTGAACGTTATGTCATCTCTACTGCCCACTGAAAAGACTTTGCTTACATCTTACAATTTTTTGGTGTCTTCTACCGAGGTGACTTTTATGCTTATTTTGGTGTTATGTGCTAATGATGATACGAAACTGCGACTTTATCCATGTCTGCTATGAGGATAAGAATGAGTAAAGGCACCAACCAGGACTGCGTCTTGGGGTACTGTGTTGCTTTGATAATGTTAGATTTTAATCTGTACATTCTTCAGATCTGCGATTTTGCCTGCCTTACAAAACTGTTAGTGTGTAGTACTGTTTCAGTCTAGAGAAGTAATTTAAAGAGTATCATCACTGGGTTGGCGTCTCTTGTTAGTATGGTTCAGTTATCTAGCCTTTCAATTTCCATGCGTTTGTGACAGCAACTGTTGTGAGCCTTAAACCTAATATTTGTTGACATTATCACTCCTAACTCCCACACATTCCTCTCCCGCTTTACTGAGTGATTTGTTACATATTCCGTTCCAGTTATTAATTTTTAAAATTTCTCATACAGTATCTGGAATCTGTCCTCACTGAACACACCGTTTTCTGTGGCTCACTGAAGACCTGATTAATATGAGCTTGCATATTTGTTGTCTTAATGGATACCGGTCATACCCATTCTAGTATCATCTACATAGTGCTACGACATGTTTCTGTTTTTGTCGGATATGAATGAAAAAGAATCTGGGTGAATATTTTACTGCTAGGAAAAAGGAACTTTTCACTCTGGCAGCTTCTGATTTCACCTTGCTGTCTATTTGCTCTTACGTCCGATTTTTTGGAGTAAAGTTACAAAATCAATCTGCCCAATTTTCCAATTATTCATTTGGCATGCATTTTATGTGTTATTACATAATGGTTACATTTGTCGAATTCATTTATAAAGTCTGAATATATAACATCCGTAATTTGTTTTCCAGAGCATCCAAGATCATGTAATCGAGCAGCAATTGCAAGAGGCAGGGGCGACCTGCTCTAAACCCATAGTGCCCTTGGATGTGCAATTGTTGCGATTCTACTGAGTCAAGAATCAATCGTAGGAATTGGCAACAAAAGTTAAAAGTGTAAATATATATACTTCAGAGAGGTTACGTACACAGATCTGACGTGGAAATATGTATCATTCACACGAGATACTTACACAAGTTAGAGGTGTAAACATGTAGTATTAACAGGTTAACACGTCAAAGGTGTCAACATGAACGTAAGTATGACAAAGGCGTCGGCAACCACGAGGTCATAAGTGCAGTCAAAGGTGAACAGTGAAGTCAACAACACCTGGCTACCTTTCACAATAACCTAAGTTGTGCGGCTAAACCGCAGATACATGTACAAGAGCCCGTGACCCTGTGACACCAGCAAAGTTGTCTCCAGTGTAAAAGTTACAAGTTGGAACAACAGCCGCACCTAATGAATGACCTATGACACGACACTTACAAGACATACAACTTACAATGCTGGGGGCGTTACAATCAAAAAGATTCCACAAATGAAAATCCATTAAATAAATTTATTATTATTATTATTATTATATATATATATATATATATATATATATATATATATATATATATATATATATATATATATATATAATATATAATAATATATATATATATATATAAAGCAGAGAAATCTCTACATATATTGCATGTGCGAATGTATCATCATATTGAACACAAGGCGAGTGCAGAAATGCAATTATATTTAACATCAAAATCAACAGAGTAATCAACTTTCACTTGAGAACAACTTCTCAAGTCACTACACTTCCGCCTGGCCAGTTTGGTACATTTTCCTTCAGCCGCCAAGCAGAGCATTTGCCAAGGCTACTGAAAGCTAAATTATACTTTTTCTTCTACGAAAGGAGAAATTATCAAACCAGTAATCATGTTATTTTTATTAGGAGACATTTTGTCGCATGTAATGCAGTTTATTCACCATCCTACCGTAAAGGTGCTGGAGCTTGCAGTTGTGTGAACCTGTCTCACCTAGCTGAAAATATACATGGTATTCATCTAGTCTGTCTCATTTCCTCATAACTCGAGTAAAAAAAAAAAAAAGAGTACTTCCAGACATTTATGTGTGTGGCTCATCTTCGTCTTTAGCTGCAATCTACATCATCAGGCTCTCTCTTCTCTCATCTTAACCTTCTCGTCCTCATCTTTCACAAATACTTTGGTCCCATTTCTTTACCTCTCTAAAACATTAAGAATGTTTCCCGTAGAAGACAAATCCCGCCCTTTATGAGTGCTTCATTGGTATGGTTCTGCCTAGACTGCCTAAATATACTAGTCAACGTGGATTATCAGCTAAGGAACTCAAATAGTGAACACTTGCTTGCATTATTGCCTTAATTCGGTCAACAATTCTTCACATATATCAAGCACTTTAATCCTGGCTCGTTTAAATAGTGCACCAGCACCAGCTGTATACGCAAACACCTTAGTGCAATTAAAAATGTTCGATATCACAAGAAACAGCCCCAGCACCTTTAATGATTCTCATAGCAAGCAAAAATATTTAGCCCAAACTTCGTAGCATCCTCTGTAGATGGTGTCAAATTAAGCATCAACTCACCCAGTAGAAGACAAACTTACAGATATCAACACAAATCTTCAATGGGAGAAGAAAACTTGTATGGTGTTGAAAGGTCACAACATTTGTGGTTGAAGATTTCAATCCCCTACCAGCAAATACGAGACACTGCCGCAACAAAAATAAAACTTTTCAAGAGGAAAGCGGACCACCACCTGCTACAAGTACCAAATCAGCCAGGTTGTGATGGTTCTGTAAGTCTGCAAGCTGCTGGAAGCAACAACTTGGAAAATTATCAAGAGACCCCTAGCTGTCAAATTTCTAAGTTAGTTCCTGAGCAGCCGGGCTCTTGTGTTTACGCTGAACTGCGTGTTGTTAGCACCAACAGCCTTATTAATCATGCTATCAACCAGGAGGCCTGGTTTGGGATAGGGCAACTCGGGTGGTGACCCCCGGAATCAACTACAGGCAACTGGTTGGGCTGGCAGCCAATAAGGAAGCGAGGCCTTAGGTCACAACCCAACATAAGGTTACAACTCCATTAAGAGGGGGGTCTTATCAACAGTTTTTTTTCTTAGCATCACACACACACACACACACACACACACACACACACACAACATACACCCCACTAGAACACACACACACACACCAAACACACACACATAACTAAACAACATCCACATCCTATTGAACATCCAATAACCAAGCCTTAGTAACCACTGGAGCCACACAAACCTCAAACAATTCCTTTCTATATGAACTTTCCCCTCCATTCTCCTAGAAGCCGTAATGACTGAGGTGTCAGCAGCTCATCCAGAGGCTGATGACACAGCTTTCTACAATAAATATGGCGCCACTTGATTGCTGCCGAGCAAGGAGACATTGTAAGCCTTACGAGGCTGTAACATATGAGTGGCCTACCCATGGCTGCTTTGGGGCAAGGGGTAGACTTGTCACGACAACCACTCGTGGTTTTCCATACCTCATTTACATTGGTGTACATACAAAAACGCCGCCATCCGTACAATACGTATGCCAGCTGTTGGTTTAAACTGAATTTTATTTCACTCTATATGTCTGAGGCAGAGTGAGACTGATATCAGATACACCCATTTACCATTATATATTTTCTTTTTAATTAACATCATTAGATGCATTGTATTTTGTGGATACGTTTACCGAACACTTTTAATACTTGCGCCAGGTCAGCAGCCTCCTTGTACATCAGTGCGTCACACACGGTGCGAATTCCACTACAAGTGAAGATTCTCACACACGTGCACAGCAGCTCTAATATGAATGGAATTTTTTTTGGTGTCTGTAGCTATCCAATAAAATTAGTACTTCTAGATATTACTACAGTGCTACTTAGCAAACTAAGCCTAACATGTTTGCAAATCAATCCGAGGGTTCGCATGATGCTTCTCCGTGCTCCACTAACATTCTAATATACCTTTTGTTATATTTCTAACAACTAGTGCTTGAAAACAGGCAAGTAGAAAGTTCAACACAGCTTAAAAATGGTCATGTCACGACTAAAGATTCTGGAAAGAACGATGATATGCTGATGTAGAAGAAACATCAGTAGTAAGAGCAGGATGGAAAGAATAATGACGATGACAATGACGACGATGACAACGATGATTAATGTCGGTCAGACAGCAACAAGCAACCAGAACATGAGTCTATAAAATATCTTGCAAAGATTGTGATTTGGAATATATGGAGCAGAGAAGTAGAGATCTCAGCACTAAGTTTGTGGTGAGATACTCTTAAACTAACTCCTATGATAACATCTCCCTAAAGTGGGACACTGTCAATGCACTGAGAAAACCCCACACGAACGCCTGTTTATTTTCCTTAACTCTGCTATATTTCAACAAAGAAAAGCTTCACAATAAGGACTGACAAAGAGCACAGATAATCGTCCATCGGGTCATCCTGCCTTGGTGGGAGAGGGCTGGTGTTTAAAAGAGAAAAAATAGTAGACTGCTATGAGTGGTAGATATAATGTTTGTTAGGACACATGACAAGTGTTTCCTGACGCGGGTCTTTGCTATGATTGAAGCCATCCAAGATTTAAATATGCCAGGTGGAGTGGTGGAAACCTGACTTCACAATCAGGGAAACGTTGGGTGCAATAATTAGGAAAGATGTTCACTTCTGTGCTGTAAAACATACCACTGTGGAGCTAAAATATTCAACTTTGTTTATCTTTAAAACATAGGTTTTCTGTGATATTAAATAAACGTACAAAGTCGTAATGAGCGAATATCAATGAATAAACAGAAGAATGAACGGGGACTTGACCCGTGGTCCTACCATGTAGCAGGCCCAACACTCCATCAAGCTTCCAATAGGAAGGTTTTGCAGACAGCTTTTCTGTGACTGTGACTTAGCTGTATCAGTAGCACCAACTGAATCATTGCGTCTTCCCACAGCCCCAGAAAGTGTCATGGTACAACCATTCCTATAAGTCTCAAAGCCACAAGATAAAACGTAATGAACGAATGTCAATTCTTATATATATATATATATATATATATATATATATATATATATATATATATATATATATATATATATATATATATATATATATATATATATTATCCATGGGGAAGTGGAATAGAATTCTTTCTCCGTAAACCATGCGTGTCGTACAAGGCGACTAAAATGCCGGAAGCATGGGGCTAGTAACCCCTTCTGTATATCTTGCTAAATTTAAAAAGAGAAACTTTTTTTTTGTCTTTTTGGGCCACCCTGCTTTGGTGGGCTACGGCCGGTTTGTTGAAAGAATATATATATATATATATATATATATATATATATATATATATATATATATATATATATATATATAATGTGTGTGTCTCTGTATGAGAGAGGGGAGAGGGAGGGAGAGGGAGGAGAGAGAGAGAGAGGGAGGGGGAGGGAGGGAGGGAGGGAGGGAGGGAGTGAGGGAGGGAGGGAGGGAGGGAGGGAGGGAGGGAGAGAGAGAGAGAGAGAGAGAGAGAGAGGAGAGAGAGAGAGAGAGAGAGAGAGAGGAGAGAGAGAGAGAGAGAGAGAGAGAGAGAGAGAGAGAGAGAGAGAGGGAGAGGGAGGAGGGAGGAGGAGGAGAGGAGGAGGGAGGGAGGGAGGGGGGAGGGAGGGAGGGAGAGAGGGAGAGAGGGAGGGAGGGAGGGAGGGAGGGAGGGGAGGGAGGGAGGGAGGGGAGGGAGGGGGGAGGGAGGGAGGAGAGGAGGAGAGGAGAGAGAGAGAGAGAGAGAGAGAGAGAGAGAGAGAGAGAGAGAGAGAGAGAGAGAGAGAGAGAGAGAGAGAGAGAGGCGAGCGTTCCGATACCTCCGTAAGGAATCGTTCAAGACTCGACACTATATACATCAGGCCCATACTGGAGTATGCAGCACCAGTTTGGAATCCACACCTGGTCAAGCACGTCAAGAAATTATAGAAAGTGCAAAGGTTTGCAACAAGATTAGTCCCAGAGCTAAGGGAATTGTCCTACGAAGAAGGGTTAAGGGAAATTGACCTGACGACACTGGAGGACAGGAAGGACAAGGGGGACATGATAACGACATATAAAATACCGAGAAAAATCGACAGTGGACAGAGACTGGATGTTCCAGAGATGGGACACAACAAGGGGTCACAATTGGAAGTTCTAGACTCAGATGAGTCACGGGGATATCAGGAAATATTTCTTCAATGATAGAGTTGTCAGGAAGTGGAATAGTCTGGAAAGTGAAGTAGTGGAGGCAGGTGCCATACATAGTTTTAAGAAGAGGTATGATAAAGTTCATGGAGCAGGGAGAGAGTGGACCTAGTGGCGACCAGTGAAGAGGCGGGGCCAGGAGCTATGACTAGACCCCTGCAGCCCCAATTAGGTGATCGCACACGGCTGTCTCCTGCCAAAGCAGAGTGACCCAGAGAATACAACACATTTATACATATATATAATACAGGACGTCCCTATATCATACACATGCTCAAACAAATCGCACGAGCGTACTTAGGAGATCAGAATTAATATTCTGTAATTCCTAATCATAAAACCCGTGGACAACTGATAAATGTATATGAATAAAAAATCGTGTTTGTTCAACGTTCAAAAAGGAAATGAAGCGGAGACCTTGACAGCATTACCCGTAATTTACAAAGAAAATTCTGTCAGCTCTGGTTCTGAGTAGTGTACACCCATTCTACACAAAGGAACTTGTCAGCACTAATGCCATGGGTAGTATAGTCACCAGTATAGTCACTGCCTTATTGTACTTAAAATCTCTACAGTAAAACATATATGATACACAAGAAAATGAGACATTCAGGCCTCTTTCATGAACAATATCCATGATTGAGGGCCGGTCCTGGTGTAACTTGTAAAAGCACAGCAGAGTTGCAAGCAGACTACAGACTCTGGTGCGGTGGTAGCTGCAACTTGCTGCTACCTCATTACATGTTACTTTCTCCTGCTAGAGTTCACCAGCCACACTCAACTACAAAATTTAATGTTCTTCAGTAAATCACATAACATAAATCTATCCTAATTCTATGTAGAATTACTACGATGATATGCGTGATCTTACACATTAAGCAAACAACTGACGCGATTTTTGAATACGTGTCAAATCAGGCGGTTGGTCTCAACAATCACGAACCTAAACACAGACGTTCCCATACTGTGAAATTATATGTATTTTTTTTTAAATACTTTACTATTTCTAAGAGGTTTACTGTTGATGCTCGAAAATAATTCTTTTTTCCAAGATGCTGTGTGCTTTAACGAAAGAAAAATATTGAAGACGCAGTTCTGACTAATTTTTGAGCTCGCACCACACAGCCTCTTCTCACAATTATTGAGTACACACCATACAATCTTCTCCTACAATTCTTTAGTGACCACCACACAACCTTCTCCCACAACTGAGTACTATAGTCTTCTCCCACAGTTCTTGAGTGCACACCACACAATCTTTTCCCACAATTGAGTGCACACCACACAAATTCCTATAATTCTTGAGCTCATTCTACACACACACACACACACACACACACACACACACATATACACTACCCAGCACCCACATTTCCCTGCAGTAATCCACCTGCATATATGTCATGTCAACTACCTCCCAATTAGACCAGCTTAAAGGATAACATGTACTTGCATAATATTGATGTGAAGGTCCAATTACCACATGCAATAAAGGTAATTTGTATATCTACTTGCTTCAACATTTCAGTTTTCAATATTCCTTGAGAAAACACAGCTGCTTTAAACAGTAATAAACTGGTTCTTTCTTACTGCCAGTGACATTAAATTACTTAACTTCAAGTTACAAGACAAATATGTATGTGTGAGAAGAGAAGAAGAAGAAGAAGAAGAAGAAGAAGAAGAAGAAGAAGAAGAAGAAGAAAAAGAAAAAGAAAAAGAAGAAGAAGAAGAAGAAGAAGAAGAAGAAGAAGAAGAAGAAGAAAGAAGAAGAAGAAGAAGAAGAAAAAAAAAGAGAAAAGAAAAAAGAAAAAAAGAAAGAAGAAGAAGAAGAAGAAGAAGAAGAAGAAGAAGAAGAAGAAGAAGAAGAAGAAGAAGAAGAAGAAGAAGAAGAAAAAAAGAAGAAGAAAAAGAAAAAGAAAAAGAAAAAGAAAAAGAAAAAGAAAAGAAAAAAGAAAAGAAGAAGAAGAAGAAGAAGAAGAAGAAGAAGAAGAAGAAGAAAAAGAAAAAGAAAAAGAAAAAGAAAAAGAGTAAAAGTAGTAGTAGTAGTAGGTGGTCAAGGGAACTTGTCTATAGATGCTTGGCCCTTTTTTGTGTACTCACCTAGTTGTGGTTGCAGGGGCCGAGTCATAGCTCCTGGCCCCGCTTCTTCACTGGTCGCCAGTAGGTCCACTTCCTCTCCATGAGCTTTATCATACCTCTTCATAAAGCTATGCATGGTACCTGCCTCCACTACCTAACTTTCCAAACTATTCCACTTCCTGGCAACTCTATGACTCAAGAAATACTTCCTAACATACCTGTGGCTCATCTGAGTCTAGAACTTGCAATTGTGATGCCTTGTTGCTGTTTCCCATCTCTGGAACATCCTGTCTCTGTCCACCTTGTCGATTCCTCTCAGTATTTTATATGTTATCATGTCCCTCCTCTCTCTCCTGTCCTACAGTGTCGTCAGGTCAATTTCCCTTAACCTCTCCTCGTAGAACATGTCCCTAAGCTCCGGGACTAGTCTCGCTGCAAACCTTTGCACTTTAATTTCTTGACGTGTGGGTTCCAAACTGGTGCTACATACTCCAGTATGGGCCTGACGTACACTGTACAGAGTCCGGAACGATTCCTTTTTGAGTGTCAGAATGTTATTCTTAGGTTTGCTATTCGCCCATATGCTGCATCAGTTATTTGGTTGATGTGCGCCTCAGGAAATGTGCTCGGTATTATGCTCACAGAGGTATGATAAAGCTCACGGTTCAGGGAGAGTGACCTAGTAGCGACCAGTGAAGAGGCGGGGCCAGGAGCTTGGACTCGACCCCTGCAACCTCAACTAGGTGAGTACAACTAGGTGAGTGCACACACACACTGACACACACACACACACACACACACACACAACACACACGACACACACTGACACACTACACACTGACACACACAACACACACGACACACACACACACTGACACACACACACTGACACACACACACACAACACACAACACAAACACACACACAACACATACACACACACACACACACACACACACACACACACACACACACACACACACACACACAGGGTACAAGATCAGATGTTCCTCACAGATGTAATGCAACACTTCCAGTATTTAAATCTGGCACTTCAAGGAAGGAACAGTTATTATAGAGCTTGCTCAGTCAGTTTTCAGAATAAAATAAAGCTTTTTCAGAAAGGTCTGGCAACAGAATTTGATCATTTTCCTAACCTTAAATCAAGAATAACTGCTTTTCCTGGTGTTGAAATTAAAGACAGGAAATTGAAGCAAGACGAAGGAAACTTAGAAAGACTTTATAATGATTTTGAGAACAGTTTTGAGAAACTAAAAGTTAAAGCCATGTTTTGAATTTCTTGTGAATCCTTCAGTGATTGATGTCATCCACGATGGATGTCCTGTTGTTGCACCTTATGCCTCGGATGTTGCTTCAATAGAGACAGAGCTTAATGAGCTGCAGGAAGATGTGGGCTTGTAAGTAGTACATAAAAGCTCATCTCTGACTGACTTTTGGAATCAAATCCCAGAAGCAAAGTATCCCAATCTTCAGAAAACTGGCTTCCCACTACTTTCTGTTTGTGAGACAACTTTACTGCTGTGAATCTCTCTTCTCTGTAATGAAGAATCTCAAGTCAAAACATTATGACATCTTCACTAACAGTCACCTCACTGAGCCTCATAGAACAGCTCTGACATCTTACCAGCCAGATTTTAAACTATTAACTACAAAAATGAAGATTCAGTCTTCAACGAGCAGAAATTTAACATATTCTGCTGTGGTGAAGAGGACTACTATACAGCTGTATTTTTTATTGTTTATAAATACAATTTTCTGTGGATCTTGAATATTAAAAAAATGTATGAAAGGTTATTATATGTGGCTCTTCTTATCGAAGAGCTTGCCCACCTCTGATATATAGATTAGATATTGGCTAGATAGTAGAAATATAGACGATAAACTTTGAATAATAGAAAGAGCTACACTGACACACAGACAGTGACACACATGCACTGACACATGCCCTGACACACAGACAATAACACACACATTGACACATTCACACTGAGTCGCGCGCGCACACTGACGCACAGACACACACACACACACACACACACACACTGACACACACACACACACACACACACACACACAACACACACACACACACCACACACACACACACACAGACACACACACACACACACACACACACACACACACACTGACAACACACACTGACACACACACACTGACACACACACTGACACACACACACACACACACACACACACACACACACACACTGACACACACACACACATACACACACAGTTATTCTTGATTTAAGGTTAGGAAAATGATCAAATTCTGTTGCCAGACCTTTCTGAAAAAGCTTTATTTTATTCTGAAAACTGACTGAGCAAGTTCTATAATAACTGTTCCTTCCTTGAAGTGCCAGATTTAAATACTGGAAGTGTTGCATTACATCTGTGAGGAACATCTGATCTTGTACCCATTAGTGATATACTGTAGTTGCCGGTATTTCTCTTTCTTTTCTCTCGTGAAAGCAATGATTGGCTCCAAAAGACCAACAAACTCATTCAAAAGACTGGTAGCTGACAGACATCTTTTAACACGGTAAAATAAATTTTCACTTGGCTTTTCTTCAAGCTAAAGCTCCTCAATTAAGTTTCTAAATTCATGGTGTGTTTCCGCACTTGTCCGAATGAAATTTACAATTTCTAAAAAGCAATTTATGATATTGTTGAACTTGAAATGTTTACTTACTAAATGCTCAAGTTGGATGATACAATGGATAAAGAAATATTCAGGATAATTGAGATTATGTAACAGTTGCCCAACTAGTCCAGTATTATGACCTACCATAGCTGGTGCTCCGTCTCTTACAATGCTAACAAGGTTATGCAATAGTAGTCAATACCTTTTGTGGTTTCCTTTAAGCTTATCAGGTCTAAGAATTCTTCTTTTACATTTCCATCGTTTGTAACATAGCGAACAAATATAGCTAGCCGAGGGATATTTTAACTGTCTGTAGATTCAGCCATTGGTAAGCTGAAAGCAACGCAGCTTTTCAGATCACTCTGTAATGAACATATGATTGTAGAATTAATTTCAGAAATGAGTCTCTCAGTAGTGCGGCGGGAGATAGGAATTTGTTTAAAGCTTTGAGTTTTCTGGAGCGAAAATTGTAATCACATCACTAATATTCTTTTTTACAAATTCTCCATAACTGTATAGTAGTTTACTTCGAGCAATATTCCAAGCTATAACAAAACTAGCTTCGGTAGCCAAATCACTTTGTTTACAGAAGGAAAAATAGGCTATTTTGAGTGACTAAAGTAGATTTCTAAAATTTTATTTAATTTTTTCGCAGTTGTGATTCAGGAATATATTCAGATGCAAATTTTTTATGGTAACATTCATGGTGACACTTTTATTACTGGCTTTAAAGTGGCTGATGGTTGTATGACAGAGTAAGCACAGCTTTTTCACCCTTAACAGTAAATGCAAAATCGTCCTCCCATTGTTAAGCACACACTTTTCTTGTTCGTATTTCCGTTTTATACTCTTATGTTGCTCTTTCATTTTCAACAGGGGTTTTATGACTAACTAAAAATCAATGTTAAGTATTTAATAATAAGAAAAGTACTTATCTACGCTGCACTAGTTATGTTCTCACTCACATACGATCAGTACTGTATATTTTCATCTGACATTGTGACTGTCTTCAGTTTGCTGAAGAGGTTCCACAGGACATGTGACACATTTTTAAAATAAGAGGCATTCCTTACACTGTTGTTCTCGTGGTGCAACTGTTGTGTTCTTCCACTGTCTACGATAGACTACGCATATGATGTTTCGTTATCTATCTTACAGGCGTATTGATATTCATGCAGACGTGTCTGCAGGTCTCGGCCTGTCCCCCCGACATACAACTTTTCCCATCCCCAGGTGGTATACTACACTTTCTTGTTATGAGAGAAGTTGTGTCTAGGGTTTCTAGTAATCACTGAAAATAAAGACTGCCACATCTATGTTAGCTTTACGATTAGAATCGGGCGATGGTGAAGGCAGTCTGCCCTAAGGGGAGCAAAAGTAATCTATCAATGTTTATTTTTTTTGGGGGGGAAGGGGGGGGGTTGTATAAGAGAAAGGCTTTCTGGTTACAAGAGTAGACAATATGGTGAAAACTTCCAACGTCTTAAACAGATTTCTTTTCTTAAGATATTCGTCTTTGCAAATTCGGGTTGCTGGGAGGAAGAAACCTATACGAATCCTCTCGGTTCTTAGGTCATGGTGGGAGTATTATACTAGGACATTTTTATCCGAAGGTTTTCAGTATACTTTGTGTTTAAGAACATCTTCATGCTTGATAAGGCCATCCAGAAAGGATATGGAGCCATCTTCCTTTTCTAGTGTAAACTGTATGGAGGGCTCAATCGTCATAAGCTAGCCTCTAAACCGAGGTTGAAACGTCTGGGAACAATGACCAAAACATCGTCCACATATTTAAGTTCAATGAGGTTTCGTGGATTCTCAAAGCAAAATTACAAAGCTGACCACTCTAGGTTATCAGTCACAACACTGAGTGTTAAGGGTGGAACAGACAGTTGTTACGATATTCACAACTACAGAAACACAAGCAACATGCCAAAAATAGTTCAGTTTATAATTATAAACTAGGACACGACTGAAACTTTTCATTCACCTCCCCCCCCCACACACCACAATATCTCCCTCTCTCCCTCAATCTCTCCCCAGAACTTCCTCTGAAGTGTTTGTGTCTACATTAAATGTTAAGTGTGCACCCAAGCTTTCAATGCAACGTTTCCATGCACAGAATGTGAGGGAAGGGAGAGGAGAGGAACCATAAAACCCGGGAAAATAGTCCCCCCATTCCCCAGGAGAGAATTTGTAATCTTTACCTCCCACTGTGCCTTCCTGCCTCTCTCCGTCCTCCACCCTACTGACAGATCCCCCCCCCCTCCATTACTGCTACTTAGACCAATGGGAGGGGAAACTAGGCAGGTGCAGAAGGAGGCCAACTGACCACAGACTCACGCAACTCCCCCACCTCAGTTACACAGCAGCCACCCTCCCGGCCCTCTTTCTTCCGTCATTTAATTCTAAATTAATAGCAACTTTAGCTCTGCTGGAAGGAAACCTGTGAAGATTCCGTAGCGGAAGAACCTTTAATGGAATACTAGACGATATCCTCATTGCTCTACTAAAGTCTTCCAGCTGAAGCTGACACATTTAAACACTATGTATGTAACCCATCCTGAATGATGGTTAGGTTTGGTTTACGTGCCCTTGAGTTTACCTGAAGTCGATTTCAGGGGTCACCGCCCCCGCGGCCCGGTCCCAGACCAGGCTTCCCGGGTGCTACCCTGATCCCGGCTGCTAGCCAACAGCACGCAGTGCAACATATACATCACAGCCCAGCTGATCAGGAACTGGCTTGAGGAACTTACTAAGTTCTCAGTTGAAGACAGGCAGAGGCTTACAGGTAATTTCCCTTTTGCACAAAGGAAAAGTGTGGAAAAGTTTAGGTTCCTTTATACTTAAGTTCTCTTAGTGTAGTCATGGTGCCCTTGATTTACATGGGTTAGGTTAGATTAGGATTTAAACACTATGCAGTCAGGCCTCGCTTATACAGCAAGTTAGGTTCCAGGCTACTGCTGTAAAGTGAAACCTAGCCTTTTTTCACTTTCAAATCCATATAAAAGC
Source organism: Cherax quadricarinatus (assembly GCF_026875155.1). Lineage (NCBI taxonomy): Eukaryota > Metazoa > Arthropoda > Malacostraca > Decapoda > Parastacidae > Cherax > Cherax quadricarinatus. The sequence goes on along the minus strand of NC_069425.1, from coordinate 41,875,489 downwards.
CTGATAACATGTTTATCATATATTAAGTGAGCAACAGAGCTAGGCCTAAAAAATACATATATAATACACACATTACTTACCTTAAAATATTTTCGTCCTTAGCTTATAGTGAGTGGTGAATATATTGTAGGAAGTCTGAATAAATGAAGAATTGGTATAATTGAAAACCGCTGCATTAGCCAAACGCCGTAAAGCAAAGCACTGTAAAGCGGAGCCTGTCTGTATATGTAACCCATCCTGTGTGATGGAATCTTTCAGCTTTGTAGTGCTGGAACAGCACTACTTTGCTCTTCAGATGTCAGAACCTTGATTTCGTCATCCACCTTTGTCTAAAACTGGCTACTGTTGAGGAAAGTTCAAAAGCTCCAAGCTTCTCTGAATTCAATTTTCTATGTAATTTTGCAGGAATGTTTCCACATAAAAAGCGGTAAAGGTTTGATATATTTTACATTTATAAACATCTGTAACGTAACATTAAAAATTAATTAAAAATGTTGTTCTCCTGCCCTATCATCAGTTTTCAATACATGCAGAAAAAGTCCCTACAAAACTACATAAAAGATTAAGTGAATTTAAAGGAGAGACTGGACTAGTCTGACAAAGCTGTGAGCAACGACGTTAAAAGGCAAGGTGATAGTTCATTAGATAAAAAGGCTCTCACATTTGCTCTACAGAAAGAGCGAAGTCGTACATCTGGAATAAAACTGATCCTAGTACATCAAAAACCTATCAAATTTTTTCTTGATAAAAAGTCTTCTCCTGTAACCTCTTATAATTGAAGGGAAGGTGCTGAGAAATCTAACATACTTACACTCCTATAAATTATTAGCTAGCTTGTTTGCCCAAGTTTCTACTCCTCACTCCCCCTCCCTCCTTCCAGAACAATCAGAAACCACTAGTAATAGAATATCGGAAAGGAATATAAGCGAATATAAGAAAGTGGGGAGGACACGCGGAATAAACACTTACCCACATAGCCATACACATCATAGGTGGAGGCGAGTGTTGTACATGTCCAGCAAAACAACTTAGCACAGTCCAACATGCTGGGTCCAAGTCTGGCCAGGTGAGCGGACACGCCAGAGTCCAGCTAAGTGCCTATGTAGCCAAGTGCGTGTCCAGGTCGGTGTCCAATGTTATGTTGCTACAACTGTCGTTCAGGAGTCACTGAGTATTTACATCGTCAATGTCATAGTAGTCGTGGTCTCGTTCATGCCCCTTATACATAACGTTTTACAAGCACTATGTGTAGGGTGTCACTTGTTAATCACCTAGATCGAAGTTAATCACAATTTACGTTATCTATTTACACTCAAAAATCACAGAAAAAGTATACAAAACTTAGAAAGTCACTATAATCATAGCTCACATCATTCTCGTTCGTCAGATCTCATAGGAAGAGCAGATAATAACCCCCACACTAAAACGTGTTCCAAAGCCATTTCACCTATGTATATCACTAAGCACTCAAAATCACAAGTGACGTGCTAGTAAATAATTAGATAGGCCTACTTACTGTCACACGACGAATAACCTCTACGCCACTTACCAATCCTTAGAAGGGAAGTTAAGCAATCATAAAAACTTAGAGATCGTAGTGGTAATATAACCTAACACCAGGAATCGCATCTGCACAACCAAAACAAAATAGATATAGAACAGGAAAATGTCTTTTCTTCAACTGTTAGCCATAATGAAATGATTTTGAAGGCACTGCAAGACTAGCAAAGGGCCAGCTTAATGTACCCAGATTCGAAATCCTTAGAGAAGTGCAGTCAGATTTGTATGAGAGTGGAATCCATCGAAGATAGTAAATGTTCAAGCAGATAAACAAACGGCAACGCTTACTTACACCCAGTATCAAGCAAGACCACCAGTGACATGATTTACTCGCTCCCCATAATGACCTGTCCAGGCAGTAGCGGTATTTCAAGGAAGGAACAGCAGCTAGCGGGGGGAAGGGGGGGTCGCATTTACACAGATTATCCACTTTCAACACATTTTGTGTGAACAATTAGTAGAAGTGTGCTGGCGGTTCCTCCCAGCAGCGTTCTTCCAGGCTCTTACTTCATCATCATCTCTTACTTCATCAAGAAGAAATTTTTCGCCTAGCTGGTAGTAATAAGTTATCACAAGTTATATACACTGATGGATCTAAACAGGAGTCTTCTGGCAGGGCTGCATCTGCTCTTGTTGCCACCTCCCTAGTTAAGAACGATAATAAATTTGTTGAGTTAGGCATAAGAATTAACAACTGGGCGTCTACACTGCAAACTGAATTGTTTGCAATCCTAATGGCGCTAAAGCTAACCTATGACGCTGAGCTTGACTCTATCATCATTACTGATTCTATGTCATCATTGAAGGCTCTTGGCTCATATAATGACTCCAACAACATGCTCATTGGGGAAGCCAGGTATAGATACTCAAAAATTAGGGACAAAGGAATTAATGTACAATTGCTATGGATCCCATCACACATTGGATTACTCCTTCATGATAAAGTTGATATGTTAGCCAAGAAGAGTATCCAGAAGGAGAACGTAGAATATAACTTTGGTATAACTGTGTCTAGCATTAGGAATAATATTAGGAGAGAAGTAAATAATGAAGATGATTGTTATAGGAATGCAGTTAGAAGCCTGAGTAGATCTATAACCCACTATGATAACATGAACGTAGATAAGTATGTTTATGGAGCAACTTGCAATGTGAACAGACTGACTGATGTTGTAGTGGCCAGGCTTAGGCTTGGTTACAAGTACTTCTGGCAGTTTGGGAGACACACAGATGATGATCAAACTAAATGTAAATTATGTGATCAGGCATATGGTCACTCTCTTGAACACTATGTGCTTAATTGTCCACTTATTGAGGAATACAGAGACAGACAGTATAATAACCTGTGAGACATGTCAAGATATCTTATTAATGAAAATAAGATACCAGATATACTAAGCAAATTTCCTAAATTTGCTTGTAACAGATAAGTGAACTATAGATATGTAGATATAAATCCATATGTATTCCTGTTAACCCTTTGGGGCCTAGTTCCTAGGCCTTTTGTGTATCCACATGCTCTCGCGCTACCGTCCACAGGATGGATATGGGGTGCACAATAAACTAGCCACTTCGGTGGCAAAATCTAATCTAAAATCCTTGGCAGCACCTTATGAAAATACCACACTAATATTGACCTTTATTTTTACAAAATCAAAATACGGGTGATCGTATATTCAGGTTGAGAGTTCAAATGTACACTACGCTTAGGTTTTCCTATGGATTCCTCTTGCTTATTCAATTTTCAGCGGATGTCTGTTTGCATATAGCGTATTTTGCATCCTTCTCTCTAGAGTGGTCTACACAAATTCTGGACTATGCCAAAAACATTAATATTTATTTAAAGTTACAGATAAAGAATATATGAGTAGTCTATCTCAATTTTTTAATAATATTTACTTTAGGAGTGATCCCCCAGGCGCCTACAACCAGACATTTTTCGTAGGAAGATATGATGAACAACTGACTTTCTCTTAAAGACAATTCTTTTCATCAGCCATACTACTGTTACCTGATTGTCTATGTTTCTGTTCTATCCTTGACGACGCTGCTGTCGTTGTCCCTGGTATGCATTCTAGCCGCGGTTAATGAGGTCGCCATTCTCACCTGACACCTTTTCCTCAGACCTACCTTCAGTCAGGTATTTCCTGCCTGCATATCTGTGTAACCATCACAACCATACTGGTCAACTACCTTCCAAGTTATTATCCCCTAACTGAAGTCGGACCACACCTAGCGACATTTTTCACTATGGGGTGAAAATAAATTCAATATACAGCTTGAAGAGTAGGTATGACGAGGCCCAAGCGGCCAGGACTAGTAATGTCAGTCAAAGTAATGCAATAGACTGAGCGATTACTCGAGACAAGACCCCAGCAGACACAAGAGGCGAGTACAACTGTGTTCAATCTGAGTTCAGCAAAAAATTCCTATGGAAACAGGGACACCGCCTACTGTTCACTATTCTTTTCCCCAAAAACTTTATTCACAATTGATGCACAATACATTAATGAGTTTAGAAACCAGCTCTTAACATTTTCGTGTTATACCTTAATGATAAGTTTCATATTACTATTTTTGTAACGTTGTCTAGTTTTACGAGTGGCATTGAAAGATCTGAAAATATTCTCTTCCATATCTGTCGAGTTACATGCATTCTGGTCAGGTCCATCATCAGGACGATTGCTAAAATTGTCCATCTGATGGATACGATGCAGCAATCAGGCAAGTCCACACTTTCCCACAGAGAGTACCTTCCTCTGCAGAATTTGGGAATTGCGTTATTCCCTCTTTCTCCGAATTTCAGACTTTCCTGAAATCTTTCTAAAGACTGCGTTACATTTTATATTACCTAATAAGGTATATATGTATAAGTATAAAACAAGTGTTGAATTAGTAGATAAATATACAAACATTTTCAAAGACAAATCCAAAGATTTTTTCTCGAAACCATTTTATTTACTTTCAGGATATGGGTCCTCATGAACTGAACTTGTAGGGTCTATGCTACTTTCAGGACCTGTGGTCGTTCCAAGACATTTCCATGTGCAACATGCAGAACGTGTGCAAACAGCAGGACCAGTGCAGCATGCAGGACTTAAACTAATAACTATCGAGGCAGGCGAAATTGCAGCTCTAAAGAATGTACAGAGTACCTTCACCTCGCACACAAACTTAGTCAAGCACCTAAATTACCGGGAACGCTCCTAGACCATAGTCGTGAAAGATGCATTATAATTTATACTGGAATTTTTTTTCAGTGTTTGGTCCCAATTTTGTACACACAAATCACTCTCTACGAAAGCAAGAGGAATGGCAGGCGTGTAAAGGGATTAAAACTTTTTAACCCCTTCACGCATAAGGGAAATTACAAAAAACCTAGCTGTCTTCAAGAGGGAAGTTCCTCAAGTTCCTGATCAGCCGGGCTGTAGTGCATACATTGGACTGCATGCTACCAGCACCAACAGCGTGGTTGACAAGAACAGCAAACGAGACGCCTGGTCTGGGACCGGGTCTGGAATCGTCGTGAGGTAACCTTCAGGTATTATTAACAATAAGCGTTACCCGGAGGAGGAAGCACTGGAGATTCATCAGAGGCACCAGAAGCTTCGGCATCAGAGGGCACCAGAGAGGCACTAAAGATGCATCAGTGATGTGCTACAACTGTTTTCATGACGAACGTGTTACCTTTAAACTAACCAATGTCACTGCTAGTTAGTTGACATTTACCGGGTACTCTTTTTTTTTTTTTATGGCCAGGAGAGTCTGGTGTACCACCACCCATGACTGCCGCTCCCTCCTTCCCTCCCTACCTACAATCAAGGGGGTCGATCCATATAAACCTTCCAAGCAGAGTAGTTAACCTCTATGTCGCTTACTCTCTTCAAGGAACACCTTGATGCTGCTGTATAACACTTCACCCACTCAACTGGAGCCACCCTTAACTTCATTGGATCAAATTTATCTCCCATTGTCCAGGCGCTGTATCAACCTTAAGGGTTTAAGAGGCACGTAAGTTCCTGTATCTTCCAATAACATGTTCATTTTTCCATTATAATCTACCTTGTCCATAATTACTATCACATTTGCTTGTCTGTTCGTAAGGTAAGTCCAGGATCTTTCCTTAATTCATGGTATAACTTAATAAATCTTTGATGACAATTGTCTTGTAGAGGTCTGAGAAAAGCTCAGAAACAGACAAAGAAAATGGGATAGTAATTATGGACACGGTAGATTAGTGTAAAAATTAACAAGTTATTAGAAGACGGAGGAACTTACGCGCCCCTTAACACTTCACAATAACACAACAACAACAACAACAACAACAACAATAATAATCGCTTTCTAAAAACTGAAAGAAGCAAAAAATTGTTTTCCCATATACAGATTTCAGGGTAAAAACATCCAGTATTGGGCAACTGATTAAAGGAGATGGAACTTACAGAAATGACAAGAAAATTGCAAAAATACTGAGGTTTATGAATGAGATGCAAAAGGTAGACAGCTCAAAAATTTCTCTCGGCTTTGAAGTCACTGATAGTAAGCTCATGCCATGTACTCTGCCTCAGGCTCAGACTCGTGAACTCTATGTCCATTATAAAACGAAAACTATCACGTCTTAAATATTCTAGGCAGACGGAATCTAATAGGGCTGTGCAGCATGTGTTGGACTCAGAGTAGATAACACAACCTGATTAATCACGCCATCAACCAGGTCTGGTTTGGGACCGGACTGCGAGACCCTTGACCCCCAAAAATCGTCTTCAGATAATCTTCAGGTTCTACATTAGTGTGCCAAAGGTTTCCAGCTGTGACCTTAAAACTCGCGAGAGAAAACAGGCCAGGATCAAGCCTCCAGTCTATCGATTTGCACCAATTCCGGTCAAGGTCAAGGCTAAAGGGAACGCAATAATTAAATTTCCTCTGTGGAAGAGACTAGCAATCTTGGTCACAATGCTCTCTTGACCACTTTTCAATCAGAACTGTTGTGCACATTTTTGTATACATTTGTAAGAATTGGTACGGCTTTTATATTAAGCCTGTAGGTGAAAACATCATAATACCGACATTTAAACTACTACCTACTAATGTTTACGTTAAGTCTTCATTGCTATACCTTCCCCTCCCACCCCTTCCTCATCACTGAATTCAGCACCCTCATTCCTAACACAGTTATCTGGCTATGTTGATATCTTGGTGCTGTATCCCGGACGTTTTAATATCCAGGTCCTTCTCGACAAAATTAACGTTGTCGAGCCATCTATAAAGTTCACACCGGAACTCAAAGGAGACAGCAAACTTCGTTTCCTCAACGCTCTCCTGTGCAGGTCCCTCGACAGCAACAACCTTCTCTTCAAAATGTATAGGAATCTCACCAACAAGGTTGATCTTACACACTTCTGTTCACACTGACACTCGCACAAACAGAGGTTTCATTATTGGTATCTTTTTGAGATCTATCCGCTATCCGCATCTCCAGCCCTTGTTTCCTTGAAGAGGAGTCTATCTACCTAACACGGGCCTTCACACATCTTCAATTTCCCTCAGTGGCAACCACTGTGGATACAGTAATTTCCAAGCTGTTGAAGTCTTCCAGTGGGCCACTGACAACATGATGTTCCAGTTACTCCGTTATGGAAAGATTGAGGAAGTAATCACTGGAATGGAATATAAAGCAAACTCAAAATACTAAATAGAACTTAAGACTAAAATGAGAGACCTGGGAGTGATGTGAGAAGATTTCGTCTTCAAGGATCACAAGTGTCACTATTGCAACCGCAAGGAAAATGACACTCAGCCAACAATGATACTTTAGTCACTTGTACTCTCTAGGCTGCAGTACTACTGTACTTTAGCAGCTCTCTTCAAGGCAGGAGAAATTACAGACCTGGAAAATGTGCAGAGAACCTCCATTACTCCCAGAGTAATGGAGGTTCCTCATGACAATAAAGGGCTTAGACGATGTAAATATCTCCGATGAGAAGCAAGGGTACAGTGGGTACACTAAGTATAAGGTAACAAGACTTTTCAACGCTGACCCTCGGAAAACACTCCAGGCAGAGTGTCCCAAGAAATATGAAGGGGAAACAGGCAGAGATACATTTGTTCGCCTGAGTGAACATCGAAGCATCTGGCAACAAGGACGAGGTAAATTTAGAATGCCTTTGACCTCTACAGAAACTCAACGGGACATCTGATAAATTTTAATAAGGCGGAGCTCATCTTCGATAAACCTGAGCTTGGGCGCTGTGTGGAACAAACAATACTGAAAGCTATAAGATTTAAAAACACTAGTTAAGCCCTACCTACTTTCCAACACAGGAATCATGTGACTTCGTGGACTACCTGACGGCATCTCTCAACCTCAATCACACTGTCAGATAACCCGTCTCTCACACCTCACTTGCAAGCCATATATACTGTTGTTCCCGACCTTTGCAAGTTTGAAGTGATCCAGATCTCAGGACTGAAACGTTTTCTATTAACTGGGTCTTAATGTTTGCTCATTAAACTACTCGTCGATCTGAATGACTTACTCTTTTATTCCTGCTTGCTGTTTAAGATTTTCGATTAGTTTCAGTTTTTGGTGAACTTTTGTCGAATATTTTTTTTGCAGTCCATTAAGTTTGTGGATGGGAACAAATGTCATTTTCCACAGTTTGTCGGTATCACCACACCACCATTTACAACCAAGATGCAGTCTGCCCATCCCTGTCCATCAAGATTGATGGACTGACCACATCGACTCAAGGTTGAGGGACTGATTACCTCATTCTCCTCCTGTTCTTCAAGATTCTCCTTTGTATGGACTGATGAAGCCACTGTGTGGCGAAACGTTTCCTCAATAAAGATACCCAAGAGTTGCACATGTGTCTAATTTATCAACATGTCGGTTCTCTGAACCATTCATCTACAAAGTGTAAATCTGAAGACCTCCCTATGAATCGTGTTAAAAGTCCTCATGTTTAGAAACATGCAGGATAGTGTGGACATGTGTAAGCGACAGCAGGTTGGTATGGATGTAGAGGCGTGTGCAAAAGCTAGCGGCTATTCGTACCATCCACCTTCCTCGCCTTTCAACACTTTCCTAGTAGCTCCTCACCTCATGCCTTCCTAACCTGATTATTCTTGACGAAATTTCTCCTTCATAATTCGCAAATTATATGTCAGCACAAATCATATTACAAACGTGGAATGATGAGCAGAAAAATAATTCAGACTCAGCCAACGCTGACTCGCTGACTGACGCTCACACCACTAACTGTATGCTGTTCCACTCTGCCCTCTGCTGTAGTCAGTCTCACACCTCGCTCTCCCCTCTGCTGTAGACAGCTTTACTATACCTCCTCACTCTTCCCTTTCCTGTGATCAGTTTTAGACACCGTCTCACTTCCCCTCTGTTGTGGACAGTCTCGGTGTAAAGGGCCCAAAACTTTTCAATTCCATTCTACATAAGGGGACTTCTCAACAGACCCCTGGCTATCTTTAAGAGAAAACTTCCTGATTAGGTGAATTGTGGTGCATAAGTTGGAGTGCAAGCTACTAGCACCACCAGCCTGGTCGATCATGCCATCAACTAGGTCATCTGGTTTGAGACCGGGCCGCGGGGTCGGTGACCTCCAGAATCGTCTTCAACTAACCAAATGAACAACCGTCCTGGGAAGGCAGGTGTTCCACTACCATCTTAATAATAGTCCCAGGGAGATAGTCGTTCCACCACCACCTGAACAACGATCCTGGGAAAATAAGTGCTCTACTTCTAACTGAACAAGGGTTTTGGAAAGACAAATACTCCACTACCAACTGAACGAAAATTTTGGCGTGATGTGTTACACTACCAGCCGGACAAAGGTTCTAGTGAGACTGGGGCGGTGACAGCATTACCGGGGGTCGTCTATCAGTGTCAGCAGGAGCACTAGTGATGGCCACTCCAGCGTCCACCAGATGGTCACCCTGGCATCATTTTCCTTATAGTCATGACCAATTATCCCTCAGAGCGGACCAATCACTACCATAATGTGTCCCATCTGCTACAAAACTGTCGCCGCAAATACAATCATACGACCACAATAACAACAATCTGAGTCGCTGTATTTCTTACCTTCCTACCCGAAGAACGAGCCCATAAAAAACCTATACATCCCCACACAACATAACAAGATAAATATTTTTTGAGGCAATCACATACATATGTAGAGTGGTGCAATGGCGGATCTGGAAAATACACAAGAAACATTTCACCTGCCTTACAAAAAAACTTTAATCAATTGCAATCCCAAAATAACAGGTGAGAGAGATTAAAATATATACTTGGAAGATGCTGGAGGGACTCCTTTTAAATCTACTACACACTGAAATTACAAGAGTGGGGTGCAAATAGGTTTACTACAAGGTGACTAAATAAATGTAAAGGGTCCATGACTTTTCAACACTCCTTTCAATTACCCATTCTAGAGGAAACTCGTTACGTTCCTAATCAGTTGGGCTGTGGCACTTAGGTCGAACTGCATGCAGCGAGTACCAACAGCCTGAATGATCAGGTCGTTAACACACATATACTTGCTTTGGGGACATTTTAATATTTTTTTAAATTATTAAACAACACATAACACTAGAGAAACTGCCTCGTTTCATATTATTATTAATTTAAAAAATGTACCGACCATTTTTCAGGCTAGAAGCATAAGATTGTCATAAAAAGGCTTGAAGCGAAACATGTACAAATAAAAAAAAAAACATTCCCGTCTGCAGCTGTGTTTGTGGAACTACTCATAACAGATGAGACTCAGAGGAGAGCTAGTATCCCGTTGAAGTAAACATACGTGCTGGGTGCGGTGGTGGTGTAGCAGGACTACATACCTCAGCATATATACATACGTGTGACTGGTTTCCAGAGACCTAGTGTCGCAGTCCGGAGGCCTGAGACTTCCTTGGTGACTATCTTACAAACCAAGGCCTAGTTAGCCATCACAACCTGGCTGGTGTCGTACCTTCTACAGGAGATTGTCTAGCCTCCTCTTCAAGACTTCTACCCATTTTTTCGGCAATATCACTTATATTTACTGGTAGAAAGTTTCAAGGTCGTAGACATCGAATGTTGACACAGTTCTCTAGTTTGGATTACTGCACCCCTAATTTTTCATTAGCTTTATTCTACACTTCTTTGATATATCTGGTAATATATACTATACATGGGAAATATATCTTTCTCCGTTCCAGAGAGCATATCCTAGGTGTTCTGAGGCGTTCCTAACAGTTTAATGCTTTACTGGTTATATGTGGGGTTTAAAATATCTCTGTATGTTCTATCTTAGATATATCCCCTGCCTTGAAATGAACTGTGAGTTTTTATAATCCAATACATAATTATTCCAGCCTTCGATACATTTCCACTTCGTGTTCTCTACACGATAAGCTTTTCACGTGAGCCCAACGTTCTATTAAAAGATTTGCCACTGTCTTTGTAACGCGCTCGTTTTGAATTCTTCGATCTTTTTGTATCAACTACTTGCAATTTGTCTTCCTTTTCTGTTATGAAAACATAACCATCAAGCACCGGACGAGCCTGGCCCATGACCGGGCTCCGGGAGTAGAAAAACTCTCGGAACTTAAACGTATATTAAAGGTATTTTCATATCAGACTGTAGTTCCCCATCCTTCTTTTTCTACTGAAGTAAGTCTGACATTAATTTCGGTGTCGTCCGTTAAAGATAATACAATGCTGAGGCTATTGTTTGTTTTTACCAGTGTCTGATATAAGGATGAGAAACATCAAAGGTGCTAATAACAGTACTTTGAGTTATTGAACTTTTAACTTTTCTCAAGTACAAGGACACAAGTGCATTAGTTGCACGTGTGTCCTTTTTACCTAACATATTGTCGGTAATTCTACCAAGATTATTACAACTTTTCTTAAGCAAGATTTGATTTAATTTACATTCTTATGATGTTTAATAGAAATCTGCGTCTAAGTACTGTCACAGTGGTGTGTGTCAGGGAGTGACAAAACAAATCATTCCCTGAGCTGATACTGTAATGCTTCCTTAGATCTTGTTTCCCGGCAGCATTCCTGGTCAGTTAGATATTGTTGGTGCAGACTGCAGATACCAGAACCTGGCTGGCGAGGTATCACTTACAGAGATTCGTCAAGATCCTTCTTTAAAACAGTTAATCAAATATAAAAAATGGTTATAACTATGGCCATAATTTTTAAAGGGGTGGACTGGTAAGCCAGTGGAAGGCCTCGGACCAGTCGTTGGAGCTTCTGGTCAGAAGACCAGAGGCTCCAACGGTGGGTCATCACCTAAGACCCGCGTCAGGAAACACATGTCCAGTTTCCTGACGAACCTTACCTAACCTTTAAAACAGTTACAGACCTGTTGGCAATTCCCCTTTTATCTAAATGGTGGAAATTCAAGAGTTTTGGCGACTTATTCTTAATATCTCCTAGTGAAAGTACTGTGTGGCAGCTTTTCATTTTGGGGATATTATATAATGTCTACCATGCCTCCAGGTTTTTTACGAATACCTCCTCCTGAAGATTAAGGGCCAATCACCTCCCTGATGTATCTTTCTCGTCTGCCATCATTGCAGTGAGATTTGAGGAACTTGTGTTTAACAGCCCAATGGGGACAAATATATAAATAGAACACAATATATGATAGAGAACCTAATTTAGAGACAAAATCTGGCTATAAAAGCATCCTTAATACTTCTGAAATCTTTTATTGCAAAACTTGTCTGTAATTTGCAGTCTCTACCATATAAAGCGTTCTATTTACAAAAGTTTCTGTGCTAGAATGGATCTGGCAGTAACTATCTTCTGTATATTCTTCAGGTCTACAATTTAGGCAGCTTTAAGCAAGGCTGTTAGTGTACAGCAATATTCCAGTGTAAAGCAGACAAGCTCCTGAAAGAATTCAAACTTGACATTTATTGTTCATCAACCTGTGACATACCTTTGACCGAATTCGAGAGTTCTACCCTTGCAACCCCTGGGGTCACACTTCCTTGTTGACTGTTTAGTCAACCAGATTGCTGCTGCTAGCGGCCTGCAGGCCTAGCTAGCTATCACAACTATTGTTACTCAGCCAAGACAGAAATGCATCATTAAGGACACGTGGAGCAACTTTCACCTCGACCTCACTATAATACGGATATGTAAACAAAGGTTATCAGGTGCGACGTGTGGAGCATCTCCATTCACACTGCCAAGTGAAAACATCTTGAGGTATTGATTTAACCGCAGTGGTTCCAGCAGCGGGGTACATTTCTCATTGCTCTCTCCTCATTATCACACTCGTCCCATTCATTATACCCACCTGTGTGTGTGTATACATGCTCCTATAATCATCCTGAGAACAACAGATCTTTTTAGACGTATTAAAGCGCTCAATAGGACACTTAAATACAAACAGCGACTACACAAGCGCAACATACATGAAGCAAGTCAAAATGCGAGAAACAAAAGTGTTGTAGAGGGGCGATGAGGGTAACAGAAAGATGTGATGTTCACCGCAGCCAGCGCAACAGAGCCTCCACAGCTGCAGCATCCACCACACTACCTCCACCTCCACGCTTAGTCTCACTTTATCACCAGTTACGTGTGTCACCGAGCGTACTGTCTAGCCACCGTCAGTATCCGGGGCCTCCACAACACTACTGCCGGAGGAAAACTGAACGCCGCTCTTAGTCTCCTGTAGCAGCTGCTGCACCTCCACCACCACCACCTCCTCCCCAGGTCCTCCACGCACGCGCTGCACGCACTACGCACGCCCCCAACACGTACCACGCGCCGACTGGTCCCGTAGGCCACTCAATATTTCCATCTTCCACACACTCCAAAACCTGCACCGCCCACTTCCACCCGGCACCGCCCACAACACCTCACGCCCACCCTGAGGGTCATGATGCATGCCTCCTCCTACCACTCACATTTTTACATATTTTATAATAATAATAAATAATAATAATATAATAATAATAATGTGGGGGGGGGGTAGCAGTAATGGTATACAATACCGACATGACAAAAAAGACACATGCAACATTTGAGTATCTTTATTATCAAGACGTTTCGCCAGGCAGTGGCTTTATCAGTTCAATACAAAGGTTATTTGAAGGGGTTGAAACTGGAGACAATGGAAGACGAGGCAATCTGTCCCTCAGCCTAGATGAAGGTGGTGATTCATCAAGACTACTACATATTTACTTTATGTGAATCGGTAAACCCCTGTGGGTTATTCCTCAAGGAAGACGTGGGGAAGAGTTGATCTTTCGTTGGGTATTCGCCACACGTTACAAAATTCTTACAAAACAGTCAGTATCAAATTCATTATTTTATCTGTAAAGTTATTTGTGGGGTAGACTAAATAATAATCAAAACTTGGTATACTCTGGTTGAATGGTTATAACACTGGCCCCACAAGCCAATAATCAGCAGTTCAGTAATATTCTCGCTGGTGAGATAGTGTTAGTTATTAACTTATTTAAGATTACTGTCCAGGATATAACTACATATACCCTTCCAGGCTGGTGCTATGAACTCCAAATGGTTTACAAGTATCTAGACAACTGAGGGAAATATATTGTAGTATGCTATCTTAAGGTGTGTGGTAGTGGCTCCTGACACACACACACACACACACACACACACACACACACACACGTCTGGTAACAGTACATCCTCCTAAGCAACGACAGTATTTCACTTTAGCTGAAGTGTTGGATATGACGTTGACACTGGCAAGAAAACTTGATTATTTGATATCGTATTTTCCAGTCCGCTCGGTGGGTCTTCATTTTCTGTTGGTGGTCCAAGACTATTCAACTTCCTACAAACAGATATTGTCAGAAATATTGCTGCAACAGGTGCCAAAGTTTTCAATAGGAAATTTTATCACTACCTTCACCAAGTACCAGATCAACCAGGCTGTCATGGATATGTGGGCCGCTAAAAGAAAGAGCCTGGTTGAACAGGCAAGACAAAAAGCCTGTCACCCGATTCGGCTGAGAGGGTACAAAAATTCTCGAAATCAATCACAGGTATATCACATATATAAAAAAAAAATTGCTTAAAACAGTACGTAAGAAATCGACGTTGGCTTTAAGAGAGATTAATGATAAAAGAGTGTCGTAGTTCCTGCACTTACACTACAATCCAGAGTGAAGCTAGTATATACAAGAAGGTAAGCAGAAAACATCAATAATAATTTAGAGAGCCTTCGTGTAAAGTGGTGAGTGAGAGTATGTACGTACCTAGCTGGTAGCAGCTCTGAAGACAACACTCCCAGAGCTCACTCAACGAACCAACTCGTACGCTGTAAGTTGAAGTAGATCTGTACACTAGACTTGAAGTACATCTCTATATACTACCTTGATGTAAATTGTATGCATTACCTTAAGATGTACTTTAAAGTAATAGCTTGAAGTAAACCTGAGGATGGGTATGTAACAAGTGTTAAGATGCCGATATGATGCAGTGTTTAATACGTCATTCCAGTTTATTAATGCGATGTAAGAATCACGAGGAAGTGCCTTAATAACGCCAGTGTAATATATAATAATTCTTATAACCCTTAATACAGTGGATGGTGTACTGCTATTGGCCAAGGAGGACGACACCCAAAGAAGAATCCTTGAATCTCCAATACTGAAAGTATGTATTGTGCCAAAACAAAAGCATTCACATTGCTAAACTCACAAACTAGTATTTAGTCACTTAGCCAAAATGCCAACTTACCTCATAATTTGTAATATTTTAAAGTTAAGAATTAATCTAAGCCTGCCCGAAATGCCTAGCCATGCTAGGTGTTCTAGTGACCCTCTCTGTAATTAATATTTTACTACATGTAAACCACATAATAACCAAATTCTGTAAACTCAGTATTATAATCCTTATAGAGAATAAACTATGAATTTTGAATTTTGGATTTTGAATCAGTATCTTCAACTTCAACAAACCTCTTACCAGAAAACCTCTTGGACGTTTGGGAATCTATGTGACTTAACTCACACCTCACTTGTACTTCACCTCACCCTTCCATACCAGGTGTGTGTGTGTGTGTGTGTGTGTGTGTGTGTGTGTGTGTGTGTGTGTGTGTGTGTGTGTGTGTGTGTGAGAGAGAGAGAGAGAGAGAGAGAGAGAGAGAGAGAGAGAGAGAGAGAGAGAGAGAGAGAGAGAGAGAGAGAGAGAGAGAGAGAGAGAGAGAGAGAGAGAGAAATATCTGTAAGGGTTCCAAGTGCATTTCTCTCACCTCACCAACTCTGAGGATAGCACTCTTGAAGCAGCTTGGTATGATACTTTAGTCACAAAAGTCGTGGATAACAACTTTAAAACATTTGCAACACCAATTCTTAAGCTGTAATCATTTTGTAAACAATTCTTCAAGAATGTTACCACACCACCTTTAGTGCTGCAGCAACATCTGCAACAGGTTGAACGTGTTCATACCCGTTAACCCTTTTGGGGCATAATTAATTGCCTGTTGTGTATCCATATGATCTTTCGCTACCGTCCATAGTATGGATACAGGGTGCACAATAAACTAGCAATTTTGTCGGCAAAATCTAATTATAATTATGTTCATTTCCCAGTAATGTCTTGGGGCTGAGTTTCGAACACTGGCTCTACTGTTTATATAACCTAGAGGCAGTTATGGCTAGCTATACAAAAATCACAACTAGCTAAAATGAGGACAGTTAAAAATCGATTTTCATCCTACTCCCGAGGGGTTCAACTGAAAAGGGTGTTCCAGGCCCGAGTGTTGGCAGGCAAGCCCGGCTCCAGGATATAGTCTTCCCCAACCTCAAAACAATATTTTGGCTCTGGATATCACAGGAAATCGATGCCAGCCGTGCCAGAGTTGATCAAAATTTCCTAAACGATTAATGGTACCTCCATTACGGAAGACCGCTGAGTCAGCAGCTGGTGCATGGTACCTGCCCTGACGATCACTTAGGCTACACTAGCACTAACTAGTCACCACTGCTCCAGCCACTAACGAAACTTTTCTTTCACACACTAGGCTCCACACAGACCCATTTATCACACCACCACCACTATCCACCACCCACACCCACATCCACACCCGCGCCGCCGCCGCTGCCACTATTCACACCCAACATCACCCTACTCCCAACACCATTACCAACACTACTCCCAGCACCACTCCTAGCACCACCACTCCTAGCACCACCACCACTCCTAGCACCACCACCACCACTCCCAGCACAACCACCAACACCACTCCCGCCACCAACACTACCACCAACACTCCCAGCACCACCACCACGCCCAACAATTTTCCAGTAACTTCACTACGTGTTCCATAAAAGCCTCACTGATCAAAGAAAGTAAGAGAAAACAAGACAATAAGTGCATAAATACCACAGCTCTTGTCACGATGACAAACCAAACAAGTTTATGAAGGGTCTTTGCCAGCTTTAAGCTCACCGGTCTCCACACGCTTCCAACAGTCGCCTCCATTACTCTCACACGCCCGGCCATCCAGCTCCCGTCTAAAGCTGCAGACGAAGAGTGGAAATAAGGGATAGAGCTATACCAGCAGCCAGCGTGACCTGCGAGACAGTTTGGGCAGCCTAGGCAGCCAGGAAGCTTAGGGCGCCTTACGAACAGCTGGGAGCCAGAGAGTGAGGGTGGGAGACCGCGGGACAAGGGGTTGGGGGCCAGAGGTGTGGGAGCCTGCGAGACAGCGTGGGGCCACAAGGCCAGAGGTGTGGGAGCCTGCGAGACAGCGTGGGAGCCAGAGGTGAGGGTGGGAGCCTGCGAGACAGCGTGGGAGCCAGAGAGTGGAGGGTGGGAGCCAGAGTGGAGTGTGGGAGCCTGCGAGACAGCGTGGGAGCCAGAGAGTGTGTGGGAGCCTGCGAGACAGCGTGGGAGCCAGAGTGAGTGTGGGAGCCTGCGAGACAGCGTGGGAGCCAGAGAGTGAGGGTGGGAGCCAGAGAGTGAGGGTGGGAGCCTGCGAGACAGCGTGGGAGCCAGAGAGTGAGGGTGGGAGCCAGAGAGTGAGGGTGGGAGCCAGAGAGTGAGGGTGGGAGCCCAGAACAGTATAGGACAGGAGTGCAGGGGGATCAGGAAGTGTGTGTAAACGAAAGAGAAAGAGCGTGGAGAGAAAAGAGATGGGTGAATGAGGGGGAACGTTAGAGAGGGGTTTGTGGTGTGTAAGAGAGAAGGAAGGAAAAGAGAAGAGGGAGTTACGGTAGCATTAGTGCTGCCTTGTATTCAAAGTGATGGTTGACGATCATTTATCTCCCAGTAACAGGCAGTCTCCCTTATCCCCCCCATACTAAACAACAACAACTTCCTACCTACCCACCTCACCTCCCACACATCACTACCTACCTACAAATCTTCCCCATACCCACAACACCTCCAGTACATACCTACCTACCTTCCTGCCACATACTCCCGTAACATCTCCGGTACCTACCTTTCTGCCCACACATTTTCGCAACACTTCCAGTACCTACCTACCCACCCACCTGCCTATCTTCTTGCACCACATCCATACTAGTGTTATTATTACTCTCAGAGAATGCAGCTCTGGGAATTGGCAAAGGTTCTCCTATGGTTCCAGAGTTCACAGCTCCAGCGACCCGATTTCATTCCAGGCTTTATCAATTAGAAGGTAAACAGTACATAAATAAAAAATTATATTCAAAGCTAGGGCAACACCGCCCTCTGAGTCACATGTAACTAGGAAAGAATAATGCTCGCCAGTGTTTTACACCTGCGTGAATGAGCCAGCATCCAGCCACGTGTGGATGACACCTGACGTCAGATGTGGCCACAGCGTGAACACTTGTACAGTTACCTCCTGGAGATGAAAGACGTCACAATCTCCACAACACTTGTACAGTTACCTCCTGGAGATGGAAGACGTCACAATCTCCACAACACTTGTACAGTTACCTCCTGAAGGTGGAAGACGTCACAACCTCCACAACACTTGTACAGTTACCTCCTGGAGGTGGAAGACGTCACAATCTCCACAACACTTGTACAGTTACCTCCTGGAGGTGGAAGACGTCACAACCTCCACAACACTTGTACAGTTACTTCCTGGAGGTGGAAGACGTCACAACCTCCAGAACCCTTGCAGTCTGCCGAACCTCTTTGCTTCACTTCTTTTCTATTTTCTATAAAAAGGAAGCTGAAAATATAGACCGTTGAACATCAATGTTTCCTGCTGCCCCCCGGTAGATCTGGTTTAGTTGGGTTGTGTCCTCGATGAACGACACTAATGCGAGCTCCAGTACTGTCTGACGATATTATACCTTTATTACTGTCTTTGCCAGATACGTCAATGAGAAAGAAAAGTGGGGCGAATATCACGAGGTTACAACATATGAATCATTCTAGGGAAGAAGATTGGAGCTAGTTCTATCAGGTTAAGAAATCAACATTAACCCAGGGAAGAAGATTGGAGCTAGTTCTATGATGTTAAGATATCAGCATTATCCCCGGGAAGAAGACTGGAGTGAGTACCTTCAGATTAAAACATCTGGATTATTCTGCGGAAGAAGACCGTGGAATTAGAACATCCGGGTCATTCTAGGCCCTAAAATTTAAGGGAAAAAAGAGAAGGAATATAAAGCAGTACCAAGACACATCACACACACACACACACACACACACACACACACACACACACACACAATCACTACAACACATACACAACAATCACATATATATATATATATATATATATATTGGACACACGCCCCAGCTCTGAGGAGCTGGATGAGATTTTCGCCTTATAATCGGTGATACACACGTAACATGTACCTTATATGCCACCTTTATATCAACAATGTATCTCTTAAATTTTCTGTACCATATTATGTAATAAAATACTCCTATTGGTAAATATATATATATATATATATATATATAATATACACATACATACTGAGAGAGAGAGAGAGAGAGAGGTAGGTAGGTGAAGCCGAGGTATGTAGTGAGGCAGCAGCAGCAGCCTTGGCTAGTGTGACACACTGTATTGTGGTCGCTCATTGTCACACAATATTTCCCGGAAACCTGGAACCCTGCGTGCATTCCGGCAGCCTCCCCAACACCACGCTGACATTACGAGCCAGCCATGCGTGTCAGCCATCACAACCTCATGGTTGTTACACCACCAACACTCCTTTCCTACACTCCAACACCTCTTCCATCCTCTCTTCCTACTGTCCTACACACCAGCGATCCTTGTATCCTCTCTTCCTACTGTCCATCAATCCCAGTCTGACGGTCAGGTGTGGACTTCTACTCTGGGGGTCAAAGTCTCAGAGCAGCTCTGCCCAGGATTAACACTGTCAGGCCAACTTCCCAGCAAAGACCCAGCAGCAGGTGAACACGGCCTCATTCGTCTCTCCTCGTAGCCCTTAACGCCTCAATACTCCCATGTAACTGCACTACCATAATTCTTCCGTGTGTTAATCACCTAACACTGGTAATCTCGCCATGGGTGGTGGTGGTAGTGAAGGTAGTGGCAATGGTGCAAGTGCAAATGGTGGAGGAGGTAGAGGTAATGGTGGAGGAGGTAGAGGTAATGGTTGTGTAGGAGGTAGTGGTTATGGAGGAGGTAATGGTGGTGAAGGAAGTAGTGGTGGTACTGATGGAAGCAGTATTAGTAGTGGTCGAGATTACATTTTATTTACCTGTAACTTGTTTCGAGTTTCTTTCAGGTGCGTATTGATATAGAGAGCGCTCTGAAAAGCTCGCACAGGCCTGAAGTTTTACGACTCACTCGACATAGGTTCAAGCCCCACTCGTTCCGTAGTTCGTAAGATCGCTAATTTTTCTAAGGTAAACTTCAATCAAGATTTCCTACGCACTCACCTCCAACCCTCACCCTCATCCCACTGCTTTCCTCAAAATTACCTGGTAAATACACTTATAACTCTCCTCACCATCATTACCATAACACAACATTCACGAAAATATAAACATTACCACAGCACTTAAAAAAATAATAATAATAAATACTACAGATGGGGCAGCTCGAGTTTAGCTTCGCTCTAGTGGTCATAATTACTTACATCCCAAGAAACAGGGAAGTAATAAATCTGAGATTAATACCAGAGTTATAATAAGCAAATGAATGCAGCAGCGTAAGACCCTTCTCCACCTGCGGAGGAAAAAAAAAGTAAAATGTGTTAAAAATATGACGACGTCTTGGAAGACTGGAAAGCACATGCCATTAGCTGCCACAGGCGACTTCCAGGTTGTTCGCAACAGATAACACTTGACACAAACCACATTCCATCAATTTAAAAATAATGCATAAAAAGTAAAACAGAGGCACCAGAAGCAACAAAATTCAGCGCTAAATTAACTTGAATTTAAAGTAAACACAAACAACGTCTGAGAGAACCATTCATCTAACAAGAACTCGTATAAAATTAAGTCTTTTCTAAAAATTATCTCTTATACTTTTAAAGATATATATTTTTCATTTATTTTAATGCAAAAATTAATAATCTTGTACCAAAAGAACCTTAGAAAACTTAACTAACCTTATTATAAGAGGCGCAATTTAATTTAGTCTAATCCAACTAAATATATTTTACATAAGTTTACAATAATTTAATAATAAACAAACATAATGAAATATATATTTTTCGTTAGGTTCAGAATGATTTTTGCGAAATAATTGCATACACAAATTTTTCCTTGCCTTATTCGGCAAGAAGAGCGTTGCTATTTAAGCCAAAATAGCAAGTTTTACCTATTCGGCACGACATATATACGTTATAATATAATATATATATATATATATTATATATATATATATATATATATATATATATATATATATTATATATATATATATATATATACAAACAACACTCATAGAAACACATTCCCAAACTTGAGATTATTCCAGTGGGATTTATGTTTCACTGTTCTATGTAGGCAGTTATAAAACATAACAATCTTTTTTCAGTTTTACTACTTCTTCTATACTCCTGCCATGGACCAGTCAAACACCAAAACAATATTCCTAAACGAGAGAACACACAACAATCTAAAGTGTAACATGGTCATATTCTCTACACCATGGTGAGGCCAACAATCTCGGAACCATCAATGTATGTTTCATGTCCGGTGGCGGTGCTAAAGCTCGATCAACAGGATGGCTCCGGTTCGAGTTCCGGCGGTGCAGAAGCATTTCGACACGTTTCCTTCACCTGTTGTCCTTTCACTCTTCAGCCAAATAGGTTACCTGTGTTCTAGTCGACTGTTCTGTCGCATTCCTGGGGACAAGATTAAGGACCCAATGAAATTAAAGTTAGAACAGTCCTGATGACATGACTTTTCTTGGGTTATCCTGGGTGGCTAACCTCCGGGTTAAAATCGAACGAATCTTATCTTATCTTAATCCGTCATTTCTTCTAATGTATCATTCTTACTACTACTACTACGTGTACCAACAGCCGTCAAAGAGGGGTCAGGCCGTGAGGATGATTATCCTTACTCCTACCAATCATTCATGCCAATCCATTTTTTTTTTGTCTTTAGAAATGCATTTGTGTCGTGTCATTCATCAGTTACGATCTGGGACCTGGCCGCGAGGGCGGTAACGCCAGAATCGTATTCTGGTAATCTTCAGGTATTCACCACCTATGACTAACTGAGACTCGCCTCGCTACTCGCTAAACAAAAGTGTCAGAGACACGAGCAGCCACACATTACTATCATACTCATGCGCTGGAGTGGGAATCCTCGGCAAGTGTCAGCTCTTGCTTCAACCTGTACCCTGACCTCTGTGGAAGCCCTCATAGTTCCCAACAGTTGCGCAACTTTAACAGTTTTCCTATATGACTGAGAAAGGGCAAAGCTGCAATATGCACACACAAGATGATGTCAGGCAGCAAGGCTGCCGCCTTCGCCTCCTCCTCTCTCTCTCTCTCTCTCTCACACATATAATTAAACATATCACTGTGTGCAGATAATCAAAAACTAATGAAAAAATTAAAATAAATACTGATGAGGGACAAGGAAAAAAAGAGGGCCCCTTTTATACAGCTCTAAATATGGCGCCGATTGTCATTCCCTTAACGCAACTGCTGTACGAAAATGGCGATAACGGCGGCGCAGCGGTAAAAGCACCGAACATAATGAATAGTGACTCAACTGAAAGGCAACACAAACGTGGAACACCAAAAAGAGGTGCTGCATACTCGGGGCCCTCCTGCTACTGCTGAACGTGGACAAATTGTAAGATAAATCAAACAAATGGTTACTTGAATTCAACCCCAGCAAATGCAAAGTTGTGAAAATTGGGTAAGAAGACCGGAAGCTGAGAAAAGACTCGGGAAACAGAGACTGCAAACCTAGGGGTTAGCAACCTGCCGAGCATCGACAGGAGCACACATCAACCGATTAACTTCTGTAGTGAATGCTCGTTTGGCAAATCTAAGAGCAGCTTTAAAGAAATCTCAACAAAAGCCAACAGCCAGCAGTAACAGCCTGGTTGATCAGGCCTTGATCCTCCAGGGGGCCTGGTCTGGGACCAAACCGAGGGAGCGTTAACGCTCCCCCACCCACCGGAAACGTACTTCATATATTCTTCGGTTTCATGGTCATTCACGACTCTATATACATGTATTAGGCTCGTCTTGGAGTATGCAGTTTGAACCCTCACCTGATAACGCATGTTAAGACACTGAAGAAGTGCAGAGGTATGCAACGAGACTGAGCTCATTGTAAATACGTAGGGGTCATACAGAGCCTGAGGCAAGATTTCCCTGGTTACAAATGACCAAAATTTCCCTGGTGATTCACTCATTAACCAGTCAACTGTCACACATCTTGGGATGGGGCGATACCAACATTTTTGCTCACATCGATACAGATACCCAAGTTGAGGCTGATGCTGTACTATCAAATTTAGTAGATACTCACCGATACCATCAAAATCAGCTGACACCTATACTTCGGCACATCCCTATATAAAATATGTAATATAGACAATTATATGAATTACATATATGCAACGGATGGAAAATTATTAAACTACATTCCGCTCACCAGGAGGACAAGTGTCTTAATTAATTTATGTACTGCTGCTGCTCGTCGGCCACAGGCTGCAAAGTCATTGATCTGTAATACTGACACTGTTTTCCAACCTGTCATTCCGTGGCCTTGGCTATCGTCGCCTTTTTTGTGATTTCTAAACGAGAGGTCGTCTGTCATTATTATTAATCCTCCTCCTCATCCTCTTTTTAAGTGTTTCTGCTCTACCATGAAAAGTTTCATCTGCGTTTTGTATCAAATTCAGACTTCAAATTTAAATCTTTGTTCAAAGGTGTGGTGCACTGCAACATAGTGTGCATATTAATTGGGACAGTGATGAAATAAGACATTTATTTGGAAAATTAATGCTTATTTGAAAAATAAGTATAAATATAATTTATTTAATAAGAGATATGACTATAACTAGCTTTTATAAGCATTGCTACATGCTTTGGCATAAAATCGACCAAATGTGAACACATTTTGGCAAGTTCTTCGTCATGGTACCACATCCTAATACAGCAGCGATTAGCTCCCCACAGTTGAACAGCTCTGTTTCGTGATTCTGCGTTTGGAAATTGCCCATAGATTCTCAATTGGGATGAGGTCAGAAGTTTTCAGGCCAACTTAGAACGCTCTCTTCGAATAATGTCAGCATTTTTCTCGAAATGAGGCATAGGGTCAAGATCCTGCTGGAAAATGCCTTCTCCGTCAGGAAAGTCTCTATACATAAATGGGAAGCAAATGAGTTGCCAGGACTGCCTTGTATTTGTCACTGTTCATCGTTCCCCCAACAATAACAAGCAGTCCTTGGCCTTTAGCAGTAAAACTATACCAAAACATCTTAGGTGGGTGTTTTGGCGCTTGCTGAATGTGTCCATTCTGAAGAGGTTCGCCTTTGCTCCATGTCACTACCACTTATCTGTATCCATGTACTTGAAAAAGTGAAAACAAGTACATCAAGAAGAAAAACAGTATCCTGTTAACAGGTGACAATGAGTAGGATCTAAGGTTGGTCATTAACACAAGACTCACTAGAATACCGCACCAAGGCAGTACTGAAATATTACACAGTACTGTTCCATGTCATGAGACCTTATAACTCTAAGGATGAGGATACGATAAAAAAAAAAAACTTCATAATATGGTTACACAATGGGAACAAATAAAATATACAAAGCAGTGGTGTTGGTTGTTGGGAAGAAAGATGACTGGTGATGAGAGAGGAACAAGAGCTGGGCTGGGCACAGGGTAGGCAGCTGAAACACTCACACTAATATAGGTCAAGGCTGGCGAGGGAAGGCAGCTCGGCCTGCAATCATCAACACATCTCTATATATAGTGGCACCACGTACGGATATTGTCCTGGCCACCTCCTTGCCCCGCGACCCTTCACACAGCAGCCACCACCCATCTGCCTCAAGTTTCCCTCTCAACTAATGACAACTTGATAGGTTTTTGTTTAGGCAGGTATCCCAGTGCCTAAACCCCTCCTCCCAATCTTGGTATATCTAAAGAGAAATAAACTTCATCGAACAGTCATGGACCGATTTTTCCATCACCATTACCTCTTCTTGTTTTAAGAAGTGTAGGTGTGTGTTGAAGAAATGAGAGCATGTTCATGTGTGGGTGTGTATTGAAGAAGTCTTGAGGCGAGTTGAAAAATAATGGGAATCATGTTCAAGTGTGAGGGGTGTGTTGAAATTTGGGTAGGG
This sequence comes from Cherax quadricarinatus, assembly GCF_026875155.1. Lineage (NCBI taxonomy): Eukaryota > Metazoa > Arthropoda > Malacostraca > Decapoda > Parastacidae > Cherax > Cherax quadricarinatus. The sequence continues at coordinate 41,850,169 of NC_069425.1, read as the reverse complement.
GGGGTTGAGGAGATTGTGTGGGGTGTGGCACCATACAGGAGGGCAGTAGGATAAAAGGTGTGGGAGTAAGTTGTAGTGTTTGCTAGAGTCAATTATACGAGTATGAGAATGAATTATAAGGGAGTAGGAACAAGTGTAGTCATGCTAGATGGATCTGTAGTATTGTGGGCTGGGTGATGTTAGGTAAGATTGGCCAGGAAACAGGACAAGTGTTTCCTGACTCAGGTCTTAATCATATGATGACCCGCCACTGGAGCTTTTGGTCATCTGACAGAGGTCTTCCGCTGGCTTACCCGTCCACTCCTTTAATAGTTTAGGTTAGGCTTCATAAAAGAGTGGCAGGCAAGGCAGACTGCAAAGTACCTCCAGTGCAAAACGTAAATGTAATATGCAATTACATCCACTAAGACATAACTCCGTAAGTATAGGAGTACAAAGTTCTTCAGCAACTTCATTCCCAACAAAACAAATTACAGGGACCTGTAGTCTATATAGGGAAAAACTTGTTAAATTCTACAGCCTGTTCCTGAGCATCCGGTCTGTGGTGCCCATGTTGAACTTCAAGAACCAACAGTGACTCATCAGTTCGTCAGCCAGGAGGCCAGGTCAGGACTAGTTCACTGGGGAAGATGATCCCTGGAAGTACTCCAACATCTACCGCCTTCCTTTTTTTTTTAACAAGCTTGGATACACACACAGTACGCGGCTACCCTACACTTATGATATTTACGTTGCGGTTTCCCTGGCATACTCCACCACACAAGACGGGTTTGTAGCTTAAAGAAATTTATCAGCCACAGCTGGGAGACTTAAGTATGGAGATGAGAATATCGTTAATCATTAAAATATCAGATAAGTAACAGAAAAGGGTGTGAGAAAAGAAGGGCATAACTGAGGGAAGAGAGAAGTGAGAAAGTTAATGAGGAGGAGGATGAATGCCAAGACAGTGAGCGTAAGAAAAAAAGTGTTGAGGTGGAAAAGGATGTTTAAAAATGGAGATGAATGGGAAAAAGGGAATAAATGGGAAGGAAATGTGGCTACATCAGCAGTGTACTGCTACCTTATTCAACATGATAGTTACACACTGAGAACAAAAGCTATGTTACCCTGTCATATTCCATCACGCAGGATGAGGCTCGAAGTGTTGAAATCTGTCTTGGTAGCAAGGGAGTGAGTGGAAAACAAAGGGGTGAGTGGAAATCAAGTGGGTGTGGGGGAAATAAGGGGACAAAGCGAAAATGGGGGTGGGTGCGGCAGTCGGGAAAGGGGAGAGGGAAAAGTTTAAGGTCTATCGACTGCAGGTGAGACATTAAAGTCGTAATTCAGTTAGGTAAAAGGACACAAGTGGAACGAATGTGACATTTTATTGTGGCAACGTTTCGCTCTCCAGGAGCTTTATCAAGTTGCATACTAACTTTCTTAAAATAAGAATAAAAGTCAAACTTATGTGTTATCTTATTCATGAGGATGCTTCCACAACTCTTGCTGTGGTATATCAGTGAAAATGTTGAATAAAGGCTTCCTCTGTGACATTACTGAGGGCCGGGGTAGAGTATTCTAAAGGCGAGGAAGAGGGGAGATTGTTTGGTTTTGGAGGAAAGGGGAAGAGCAAGGGTGGAGGAGGTTGCGGAAGGTGAGAGCGAGAGGTATAAAAAGAGAGAGTAAAAGTTTTGGTATTTTACCTATTGGTTAAAAAAAAAATCTTAAAATCATTATAAATACTGACTTCGTTCATTGGTTGATTTTGCCACAAGTTGCAATTATTTTGTAGTCATAATAAAGTTGGAAACAAGTGTGGAAGACGAGTGGTCTTCCCCGTTACACGCTCGTTCTGCTCTTTGAGAATAATGACTTGACAATAAATGTTAGAATACGACAATATGGAAACATAAACATATGCAGTTTAATGTGTCCTTTATTGACAACGTTTCACCCACACAGTGGGCTTTTTCAAGTCACAAACAGATCTACCTGACTATAAATGCTCCCGTACCTTCCACCCCAGGTAGATCTGTTTGTGACTTGAAAAAGCCCACTGTGTGGGTGAAACGTTGTCAATAAAGGATCACATTAAACTGCATATGTGTTTATGTTTCCAATAATAAACTATTTGACTGGGCTGGTTCCCCCTCCCCCCCCCCCCCAAAAAAAAAAAAGACCAACAGAGAAATTATAGAATACAAATTTCTCACTTCAAGGCAAAGGTTCTGCATGCAACAACATGAACTTGTTGAAACTCCAAAAATATCTCCAGAACCACAAATTTATTATAGTGAGAGAGAGAGAATGTGGTTTGTGAGTGAAAGAATGCGAGAGAGATTGTGTGTGTGTGTGTGTGTGTGTACTCACCTAACTGTGGTCGCAGGGGTCGATTCGCAGCTCCTGGTCCCGCCTATTCACTGGTCGCCACTAGGTCTACTCTCTCCCTGCTCCACGAACTTTATCATACCTCTTCTTAAAGCTATGTATGGTATGTATGCCTCCACTACCTCACTTTCCAGGCTATTCCACTTCCTGATAACTCTATGAATGAAGCAATACTTCCTAACATCCTTGTGACTCATCTGAGTCTTCAACTTCCAATTGTGACTCTTTGTTGCTGTGTCCCATCTCTAGTACATCCTCTCTCTGTCCACCTTGTCAATTCCTCTCAGTATTTTATATGTCGTTATCATGTCCCCCCCTCCCTGTTTCTCCTGTCCTCCAGTGTCACCAGGTCGAGTTCCTTTAACCTCTCCTCGGGCCTAGTCTAGTTACAAACCTTTGCACTATCTACTTTCTTGATGTGCTTGGCTACTTGTGGGTCCCAAAACTGGTGCTGCATACTCCAATATGGGTCTGACGTATATGGTGTACAGGGTCCGGAACGAATTTTTATTGAGATGCCGGAATGTTATTTTTAGGCTCGCTAGTCGCCCATATGCTGCAGCAGTTATTTGGTTGATGTGCGCCTCAGGGGGGAGGAGAGAGGGAGAGAGAGAGAGAGAGAGAGAGAGAAGAGAGAGAGAGAGAGAGGGAGGGAGGGGGCAAAACATTTCAGCAATAAAGTGTAGCACATGCGTTTTATTCATAAATAGGTACCATGAAAGCCAGTTTTAACAAGCATCTTGCAAGGTAATTCACGACGATCTGTTTTACCACAGGTTGTATGATATGAATCAATCATCGCCGGATGGTAGCTTTACCAGTGGCCTTTCTGTGTTAGAAACTACGTAACTGATGAACCAGAAAGATGGAACATGGATGAAATTTGGGATGGGACGATACCAAAATTTTGGCCGATACCGATACGAATTTTATATTTTTAAAATTATAATGACTATTTCAATATACAAGAGAATGCTGTTTTTAACCGATAGCAACACCAATAAAATGGCCGATACCGATACTCTGGCACATCCCTAGATAAAACTAATTAGTTTGGTATATTGGTCAAGGTGCATTATCAAGAGACTAAATCCAGGGGTGAAGGGTGCATAGTGTACTGACAGGTATACAAACGAAAACTGTGGCTATGAGTGACTAGAGCCAAAACGTAAAAGGAGTGGCGACAAACATAATGATAATAACCAGCGTGGAGCGGAGTACAGGGAGTAGAGCAGGAGAACAATACGCTGGTGGCTCCGGCGCACAACATGGCTGGCCTGCACCTCCTTACCACTCCAAGTAAACACTGACGCTACCTTGTGCTGGTTCCTGCCTTACCTTCTCGTCACTCAAGTCTGTCAGTGCTTACACTCACACGGCTCTTCGAAAGTGTAACGCTGAGTAACGCGTGAATAACAGTGCTACACTACAAAACCACTAACATTAACACTAGTTTTAGACATGACAAATTTCGCCTTACAAACAGTGGCAAATAAAGCAAGAGAGAGAGAGAGAGAGAGAGAGAGAGAGAGAGAGAGAGAGAGAGAGAGAGAGAGAGAGAGAGAGAGAGAGGGGGGGGCAGTGTGTATCTTCCTCGACAAAAAAAGAAAGTATTTGACACAAAATGTTTCTATACAAACTGGGTAGCTGAGAAGATGGTGATCCTGTCGTAAATATGGAGGTGACGGGATTACTATTCAATAACCGCAGGAACTTCGAGAAACTGATTAATACATATTTACATTAATACAATAACCACCAACACTCAGTGTCTACACTTGATACGCTACACTCGTCATCCTGGCCTTTACACCACGCCCTAAGTCCGTTACTCCCCTGTCAACCAGAGTGGCCTTGACAAATTCCACAACATATTTAGTGGCCGCCTATTCCAAAATGAGCATAACGTGTAGATGACACACCGCATATTCACTTATTTGTGCTTGCAGGGGTCAATTTACGACTCCTGGCCCAGCCTCATAAGTCTTATCGACTCAATTTTACCAAGCTTACGAAGCGCTCTAGCTGCAGTTTCGGCCGGATGTCGAGGGGTATACTGTGTTTTGCTCGAGTCAGACTACTAGTAAAGAGAAGGAAAGCATAGATACGTCATGACACGAGAATGAACAACGATAATAAATCAGTGGTTGAGCGTGCATTGCACCGTCACAGAGTTTATTTTACATTTGGTGGAGCGGAGCAAGGTGGGAGTGTCCCTGGGTGTGTATTGTCTCTACCTCTCACCATTAGTCTCACATTTCCCTCCCACATGCACCAGAAACGTGTAGAATAAGATAATGGCACAATACTTACTCAATTTTCTTTAAATATAAAAACGGTGTATGCACAGACCTTACAATCAAGCTGCCCCTATTTCCCCCTATCAAAAATAGTGACCAGGTGTTAGTCGACCGTTGCGGGTTGTATCCTTGGAATAAAAACTGTGCAAATATGTAAGAAACTTCAGTTCCATATGAAAGGTTTTGGATAAAAGATACTCTACCCTGGTGTACTGCTTGTTCACACTATTATCACTGCCTACAACGGTTATAACGGTACAATATTAATACATCTCACTCTCACCGTAATTATCAGAGTTGTACATGAACGGTATACAATGTCGACAAGATGAGGAATTAGACACATGTGCAACATCTGGGTATCTTTATTTGTAGACGTTTCGCCAACTAGTGGCTTTATCAATACAAAGATATAATATGAGGACTGTAAAACTATACACAAAAGATGAGGTAATCAGTCCCTCAGCCTTGTAGTTGAAGAGCATCGTAGTCTTGTAGTCTTTAAGACTACGGTGCTCTTCAACTACAAGACTGGGGGACTGATTATTTCATCTTTTGTATACAGTTCTACAATTTTCACATTATGTCCTTTTGTTGATAAAGCCACTGGATGGTGAAACGTCTACCAATCAAGATACCCAGATGTTACACATATCTAATTCTTCACTAATTATCCGAGTATCTACTTTTTTTTTTACCAGATACTGATGTTTATGCCCCTAAGACTGAAGTGCCACTGCTCTTTATTACATTATTATTCAATATATGAAGGTGTGGAAGGGGTCGTGTGGTCTGAGCGGTATGCTATTCTTGAGTGTTCAAATAACTTACCGCTGACCATGTATCCGCTACATACCATGTACAAGAGTCACTACATTCGAAAGTGCTCACGAGCACGGAGGGGCGTAACTCACCAACATTACTATTTTGTTTTAAGAGCTATACACCAGATACACCAAGCCAAACATTATAAGTTGCTTGGTTAATCCGGCATCTAAAGAGCTACGAGAGAGAGAGAGAGGACAGATGAGAACGAAGGAAGAGATACATTGAGAGAGAGGAGCACGGAGAGGCGTAGAGAAGAAGAGAAGAGGAGAGAAAACAGAGAGAAGCAAATAAAGTGAGAAGAGATAGAAGAGAGAGAGAGAGAGAAAAGAGAGAGAGAGAGAAGAGAGAGAGAGAGAGAGAGAAGAGAGAGAGAGAGAGAGAGAGAGAGGAGAAGAGGAGGGAGAGAGAAGAGAGAGAGAGAGAGAGAGAGAGAGAGAGAGAGAGAGAGAGAGAGAAATGATATATAATACCGAAATGATGAAAAAAGGAAGACAGATGCAGTGTAATGTGATAATACGTTTCGCCCACACAGGGGCTTTGATCAAGTCAAACAGATCAACCTGGGGAAAGAGGATGAGCCATATATACGTCACTACACTAAGGGGCGACGTCAATTCGTCCCAGAGATTTGGGGTGGCTATGTGGTTCGAAAGAAAGGGGGGACTAGACTTGTTTTGAAGCGTAGCTATTACTGTTTTTTTGGGGGGGAGGGTCTTAAGACAGGGGTAGTGCACTCCCCTTGGTGTCACCCCTGCCTATATATATAGGCTCACCCCTTCTTCCCAGGTAGATCTGTCTAAGACTTAAGAAAGCCAACTGTGTGGACAAATCGTTGTCAATAAAGAATAGAATTATACTGCAAGTTTCTCCAGCACAAGAGACTGTCAACCAGGATAATTTACAAAGCGGTGGGGAGGGGGGAAATGTAGTAGTGTATTCTAGATAATCTGAACAAAAACTCTTGTGAGGCGGGTCTTTAGACGTATCATGACCCGCTTAATGAAACTTTTGGTCGTTTGACAAGGTCTTCTACTGGCTTACTGGCCCTCCTACTAAATATTAAATATCACATCATATGCCCCAGATTTTCTACTCACAGAGCCCCGTCCTGGGACAAGCTTATCTGGTGCTTGCCTAATCAACCAGGCTGCTGGTTGATCTGGCACCTGGTGGAGATACTTGTCCAGTTTCTACTTGAAGACATCTACACTCGTCCCAGCGGGCAAGCTGAGGGAACAATGAGGAGAGGCTAAAAAAAATTCCTTCGCGTCAGTTAAGAAACCAGGAGTCTCGTCAGAGAAGACGAGGACAGACGGTTTAACATGGGAGGCACGAGGACAGGTTTGACAAGGCACGAGAACAAGGGGCAGGGATGGAAGCCGAACATCATGTTGAGCAAGAGAAATGTCAGTAGATAATTCTTCAGTGTAATGGTAGTGAGTGGTGCCGCCTGAAATGCTTGTGAACTACATGGTTTCACAAGAGCCTAAAAGACAACGAATCAACTAGAGAAGTTGTCAAGCCCTGGAGAAAGTTCAGGATTAGCGGGCTTGTGATGCTTATATGGACCTACACGCAATAATAATAATAATAATAATAATAATAATAATAATATATTCATTTCTACAGGTACATGTACATGGTATACAGACTATATAAAAAGCCCTTGTTATGCAGAGCATTTCGGGCAAATTAGGTCAATTTTGTCCCAGGATGCGACACACACCAGTCGACTAATATCCAGATACCTATTTTACTGACAGGTGAACATGGACAACAGGTGTCTTAAGGAAACATCCTAATGTTTTCACCCGTACTGGGGATCGACCCCCGGACCTCAGTGTATGAGCTGAGTGCGTTAGCAACCACCAACAGCCTCAGTGATCAGGCAGAACAGGAAGGTTTGATCTGGGAAACCAGGCAGCGGGATGATCCCAGAAACCATCTTCAGCTGAGACATTGTTTATGTTTGGTATGAAATGAAAGACAGGTGGAAAGCTTGAGTAAATTAACAGCGGGGAGAGTGGCTTGGGGAAGCCAGCCAGAGCCCAGCGGGGAGAGTGGCTTGGGGAAGCCAGCCAGGACCCAGCGGGGAGAGTGGCTTGGGGAAGCCAGCCAGAGCCCAGCGGGGAGAGTGGCTTGCGGAAGCCAGCCAGGACCCAGCGGGGAGAGTGGCTTCGGGAAGCCAGCCAGAGCCCAGCGGGGAGAGTGGCTTGGGAAAGCCAGCCAGGGCCCAGCGGGGAGAGTGGCTTGGGAAAGCCAGCCAGGGCCCAGCGGGGAGAGTGGCTTGGGAAGCCAGCCAGAGCCCAGCGGGGAGGGTGGCTTCGGGAAGCCAGCCAGAGCCCAGCGGGGAGAGTGGCTTGGGGAAGCCAGCCAGAGCCCAGGAGGGAGAGTGGCTTGGGGAAGCCAGCCATAGCCCAGGAGGGAGAGTGGTTTGGGGAAGCCAGCCAGGGCCCAGGAGAGAGTGGCTTGGGGAAGCCAGCCACAGCCCAGCAGGAATAGTGGCTTGGGGAAGCCAGCCAGGACCCAGGAGGGAGAGTGGCTTTGGGGAAGTCAGCCAGCCACAGGAAGAGTGGCTTGGGGAAGTCAGCCATAGCCCAGCAGGAAGAGTGGCTTGGGGAAGCCAGCCAGGACCCAGCGGGGAGAGTGGCTTGCGGAAGTCAGCCATAGCCCAGCAGGAAGAGTGGCTTAGGGAAGTCAGCCATGACCCAGCGGAGAGTGGCTTGGGGAAGCCAGCCAGGACCCAGCGGGGAGAGTGGCTTGCGGAAGCCAGCCAGAGCCCAGCGGGGAGAGTGGCTTGCGGAAGCCAGCCAGAGCCCAGCGGGGAGTGGCTTGCGGAAGCCAGCCAGGACCCAGCGGGGAGAGTGGCTTGCGGAAGCCAGCCAGAGCCCAGCGAGGAGAGTGGCTTGCGGAAGCCAGCCAGAGCCCAGCGGGGAGAGTGGCTTGCGGAAGCCAGCCAGGACCCAGCGGGGAGAGTGGCTTGCGGAAGCCAGCCAGGACCCAGCGGGGAGAGTGGCTTGCGGAAGCCAGCCAGGGCCCGTTGCCCTTATTTAGTGCTTCCTGACATGCTAGTTTCCTTACTTCACAAATGTTACACAAATAACTCGCACATAGGAGAGAGGAGCTTACGACGACGCTTCGGTCCGACTTGGACCATGTACAAAGTCACGCTAACAGAAAAGAGTGAGGAAGCCAGCGTGACTTTGTAACTGATCCAAGTCGGACCGAAACGTCGTCGTAAGCTGCTCCTCTTTCTCCTATATGCAGGATATTTGTGTATTGTTCCAGTCATGGTACTGTGCTTTTTTGTACTTTATAAATGTTAGTTCCTTTACTTTATAAATGCTAGCTTCCTACGTCTTTCAAAGAGGTGGTCGAAAATTAAAAGAAATTTGACAAGTCTGAACACTGATGACCTGTAGCACGAGGTCTAGCACCCTTATCCAAGGCCAGAGTTGAGTACACAGCACCCCGGATCACTGAGGCAACAAGAGTACACAGCACCCCGGATCACTGAGGCAACAAGAGTACACAGCACCCCGGATCACTGAGGCAACAAGAGTACACAGCACCCCGGATCACTGAGGCAACAAGAGTACACAGCACCCCAGATCACTGAAGCAACAAGAGTACACAGCACCCCGGATCACTGAGGCAACAAGAGTACACAGCACCCCGGATCACTGAGGCAACAAGAGTACACAGCACCCTGGATCACTGAAGCAACAAGAGTACACAGCACCCCGGATCACTGAGGCAACAAGAGTACACAGCACCCCGGATCACTGAGGCAACAAGAGTACACAGCACCCCGGATCACTGAGCACAAGAGTACACAGCACCCCGATCACTGAGGCAACAAGATACACAGCACCACGGATCACTGAGGCAACAAGGTAACCACCGGATCACTGAGGCAACAGAGTACACAGCACCCTGATCACTGAAGCAACAAGAGTACACAGCACCCCGGATCACTGAGGCAACAAGAGTACACAGCATCCCGGATCACTGAGGCAACAAGAGTACACAGCACCCTGGATCACTGAAGCGACAGAAGTGCCCAACACCCAAGTTCACTGAAGCAACAATCACCCACATCATACTCACGGTTTAATACACTACACACAACACTACATTCGTAAATTACAGTACACACAAGACTGCGAAATACATTACAATAAAAATAATTACGATAGGATGGGCTGTTACGTGATATCCACTCGTAACCTGTCTGTTTCTCCCACTACATAACACTTTTTTACTGTCTAAACCTTTCCTCGAATAAGCGTCCCCAATTGTATGTAGGCAAGTGTCCTTTTGTAAGCAAGTGTCCTTTCCATAACCATTTCATTAGTTCTTTACTGATAGAGCAAATAACTTAGGGAAGTTACCAATGAGAAAGTGGTCTACCCTGCCCAGTGAGAAAGTGGTGTACCTTGCCCAGTGAGAAAGTGGTCTCCCTTGCCCAGTGCACCTGTACACGCGCACGCACGCGCGTATAACTGCATGAGGAAGAGGTGGAAGCAAACATACAACTTCAAGGAGCAGGTAAGACAAGGCCAAAAAGGCCAGAAATCAGTAATGTATTTCAAATAATGATACCCAGATGTTGCACATGGGTCTTAATTTTATCACAAAGTAGTTTATAAGGTGATGTCAAGAGCTGTGTCTCAACCCCCCGGCAAACAACTCTGAGTTCGTAAAGTAAAAGGACACAAGTGCAACTAATGTGACATTTATTGTGGCAACGTTTCGCTCTCCAGGAGCTTTATCAAGCCATTGTAATGGCTTGATAAAGCTCCTGGAGAGCGAAACGTTGCCACAATAAATGTCACATTAGTTGCACTTGTGTCCTTTTACTTTACATATTGTCGGTAATTCTACCAACTTTATTACAACTCTGAGTTCACAAACAAGCAAATTACTGTAAGCACACACAGATCATCTAACTTCAGCCAACAAACTTCAATAGAATTCAAGAACTTGAACAAAGATTCCGTCATAATTTTATGCAGAGCCACTACCTGGTCAACCACCTTTTAAGAACAAATCAAATATCATTATTGCATTTTTCGACGTTGGAGAATGTGTGTGTACTGAGCTGAATATAATATAAAGTTAGATTGATAACAAATGCACAAGAAACATGCAGGGAAACCTACAAATTCAGATTTGTCATTAGGACGGGAAATACTTCTTTTAGTCTTAATATGATAGGAAATGGAATAGGTTAAGTGAGGCAAACTCCTTACACAGTTTCAGGAGTAAATATACCAAGGACCAGGAAACAAGAATCAGTAATAGCTTCCAAAAGCTTTAGCTGGAAGGTCCTGGAAAAATCGACTTAACCCCCATAAAAGTAAATCAGGAATTACAGTACTACTGTGCGGCGAAGAGACGAGTGAAGTTTCGAGTGTGTACATTACCATTTACTAAGTTAGCGGAAATCTGAGAGCTGTGTCAAGGCTGGCAAGCGGCCCATATTTACACCCAGGGACGAGACAGTTGCTGTGAGAGCACCTGACTGACCCTCACCTATAAGTAACGAATGCTGCAAACTTTCCATCAAGGTAGTCCACATAAATTCAAATTAAAAATATTTATATTTATTAAGGATGTAGGTAAGACTAGTTGACAATGTAATCCAAATGACAGGAAACAAATAAAAAAAAATTAATGGATTTTTTTTAAAGAGGTTAGATAGATAAAAGAATGAAATGGATTTGCAAAATCGCAACGACACGACTGTAAACAACTCGCAGCACGGAAGTTTCGAACCCACGGCAATCCAGTCCTAAAACCGCCATTAGGGAAGCCTGGCCTCAGACCACACTGTAGGATTAAAAAGTCCTCGTAACCGGTTAAAGCACAGGTAAAACAACAAGAGTCACAGCAGTGAGGGAGAGTAGGCAGGTCCGGAAGCGTGGATTACGTCATGGCCTGGTCACTGGTATGGGTCCGGGATACCCACTACTACTACTACCCTCCACGCCTATCTCACCACTATGGTACTTCCTCTACACCACACTCAATTAATACCTCTTTTATGAATTACAACTGAGTATTACAGTAGCTGTGTGCTGTACCAACACCAGCTCCTCCTAGGTTATTACATGTACATGATATAAATGTAAGAAATACGCTGCATTCTTAAGTAAAACTTGTCTTGGTTGTAGTATGTACGTCAACTGGCCCTTGCGTGGGTGTCAACCTGCGAAATATGGGTAAGGTTGTACATGCGCGGCCGTACGCTCTCCAACACTCTGAAGATAAAATAAACACAACGTTGGAAATTACTGCATAATTTAACAAGTGCGACTAGAAACCCAGGCTTGGAAATGGTGCAGGGAACATACAGTATATATACACATACTGACGTACACACATACTGGCTAACGTACGCACATACTGGCCGACGTATACACATATTGACTGACGTACACACATACTGGCCGACGTACACACATACTGGCTGACTTACCACATACTGGCTGACGTACACATATACTGGCCGACGTACACACATACTGGCTGGCATACACATATACTGGCCGACGTACACACATACTGGCTGGCATACACACACACTGGCTGACGTATACACATACTGGCTAGCATACACACATACGGACGCACAAACATACTGCCTGACGTACACACATGCTGGCTGGCGTACACACGAAATGGCTGAGGGTATGGACACTGTTACACAAATTTCTAATTTCTATCTATGTGTAAGCTTCGTGTATCAAGTGATGAAATCTGTCAGTGGCAACATGAGAAGGTGCGAGGGATTATGGGGAATTAAGAGGCCAGAGCGAGGGTGTTAAGAGAGTTGAGGATACGATACCTGAAGGACGTTTTCGGGGGTCAATGCCCCCGCGGTCCGGTCCCAGACCAGGCATTCTGGAGGATCAAGGCCTGATCAACCAGGCTGTTGATCAGATCGTACTTTTTTATTAAACAAAATTGAGCACACAGGAGTGTGTTCGTACCCTATTCTAGTGATAGTTACCGTCAGCATGAGCTGGGAGACTTCAGTAGAGCAAAGAGGATATCGTCAAGGATTTCACTAAGGGTTTAGTACCTACGGCACTTATTTAGCGAGAACAAAAGCTACCTACATTTACCCTGACACAGGTGCATTTAATGAAGCTTTACTTCTGGAAGTGTGAGAAGAATAACGAAATGGCACAGTGTGGGGGAGAGGGAAAGTAAAAAGTTCGTATTACAGTATTAAAGTTTATGTTATTTAAGTGCGAGTGGTTTCAGCCTTCGTTACCTTCATCTAATTTTTGTATGAGCTTGTATGTTAGTGCCGCCTGATTCAGGTCCCTCACTTACGGTATGATTCGCCCGGTGACGTAAAGATAAAATATTTCTTTTCCCTTTCTATTGTATTTTACTTGTCCTTGCCCTGGGTGACACCTCACTTCACCCTCCACTCCACTCCTCAAAACGAAGGCTGCTTTATCCTGTATGGGTAACTTTTATCGATTCTCGTGGTGTTTTAGTGTGTACTCTTCTTTATATTTGTGGTTATCAGTATTGATTTCACTATTCTGTTCTCACCTATTTCTTAAGGGCGTTCAGTCGTTATTTGTATCTCAGGATCCTTCTGGTAACCTACCCGTTTTTACTCTCATCCCACATGTTTGGCGTGAGTCACCCACACGTGAGTTTAAAAAGGATATATTACTAATTTCAAAGCTCCACTCGTTCTACTGTGCTCAGTGTCTGCTCTGTGATTACCCTGCTTCTGTATGTCCAGCAGTCCACGCTTTCATCTGGAGTATATTAGATCAACTGGTACCGACTACATCTTCGGAAACTCAACACCTTGATTTACTCTGGATGCATTAATGTTGAGCACAAGATCCGGGAATTCAAGCAGCCCGGACTATCATGCCATCTGCAGAACTGGTGCCAACCATCACAGGGTATTATGTGGGGAGAGTGCCTGTGTGATTTAAGACTTGCAACAGCAAAGAGTGTACTGAAGTGGAGAGGCTGACAGCGAATGACACGCAACTCGTGTTGATGCACACACACCTTCAGCTTCCCTGCCAGGCCGCCTCCACCCACATACATGCACGGTCACACCTCTTACATACACACATACATTTGTATAAGTTTCTACCTACCTGATGACTGTTCCAAGATCATCCGACACAGTAACTAGAATCCGAAATTCCTATTAACTTGCAGAGGTTACGATGAGTATGCATCCAAAATGAGTAACACACTACAGAGCTGTGTAATACGAGTGTGTACACTACAGAACTGTGTAATACGAGTGTGTACACTACAGATCTGTGTAATACGAGTGTGTACACTACAGATCTGTGTAATACGAGTGTGTACACTACAGGGCTGTGTAATACGAGTGTGTACACCACAGGGCTGTGTAATACGAGTGCGTATGTATATACTGTTAACCGCATTAACCTGGTAAGACAAGTGGTTTACACGTGTTATAAATGTATGCAAGATGTGTAGAGTTGCTTGCAATATGGGCGACGTGAAGTGATTAGCAGTGAGATTTGTGCTTTGCAGTGCTTCCACTCACACTCTTAACTGCTTTTTAAAGGATTTTAATGCACCAGTCCAAGTTTGAATTGGTTCATTCTAGTTGGTAAGTTTTTAAATGTAAGACCCGTGTTCAGTTTGCCAGCATAAGGTGGGTGTGGGTGCTAAAAGCAGTGCATAAATAACCATCCTATGTGATGAAAGTGTTAGATAAACACAGTTTGTGCTGTAACCTTGTAACATCTCATATACAGTAGATCTGCGTTACCGCATGATGTGACTGTATTAATGTAAAGATGAAAATATAAAAAGGCACTAAGAAATATACGAAAAAGTGAGCCGGAACACAGAGAACATTCGTACTCAACTTCTAACAAGAGGATGGATCTAGCCCAGGGAAAAAACAACGACGCTGAGCTAGTAAACTTCCATACACAACTTGTATTGCATGTACTGGAGATTAAAACAATCGTGGTAGCCAGAGGATTCCTGGAGGAAAGAGTTAAGTCAGCAAATGATAACAACAGTTCAAGATGATCATGGGGAAAGGGGGAGGGGGAGAGGTTGTTCTGCATAGCATTCACACAAGTGTTGAGGCAGGTGTAGTGTTGTCAGGTGTAACTGTCTTCTCGTGATACTGACCTGTTTACCTGGTGGTAGTTCTGGGGAACATCCACATCACTTCTCCACGTAAACTTGCTATCAAGCCGGCATGTGTAGACAGGCTGAAGGAACTATCCAGTCATTTACATTTAGTAGTACTACCAACAAATATGAGTGAATATATGTCAGTAATCAACAGTCGAGTTCATGCTTAAAAGACTTGCAGCTGTGCATCAGACTGCTTCATAAAGTGATGCTCATAGCCACACAACAGGTTGAATGGATTTTTTTTTTTTTTGCAGCTGCGCATCGGACTGCCTCTATAAACGATGCTCACAATCAGACCAATGATCTACTGGGAAAAAACCTATGTAGGTGCGCATCAACATGCCTCTAGAAGTGATGCAGTTGCATAATCACGAGTCACGCAAACTTTGCAGCTTCAGTAATACAGGTGCAGCAAACTAATGGACAGGAAACTGAGCTACATATTTATCCCTTCAATACTCACCACCAAGCATCACTCTTACCTTCATAACTTGATCCTCTTATAAATAACGGTATATTTTTATCATATGTATCTTGAATTTTATATCTTTATAGACTGCTGGTTTAATAGGTTCGTCCAAATTATAAACAAAGACACTATATGACACTAGTTTCATGAATTAGCATTTACAACTAATATATAAATAAGCACGATACTCTAAAAGCAAAAACCCACAATTTTTTTCCCCACAT
>NC_069425.1:41814798-41832298 GCF_026875155.1 Cherax quadricarinatus | reverse complement strand
TTTTTTTTATGGATTAATACTGTTGTTTGACTAGTATACATGTGTATACCTATGACAGGCTTCGAGAGTTTTGTTCCCGCAGTCCAATCTGAAACCAGATTCCTCTGTTGATGCCTGTTGTGGCCTGCGGCCTGAAGGCATATGAAGACATCACAGCCTGGATGATGTGGTACTTGGTGCAATAACTGGTCCACTTTCCATTATTTGTCCTGGCATTTTTCTTGTGTATGATTTCAAAAGGCTGAAGATCCTTGGACCACAGAGGTTGATACCAGAAGACCTAGTCTGGGACCGGAAATGGCAACAGGTAGACAGTTCTCATATTTTGCTTATGGCTCTTCCGCTATTTACTTTCTTATCTAAGTGTTCCCATACCTTTCACTCCAATACATTGAAGAGCAGGTTGGGGGTGAGAGGAAAAGTACTCCAGAAGATAAAGGAAAGTACTAAAAGGACACAAGACTGAGTGACTACGAGAAGTGGCATCAGGTTAGCTTGGGGTTCGGGGAAGGCTGTGGAATTTACAGAGATGGGACCGAAAGGTCAATCAGCACTTTTAAGCGATAACAACTCACATCTAGTCAACATCCACACACCCACTCCCACCCACCCACACCCACTAAAAACCACAGGCGATTTCGCCTGCCTAAAAAGGGATTGTTAGTGTGCAGCAATGTTCCAGTCTAGATAGAGCAAATGGCTTAAATACTATCATCAGTGGCTTCGAATTATCTAGTTATCCAGCCTTTCAATTTCTTGTGTTTATCAGCAACTGTTGTGATTCTTGAACATTACATATGACGTTTGCAAGAGAAGTCCCCTTCACATTTCTCTTCCACAGTATTTAGTGCCTGCCTTGGTTTTATACCCCAGTCTGGTTCGTAATTCTTCAATTTTTCCACAGCGGAGCGGAGGAGCTGAAATCTGTAGTCAATGATCATATTGCTTTCTGTGACCGTGACCCACTGGAAGACTTGCTTATTTCAGTTTGGAGATTTGCTTTGTCCTCAATAGATGCCACTATCATACAGATTCTAGTATCGTCAGCAAAGGTTCATACAGTGCTTTCTCATTCTCATATACACGTCGGATATGAGAATGAGAAACTGAGGCAAGCATTGTGCCTTGAGGAACAGCTTTTCACTGTGGCAGCCTTTGATTTTACTGTGCTAGATTATTTCTTTACGTCCGATTTATGAAAGATTAAAAAATCCATCTACCCACTTTTCCAGTTATCAAGCATCCCTCCTTGAAGGGCGCTATTCATATTACATCGTTTATTTTCTAAGGCATTCACACAGGAATAGCTCCGTATGTGGAGCAGGGCAGGTATGAAGACTGCTATATATTTGAACCACTTGTAGTGCCTTGAGTGATGGAAACATTGAAGGTAAAGGCTTACATGTTGAGGATTACGAGGGAATCATCCCCCCCCCCCCCGTGGGAGATTCCTGGACCAGACCGCTTTGTTGGTGCCTGATCAGTCCAAGCTAACCACCACAGTTCGGCTGATCGGGAAATGCCTGGATAAACTTAATTTTATCTTGTAAACATAGGAGTATCTACTTGTTGGTTCACGGATCATAGCATCCTCGGCCCGGTCCCAGAACAGCCCTCCTGTTATTAAATACCTTATGTTTATTAAAGGAGTCTTGCATGTTTTATACCTATTGAGATACCTTATAATGTCTATGCTTGTTGTACCCCTGCATTTTACTGGAGCATTCTGCAGTCTACGGAGCCTCCCGCCCTCCAGAGCGGAGAACTGGAACCAATCCCTGCAGTATTTCACTGGTATAAATTATGATGCACCTTCTCTCCTGCATTCGTTGACTTTAGGCATTTCTAATAATTCCAAATTCTTCGGATCGTGGAAAGAGCTCAGGGGACAAATGATCACCGGAAATACTAAGATTAGCAGGTCAAACGCCGCTACTGGCTATTACTTTACCTAGGGCATGTTGTCTGGACTGGCTGCAGCTTAACACCATCACAATGGTGCACCCTTATACCACAGTACTGAACCCTAACAAATGAACAATGTTGCACCCTAGCAAATCAACAATGATGCACCCTAAAAACACAAGGAGGCCGGGTAGAATTCAGAAAACTTTCTATAAATAAGTGATCCATGCAACTTTCACTTACGCCGCCACCTGCAGACTTGTCTGGCGAGTTTCTTCCGCCTCAACCGCTTTCTCACTCTCTACACACACCACCACCACCACCACTTGTATTTTAATACATCCACGTACCCACTACTCTTAACATACCTTCACCTATCCTTAACTCAACCACCTACCCTGCACCTTGAAATACACCCCACTTATATCTCTATCACGTACCTCAGCCTTAGACACTGCTTCTAGTGAGAACATCTTATCTACGTCAGATATGAGTCAGACAGCGCACTGCTAGCACTAACAACAAGCATGAGCCCTGGTCGGAGACCAAGCTGTGGGTGGAGCAATATGATCACCAGACTGGACTTCGAGAGACAACAAGCAAAGCTTTTCACCCTGGCTGCCCTTTAAGAGGAAACTGGACAAGCTCCTCAAATCAGTTCCTGACAAGGTAGTTTGTACACTGGACTGCGTGCAACCGGCAGTAACAACCCGGGTGATTATACCTAATCCAGCGGGAATCCTAGTCTGGGACCGGCCAGCGGGGGCGTTAACCTCCGGAAGCATCCTTAGTGTATCCTTTGGTTTTACTTATCAATTACATTTAGGTCATATTTGTTAGAAAGTTGAAGATCTATCATTAATTTTTCTTCAAGTTCATTTGCATACATTTGTGTGTTATTACACCATGGTCTTACATGACCAAGACTTTTGCAGTCTATGTATATTACGAGTGAACTGCGCTTGTTGTATTGCGTGGCAAATACGACGAGTGTAAGGAACGATAAAAGAGTTCGAGGAGAAAGTTGTGAGATCTGAAGAGTTTTGATATGACAAGATTCATTAGCTCTCGTGTCAATAAAATACTGCAATTACAAAAAAATATATATAAAGTAAAGAGTTGGAGGAGTAAATGACAAGGGTATAAAGGTAGAATCAATATGGGTACTCACCACCGTGAATGACAAGAGTAAGAAGGTAGCATCAACTTAGGGTACTCACCATCTATTATGGGTGCTGATCGGTCGTTAGTGACGCTCTTCTTGAGTTTGGTGCCGCTCCTGATGGCTGAGAGGAGGGCGCTACGGTCGTCGCCGCCGCCGCCAGCCTTGGGCAGAGGCTGGCCACGCCGCTGGAAGCCTCCTCCAGGCGCGGGCGGTGGTGGTGGTGGCGGAGGCATCACCACGCACCTCACCCACCCTGCAACAACAATACAACTCTCACTAACTCATACACATTATTAATAACCAAGGAAGGGAAAGGTACCTTTGATGAGTTCCAAGAGTTTTTCTACTCCCAGAACCCGACCTTGGGCCTGGCTCGTCTAAATCTTTAGATAAGAGCCCAACACTGCCATCAAAGCTCCCTCCTTGATCAAGGCAGTTCATCATGTACACCAACATCACGTATAAGGCAATATTAAAGATCTATTACTCTAAATACCATCATTCTAACAGACAAATTCTTGCAGACGTTAATATCAGTAATGTAGTACAGTGGCATAGTATGGGCATCACTTACATGTTACTGTTAACAGTTATGTCTGTGTAAACAACATTCAAGTATGATTCAAAAATGATTCATGACCGTTGGGCATAGCGCTCGAAGGAACAACCTAGTTCATCTCAGTTCAAATCCTGGAGTCGTAAGGTATGGACGTACGTCACTTCTCTCACTGTACTCACATATTCCCCCAATAAACTGCAGAACTACGAGTAAACACTACTTTTCAATCATTCTGGGGGAAGCCATCATCCATGCCCTGGTAAGGTGTAACAAACGTTTCAAGCTCGAGCAAGACTTTGTTTTCTGTCTCAAACATGCAGATGACAAGTAAATCTTGCAGGCAGGATAACGGGCAAATTTTACAAACCTCTTACTTCAATAAACCCTTTTCTTTACGCCCCTGCTTTGGAGGCCTGATCTGAGCCCGGGTCGCGGGGGCGATGATCCCTGGAACCACTAAGAAATAAGACCAATATTTATGAACTATAATGACCTTTCAGCAGATATGGATCGTCATTTTCCGCATCTCAACTCGCGTATTAAAATACTCGTTTAATACGACAGAGATTATCGTCCAAACAGTTCACGCACTATTCTGACCAGAGCTAAATGAATGCGGGAAAAGGTTGTGTAGCTCTCAGCAAGTTACAGCGGAGAACTTTCAGCAAGTCAGCAGGAGGTAATTACTATGATCTATGCGAGAGCTCTCAGCAGGTAATAGGAAATAAGACCTACATAAGAGCTGTCAGTAGGTCAGCAAGTGGTAGGCAATAAGAGCTACTTGAAAGCTCTCAGCAGATCAACAGGTGGTAGGTAATAAGAGCTAGTGAGAGCTCTCGGCAAGTCGCAGGTAATCAGTGAAATAACAGCAACAGGAGGGACGCCTTGCATCAAGCACAGTTATGTGGAATCAACCCCGACCTCACCTATGACATACTTGCTCCCTAGGTTAGTTAATGGGGGCATAGTGACTGCTGATCAACTAGGCAGTGATGTTTGTGTTAGGGCTTGTGACCCCTCATCAGAGGGCTTGTAAGCCAGTCATCAGAGAGGCCTGGCCTCAGGCCGGGTAGAGTAGAAAAACTCTTGAAAACATGCATAGGTAGTGGTTATAGACAGAATAAATAACAATAGTTTTTAATACACTATTCTATGCCAAGATTTTATGAAGCCTCCAGCCCTCCCTCCCTCCCTCCCTGAGGTCACCTACCTTAGTTTGCTATCACTACCTAAAACCTGCAGACAGAATTACTATCCTGTGCCAAAAGCAATATCCTAATAAAGTATGAGAGATGACCTCACCACAAGCTTCTACAGTTTCCAGTACAGACCAGTACCTAAGATATGAAGGGTAACCAGACAGTCCCTCTCACCTGATAAATTTTAAGTGGGCTCTAAGTCTTTTATCTGCTCTTATTATGTATCAGTAAGGTCAACTATCACATATAAGTTATCATGAAGAAAATTATCTTCATGTATATCGCCAATATTTTTTTTTATCAGGTAATAGGTTATGGACAATTTTTTTTGAGTGGGCTTCTATGCGCGCACAGATGCGCAGCGACCACTGTCAATAATTATCTGATAGATCATACACTTAAAAGAAAAAGAAACTAAATAACCGAAAACAAATATCAAAGAGCCCAAGCTACAAACTTGTAAAAATAACATATATATAAAAATTCCCAGATATATTAAGCTGATGGGCAGCATGTGATTCAAGGGAGAACAGTCAGTAATATGATAGTATGAGTCGTCTCTGGTTGTTATCTCTTCTGATATACACTTGATTACTACCAGCAGAGACGTCAAGCAAAACCCTCAAGCAACACGTACCTTATACTTGAATGACTCACTGCTGCAGGTATACACTGTCTTTATATAACACTTAGAAGTAAACAACGTCAAGAGGTTACAACTGCCCTCCCTGCCAATAATAAACAGCGCCACTCCAGCCTACTAAAGGCTCAGGTCTACAGTACAGATCCTTATATCACTCGTGATTTAAGTCAAATATTAGGTTTCAAACAATGCTTAGGAGCTGAAACTACCAATATGGCAGCACGAACTCCTTCATTTCACAATACAAAACTTCAGTAGGGTCTACCTACTTGGAGTGTTTCGGGGGTTAACACTCCCGCAGCCCAGTCCCAAGCCTACCAGTGGATGGACTTCATTAAGACAAAAAAAAAAAGGGTATTTTATTAAACGTTTTAGCCACTGAAACCATAATGGAATACTTAATGTCTTCATCGCCTTGTCTCCCAGCTTGGTCTTAACTCATTACTTCATGTATGGAACCCATCCAGTGTCATGACAAGGAAACAAAGCTAGCGTGTGGTCCCATAATCAATGTGCTCCATTAAAATTCAAAGACCTTGTTTGAGGCTAGCCCACAGGGGCGCTGATCCCCGCAGCTATTTCTAGCTCATATAGAGCAAGGTAGCTGAAATAAGTAGTTATACCTAGTTTGTTAAGCTACCATGCACTGTGACAGCCCACTAACAGCAGGTGTAGCAATAGATCAGCACATTATAAATAATGACGAATAAGCAGACTGCACAACGACAACACATTAATGTTATCAGGTAGACCCAGGTGGGTATCAGGGTCATGCTCATGACTATTTAACTGCCACATAAACTTTCTTAGCGTGTGTTTACCATTAACTGATCCAGGTGAAGTTCAAGAAAACTGGAGTTGCCACACCCCTACCTCTGGTTATACATACAGTCATCCAACCGTTGTTGTACAAACGCAGTTTTCACTGTACCACAACACTCGCTTACCTTCCAACTGGTGAGATTTGGAAGAAAAACAGCTGCATCTGATTTGGTGGGATAAAACGCAAGCGACCTCGGCGGAGGCTTTGTATCTATGACGATGAAAAAAACAATCCAGCTTCAAAATACTTAACTCAATCTTGATTGCGGTGAAATGCGTCCTTTCAGAACGACCTAAGCTGGTAATAACCACCTTTAAAAAATATTGTGGACCAAATAATTTTAACCTAAAATATACTAAAGTCAAACCTAGTTAAGAGCCAATATTCAGTGTACAGGAAAGGAAGGGCAACATCCGACAGCGGGAAATAGACAAATATATTGGAAACAGGACTACATCAAGCGGGCGAGCTCAAGCAAGGAACACTGAGAAGCCAGGTTAGAGTGATTTCCAGAGCCATGATACAGGTTTCCGGAGGCACGGTAGATGTATCTTAAGCCATGGTAGAAATTTCCAA
The DNA here is from genome assembly GCF_026875155.1 of Cherax quadricarinatus. Lineage (NCBI taxonomy): Eukaryota > Metazoa > Arthropoda > Malacostraca > Decapoda > Parastacidae > Cherax > Cherax quadricarinatus. The sequence continues at coordinate 41,825,428 of NC_069425.1, read as the reverse complement.
AGTTATGGTAAACGTTTCCAAAGCCAGGGTAGAGCTCATGTCAAACATGACAGCACATTAAAACATCACTAGCAACCTTCTCTGACATGTATGAGACAAAGTACAAGCACTTGTTATGCACATCCACTATGTAATGGCCCATATTAAAGCAAATATTCTTTGTTAGAAATATCACACCGTTGAAACTGTCTACCTGCCTCGAGCCTGTCTGGAGTATGAACGCCCCCGTGGCCCGGTCGCCGACCAGACCTCCCGTGGTTCAAGGCCTGATCAACTAGGCTTTTTACTGGTCACACAGTCCTGTTTACAAACCACAGTCCGGCTGATCAAGAACTGATTTTAGGAGCCTATCCAGTTCCCACTTGAAGAAATCAAGGGGTATATTGAACAGTCTTGGGCCCCATACACTTATTGTGTTGTCTCTCAGTGTATTCTTGGCACCCCTACTCTTCAAAGGAGTATATCACACAGTCTGCCAAGCCTCTTGCTTTCGTAGAGTGATTTTTGCATGCAGATTTGGGACCAATCCTCTTAGATTTTCCCAGGTGTAGATTATTATGCAACTTTCTCGCCTTCGTTCCAAGGAGTACAGGTCAAAAGAATAAGTGTTTCCGGCAATTTAGGATCTTGACTGAACTTAAAAGGAGCTGTTAGTGTATAGCAGCATTCCAGACTAGAGAAAAGTACTTAATAGGAATCCTGGCTTTGCACTCATCTTAAATTTATTATAAAGCGCTAATTCACTAGGAAAAGGACTTAACTGAGGTACATTGGCTTTGCATCATTTGAATAATGGAAAGCCGTTCTCATTAGGGCACAAAGACTTTTAACTAAAATATTAGGTTTGGCATAGCAAAGAAGGTACGCGCTTCCGCATGAAAACCCTTCACACACAAACACAGGCACGCACGCACAGCAACGACGACACGGCAGGAGGCGGACGTAACACACACAATACTGAGAGGAAGACAATGACAAACACAGATTCACAGATTGGACACAGTACACAAGGACACAGTTGGAACGGAAGACCAGATAGAACACAGGGATGTAGGGAAGTATTTAGCACAGGTAGTCAGACAATGGAATGTTTGGATGGACTGTAGGAGGAGGACCCAAAATAGCTTAAGCAGAGGATGATACTCACAGGGAGTACAAAGTATGCGATCAGTAAGAGGGTCCAGGAGTGGACTCGAGAATCACTAGGTGAGTACAAAACCACCACCACACAACAACAAGGATGCATCTTTCACGGTATCAGATTGAGAAAGACGAGTGGAACAGAGGGGGTGAGAGGGCTCATCTCAGACCATGGGATTTGACTAGGGGTGACAGAAGCACAAGAGACTACATAGTACGAAACACACATGGAGGCCCAAGGGAATGCAACGTGTGACAAGACATAAGAGGAACAGAGTTGGGGTATAGAGCGATGTGAGCAGGGCTGAAGTCCAAACCATCGAGAGGGCAAACTTTGACTGGGGTGACTTCGATCACAAGGAGATCGACTGGGAGAACCTGGAACCACATGGGGGCCCAAAAACGTGGAGAGCTAAGATGATGGAGGTGGTACTGGAAAATCTCAGTAACCAACACGTAAGGGACACTACCAGAGAGAGAGGAGAGGATGAACCAGCAAGATTGGACTTAGTATTCACCTTGAGTAGGACAGATATTGAGGATATCTCATATCCAGGACCCCTTGGGGCCAGTGACCATGTGGTTCTAAGCTTCGAATATATAGTAGAGTTACAAGTGGAGAGGCAAGCAGAAAGGGCAGGACGAATGAAGCCAAACTACAAGAGAAGGGATTATGAGGTGATGGACTGATTACATCGTCTTCAAGAAGGGATTATACAGGGATGAAGAATTTCCTGCATGGGGATCAGTGGGACAGAAAACTGGCAGAGAAGTCAGTAAATGAGGTAATGGAATATGTAACAACGATATGCAAGGAGGCTGAGAAGTTTGTACCCATGGGTAACAGAAATAACGAGAAAGCCAGGTTGAGCCCTTGGTTCACCTAAAGGTGTAGAGAGGCCATAACCAAGTGTGCTAGAGAAAGGAAACAGTACAGAATGCAAAGGACCCAGGAGAATAGGGAGAGCAGTCGTAGAGCCAGAAAAGAATATACACAGGTAAGAAGGGAGGCCCAACGACAATACGAAAATGACATAGCAGCGAGAGCCAAATCTGACCCGAAGCTGTTATACAGCCACATCAGGAGGAAAACAACAGTCAAGGACCAGGTAATCAGACTGAAGAAGGAAGGAGGACAGCTCACAAGAAAGTATGTGAGGAACTCAACATGAGATTCAAAGAAGTGTTCACAGAAGAGAAGAAGGGACTCCAGAAAGACTGAGAAGTGGAGTACACCATCAAGTGTTGGACACAATACATACAACCGAGGAAGAAGTGAAGAGGCTGCCAAGTGAGTTAGATACCTCAAAGACGATGAGGCCGGATAACATCTCTCCATGGGTCCTGAGAGTGGGAGCAGAGGTGCTATGTGTAGCATTAACAACAATCTTCAACACCTCTATCAAAAGAGGGCGACTATCTGAGGTATGGAAGACAGCAGACGTAGTCCCTATTTTTAAAAAAGGAGACAGATACAAAGCATTAACCTACAGACCAGTGTCACTGACATGTATAGTATGCAAAGTCATGGAAGAGATTATCAGAAGAGTGGTGGAGCACCTAGAAAGGAATGAGCTTATCAACGACAACCAGCACGGTTTCAGGGACATGAAATCCTGTGTCACAAACCTACTGGAGTTCTATGACAGGGTGACAGCAGTAAGACAAGAGAGAGGGGTGGGTAGTGTTTTCTTGGACTGTAAGATGGCATTTGACACAGTTCCACACAAGAGATTAGTGCAAAAACTGGAGGACCAGGAAACGATAACGGGGAAGGCGCTGCAATGGATCAGGGAATACCTGTCAGGAAGACAACAACAAGTCATGGTACATGGCGAGGTATCAGAATGGGCGCCTGTGGCGAGCGGGGTTCCACAGGGGTCAGTCCTAGGACCGGTGCTGTTTCTGGTATTTGTGAACGACATCACGACAGGAATAGAATCAGAAGTGTCCCTGTTTGCAGATGATGTTTAGTTGATGAGAAGAATTCAATCGGATGAGGACCAGGCAGAACTACAAAGGGATCTGGACAGGCTGCAAGCCTGATCCAGCAACTGGCTCCTGGAGTTCAACCCTACTAAGTGCAAAGTCATGAAGATTGGGGAAGGACAAAGAAGACCGCAGACGAAGTACAGTCTAGGGGGGCCAGAGACAACAAACCTCACTCAAGGAAAAGGATCCTGGGGTGAGTATAACACCAGGCACATCTTCCGGGGCGCACATCAACCAAATAGCTGCTGCAGCATACGGGCGCCTAGCAAACCTAAGACTAGCATTCCGACATATCAATAAGGTATCGTTCAGGACCCTGTACACCGTGTACGTTAGGCCTATATTGGAGTATGCAGCACCAGTTTGGAACCCACACCTAGCCAAGCACGTAACGAAATTAGAGAAAGTGCAAAGGTTTGCAACAAAGCTAGACCCGGAGCTAAGGGGCATGTCCTACGAGGAGAGGTTAAGAGAAATCGACCTGTCGACACTGTAGAACAGGAGAGTTGGGGGGGATATGATAACGACATATAAAATACTAAGAGGAATCGACAAGGTGGACAGAGACAGGATGTTCCAGAGATGGGACACAGCAACAAGGGGATACAGTTGGAGGCTGAAGACTCAGATGAATCATAGGGATGTTAGGAAATATTTCTTAATTATTATTATTAAGGGGAAGCGCTAAACCCGTAGGATTATACAGCGCCTGGGGGGATGTGGAAGGCATTCAGGCTTAATTCGGGGAACTGGAGCACAGATCCAATTCCCTAAATCAAGAGCCCCTCACCAACATCAAGGAACCTTCCGTGAGGGGAATATTTCTTCAGTCACAGAATTGTCAGGAAGTGGAATAGTCTGGGAAGTGATGTAGTGGAGGCAGGATCCATACATAGCTTTAAGAAGTATGATAAAGCTCATGGAGCAGGAAGAGTAACCTAATAGCGACCAGTGAAGAGGCGGGGCCAGGAGCTATGAATCGACCCCTGCAACCACAACTAGGCGAACACACACACACACACACACACACACACCAATGAAGAAGTGTGAGAAGCTGGTGAAGAGGCAGCAGAACTACATTCTCGGCACCAACACCAGAGAAACGCATGTACCAGAGGACACACTATCTTAGTGCAATATCAAGAGTGGTGGGTGCACCCACTGTGATACCTCCCGCCTTCATTACAACCTCTCACCTGCACCTGCCTGCCTCACCGATATTTAAGGACAACTTTAATTTACCAAGACTACTTGCCCACACCTCACTTTGTACACTATACTAATTGATATTATCTGTATTTAAATGTAGTCATTTATATTACCAGTAAACTAAAAAATATAATTAATATATGGTAGGTAGGTAGGTAGGTATACAACATGTTCTTCTCTTCGGCTAAGTGTGTCAAAGTCCTGTTTTACGTTTTGCAGTCCAGTAAGACAGATGATTTTTTTTTTTTTTGTAATGAACATTTAAGGGACAGCCAGCCATATATTATCTAGCGTCCGATTTCATTCGTTTTTTTTATTCTTTAAAAGACATGTAATTCGTACAAATTTCACCCTATACTCCAGTGTTTCTTTATACTTATGTTTTCCAGACCTCAGAAAAGAAACAGCGTTTGTCCGGTAACATTAAAAAAAAAAAAAAGGGAAGGGTATGTTGGCATTGTTTCAATGCTACTGTTGTTATTGACTGATAAAATAACTTCCATACTTACCTTCACAAGGTCAAATATGCGTGTACTTCTTTAAAGGCGCTGAAACATACTAGTTGGTAACTGAACACGAAAATAATGAACTACTCTCTCAACTTCACAATTTTGTTTTAGGTTTCTTTTTTACAGTTTTAATAGTCGTTTACAGTGTACTCTTGTCTACATGTTATTTCTATATAAAACTGGCATTTTCTTTTAAAAAATTAGATTATTATTACTATTATTATCATTATTGTTGTTATCAGTTTTTTTTCTACATGGAGAAATATTTCTGATCTATATTTACTTGTAGACATCAGGATAAATACATTTTTCGAGTGAATTTCAAACTGCAGGATAGCTCTGTGCACAGGAAGGATTAAGTTTCAGACTCAAGAAGGCGACAAATGGGTAAATTTACATTCAAAAGTGAGCAGACCCTTTCCCGGTGGTAGTTTTGTCTAAGGACGGCTTTCGCCTCTCAACTGTTCACATACATATCCATCTTCAATAAATGTCTCACTTTCGTTCACGACTGTGGAAATTTTCCAGTTACTTTGGAAGCTTTGTGCGTATCATTATCATGACAACCAGCGATACAGCCGACGATACCTTGCAACTAAGAGACCGTCTGTATACACTATACTCTCATGTATATACGAGATTATATGCATGACAGTCTGTAGCAACATGTGTGGCTGACACTGACTGACACACACGCACAAACACACACGCACAAACACACACGCACAAACACACACACACACACACACACACACACACACACACACACACACACACACACACACACACACACGACACCTGGTCCAGCAAATGTCTTCTCGAACTTAATCCTGCCAAATGCAAAGTCATGAAGATAGGGGAAGGGCACAGTAGACCACAGAGTATAGGCTAGGTGGCCAAAGACTGCAAGCCTCACTCAAGGAGAAAGATCTTGGGGTGAGTATAACACCGAGCATGTCTCCGGAAGCACACATCAATCAGATAACTGTTGCAGCATATGGGCGCCTGGCAAACCTGAGAACAGCATTCCGATACCTTAGTAAGGAATCGTTCAAGACACTGTACACCGCGTATGTCAGGCCCATACTGGAGTATGCAGCACCTGTTTGGAACCCGCACTTGATCAAGCACGTCAAGAAACTAGAGAAAGTACAAAGGTTTGCGACAAGGTTAGTTCCAGAGCTAAGGGGAATGTCCTATGAAGAAAGATTAAGGGAAATCAGCCTGACGACACTGGAGGACAGGAGGGTCAGGGGAGACATGATAACGACATATAAAATACTGCGTGGAATTGACAAGGTGGACAAAGACAGGATGTTCCAGGGAGGGGACACAGAAAAAATAGGCCACAATTGGAAGTTGAAGACACAAATGAGTCAGAGAGATATTAGGAAGTATTTCTTTAATCATAGAGTTGTCACGCAGTGGAATAGCCTAGAAAATGACGTAGTGGAGGCAGGAACCATACACAGTTTTAAGACGAGGTTTGATAAAGCTCATGGAGCGGGGAGAGAGAGGGCCCAGTAGCAACCGGGGAAGAGGCGGGGCCAGGAGCTAAGACTCGACCCCTGCAACCACAAATAGGTGAGTACACACACACACACACACACACACACACACACACACACACACACACACACACACACACGTTAGACACAGTTCCACACGAGATTAGTGCAAAAACTGGAGGACCAAGCAGGGATAACAGGGAAGGCACTACAATGGATCAGGGAATACTTGTCAGGAAGACAGCAGCGAGTCATGGTACGTGGCGAGGTGTCAGAGTGGGCACCTGTGACCAGCGGGGTCCCACAGGGGTCAGTCCTCGAACCAGTGCTGTTTCTGGTATTTGTGAACGACATGACGAAAGGAATAGACTCTGAGGTGTCCCTGTTTGCAGATGATGTGAAGTTGATGAGAATTCACTCGATCGAAGACCAGGCAGAACTACAAAGGGATCTGGACAGGCTGCAGACCTGGTCCAGCAATTGGCTCCTGGAGTTCAATCCCACCAAGTGCAAAGTCATGAAGATTGGGGAAGGGCAAAGAAGACCGCAGACGGAGTACAGTCTAGGGGGCCAGAGACTACAAACCTCACTCAAGAAAAAAGATCTTGGGGTGAGTATAACACCAGGCACATCTCCTGAAGCGCACATCAACCAAATAACGGCTGCAGCATATGGGCGCCTAGCAAACCTCAGAACAGCATTCCGACATCTTAATAAGGAATCGTTCAGGACCCTGTACACCGTGTACGTTAGACCCATATTGGAGTATGCGGCACCAGTTTGGAACCCACACCTAGCCAAGCACGTAAAGAAACTAGAGAAAGTGCAAAGGTTTGCAACAAGACTAGTCCCAGAGCTAAGAGGTATGTCCTACGAGGAGAGGTTAAGGGAAATCAACCTAATGACACTGGAGGACAGGAGAGATAGGGGGGACATGATAATGACATACAAAATACTGAGAGGAATTGACAAGGTGGACAAAGACAGGATGTTCCAGAGATTGGACACAGTAACACGGGGTCACAGTTGGAAGTTGAAGACACAGATGAATCACAGGGATGTTAGGAAGTATTTCTTCAGCCACAGAGTAGTCAGTAAGTGGAATAGTTTGGGAAGCGATATAGTGGAGGCAGGATCCATACATAGCTTTAAGCAGAGGTATGATAAAGCTCACGGTTCAGGAAGAGTGACCTAGTAGCGATCAGTGAAGAGGCGGGGCCAGGAGCTCGGACTCGACCCCTGCAACCTCTACTAGGTGAGTACAACTAGGCGAGTACACACACACACACACACACACACACATGGGGCCAGGAGCACTGAATCTGACCCCTGCAACCACAAATAGGCAAGTACTGCGTGCCGCTAGCAACAATCTTCAAGTCTATCGAAACAGGGCAACTGCCAGAGGTAAGGAAGACAGCAAGAGTGTTTCAGTTTTTAAGAACGTAATCAGATAGGCAGCATTAAACTACAGACCAATGTCACTGACATGTAATAGTATATAAAGTTATGGCGATTATCAGAAGAGTGGTGGAGCATGTAGAAAGGAGTGGGTTCAATATATGACAATCAGCACGTCTTCAGAGATGGAAAAGTTTGTCACAAACCTACTAGAGTTCTAACAGAAGTAATACGGGAGAGACAGGAATGGGCAGATTGCATTTTCTTAGGCTGTAAGAAGGCTTTTGGCACAGCAGCGCATAAGAGACCTACTAAAACTAGAGGAGTATGCAGGATTAACAAGAAAAGCACCGCAATGGATCAGGGAATATCTGACAGGAATTAAACAAGTGATGGTCCGTGACAATGTGTCGGAATGGGTGCATGTAACGAGTGGGGTTCCACAATGATCAGTCCTACGGCCGTTGCTGTTTTTTGTATACGTGAATGACATGACAGAAGGGATAGAGTCAGAGGTATCCCTGTTCGCAGATGACGTGAAACTAATGAAGAAAATGCAGGCAGACGAGGACCAGGAAAGGCTACAAGCCTAGTCTGGAATTTAACCCAAATACAATGTTATGAAGCTTTGGGAAGGACAAAGAAGACCGCACACGGAGTACAGGCTCGGAGAGCAAGGGCTGCAAACCTCACTCACTGAGTACCTTGGGGTGAGTAACATACCGAGCATATTCACTGTGGCGCACATCAACCAAATAACTGCGGCAGCAAATGCGCGTCTGGCAAATCTAAGAATAGCGTTTTGACATCTAAGTAAGGAGTCATAAACGGCAATGTACACTGTGTACGCCAGGATCATACTGGGGTACGCAGCACCAGTATGAACCCTCACTCATATCACTCAAGCATATCAAGAAACTGGAGAAAGTGCAGAGGTTTGCAACAAGACTAGTCCTCAAGGTAAGCGGTATGTCCTACGACAAGAGGTTCAGGAAACTCAACCTGACGACAATGGAGGACAGGAGGACTATGGGGATATACTGACAAGTACAAAATACTGAGAGGAATTGACAAAGTGAACAGGGACAGAATGTTTCACAGATGGAAAATAAGAAAGAAAAAAAACTCAGATGAGTCAGAGAGATGTTAAAAAGTATTTCTTCAACCTTAAAAGTTGTCAGGAAGTGAAACAACCTGGAAAGTGAAGTGGTTGAGGCGGGATCCATACACAGCTTTAAGAGGTACAAGGTTCTTACAGCCGTCCAGCGAAGAAGAGGGGCCAGGAGCTGTGAATCGACCCCTGCAACTACATATAAGAGCATACACACTTCAGGGCCATGAGCAGAGCCTTGACCCCCTGCAACCGCAAATAGGTAAGTACATAGTACATCAGTGGCTGCTCTACAATTTTTATATAGGAGGGGTTAGGGGTGCCATTCTGGTTGACACGGGTGCCAGTGAACCTGTCTTGAAGCTGCGTTATTATTTTTATTTGGGGTGACTTTGGAGGGATTAACGAAGATTATGGAGACTTCAGTACCCTTGCCCCCGCCAGAGAGAGAGAGAGAGAGAGAGAGAGAGAGAGAGAGAGAGAGAGAGAGAGAGAGATAGAGAAAGAGAGAGAGAAAGAGAAGAGAGAGAGAGAGAGAGAGAGAGAGAGAGAGAGAGAGAGAGAGAGAGAGAGAGAGAGAGAGAGAGAGAGAGAGAGAGAGAGAGAGAGAGAGCAAGACATCCTATTGGGGCAAGTGTTCCACAAGGAAGCGTGCTGGGACCATTGTTATGGAATGTCTACTTCAACGACCTTCTTCATCTCATCCCAGAATCCCATGCATATGCAGACGACTGTACACTGACATTCACTTATCCAAGAGAAGAAATGCCAGCTGCTCTAAGCTACATCAATCACCAGCTGAGAGCTATGTCAGCTTGGGGAAATAGATGGCAAGTAACATTTGCACCTGAGAAAACGCAAATGATGATCGTCTCTAGGCACCATGATGGTAATGCTGGTGCAGTAGTAAGGATGAATGGGAGGGTGTTGGCACCTGGAGAAGAAGTTGATATCCTTGGGATGAAATCTGACTCCAAACTAACCATGAAGAACCACGTTGTAAATCTTGCAAACAAGGCAGCCAGGAAGCTTACAGCACTTCGCCGTATCTCGCATCTGCTTGACAGTAGGGGTTGCAAGATTCTATACGAGGCACAAGTACGCTCACACCTTGAGTATGCTCCACTTTCTTGGTTTGCCTGCCCCCCCCCCCCCCCGTCTCATCTGCGACTGCTTGACAGAGTAGAGAACAAGACGTCTCATCTCTCGCCTGGAACCATCCTGGATAGATCTGTCATTTCAGCAGAGCCTTCAACACAGGAGGGATGTGGGTGGCCTTACTGTTATGTACAAGGCCAATATTGTCAAAGTACCACACTTGGATCCACTTCGAAGACAGCGTGAAACAAGCTTTTATGCCACAAGACGGGCAGAAAGCAGCAACTTCACTCTAGCTGTAACCTTCTCCATCTGAGATCATATATACCCAGGATGACTCGAGTATGGAACACATTCGTACATCATAATGATGTCAACGAGATAAAGTCAGTTGATCAAATGAAAATGCTGGAGCACAGATGGCTCCAACTTCATCCTGTTCCCTACTTGTATGTCTCATAACAATAAAAATGCTTTCAAATGAAATGATGTAGGTAACAACTCTTGGTTTGCCAATAAAGTATGAAACATATTGTTTCATACTATGGAACAATGCTCTTCTCCAGACTGAGGGACTGACCACCTCAAAACTTTAAGGGTGATGGACTGATTACATCGTCTTCAAGTATCTTCTGCTTCTATCAACTTTTCTGTACTTGACT
>NC_069425.1:41767298-41809798 GCF_026875155.1 Cherax quadricarinatus | reverse complement strand
TTCCTGTTGGAAGGGTTAGATTGAGGAGTTTCACAGTCGTTTTCTGATGAGCCAACTCTCCCGGTGAGAAATGGGAGACTACGGTACTAAACATCTCATACTCGTATCTTTGAGGCGCCCACTTTCTTGACGGATTTTTTAATATCACTCGTGGTTTAAGACTACAATGTTTATCATCTCATGCTTAGATTAAAAGGCACAAACAAGGCTGCCAATGGCATATATTCCACAAATACATTTAAGAACCTCAATATCCTAGGCAGCAATACCACAAATATTTGCAGAGGCAGGATTATTTTTTTTTAGTTTCTCTGGATATGAAATGGTAGGTATATTGTTTGTCAGGAAACAAGACAAGCGTTTTCTGACGCGGGTCTTTTGTCATATGATGACCCACAGCTGGAGCTTTTGGTCCTCTGACCGAGGACTTTCGCTTACTTACCGGTCCACCTCTTTAAAAATCATGGTTATGATTATAATCACTAGGAGTACTTGCTGAAATATGCAATGGAGAAGCCTCCTTTGAGGCCGCAGGAACACTCACCACTAGACAACACTCATGGAAGTGGATGCTGAAAACAAATTCAATTGACAAAAGAAACCCACGAGTACCTCAAGAAAAAATGCTGTTGTTTTCATCAATGTTATTAGTGACTGACATTAAAACTACTTTGTCTTCTGAAGAGATAGAAAAAAAATATAACCAAAATTCCTTCAAAGAGAACGCGAACGTGAAAATTAGTTAACGGTATGTAATGAAAAGGTGAGTACGTACTACCAATGAAAAAAGTCCTTAGATAGTGGTGAATGCGGCCAGAAACGTCATAACTCTGACCCGGAAGAAGTGAGAGACTTTCGTGGTAAATCTACACAAAGAAACCAATACACAACAATGGGTATATAGATAAATGGTTCAGAGAACCAACAACTTGATGAATCAGACAATAAAGATACCTAAGTGTTACACATGTGTCTAATACACATAATAGATGTGTATCGTAAAACAAAATACTCACCGGGAAGGCCACTGAAGCGGCACATAACTTAAAAAAAATCCATTAGTAACTTTACATTCAAATTTGAGCTGAAAACCTTGACAAAGTGAGTATAGTCAGTAGATGTACTAAAAAAAATAGAGAAGTGAGTTTGAGTAGTGCGCCAGCAGCTTAAAACACAAGGGACTGAGGTAGGCAGCTCAACATGTTGCAATGAGCCGAGATCAGAGTGGGCAGGGTAGTGCCGTGCTAAAGGATCCTTTCACTTACAAGCAGTAAAGCAGACAGAGAGAAATGGAAAGGGAGGAAGTGGAGGAACAACAATGTGTGAAGGGGCAACGCTTTAAGTCTAATTACCTGTCGAGGGTTCCGGGAATTATCGTGGAGGCGATGATTCCCCGCTCACTCAATGACACTTGCTAACATACAGCATAAAGCCACTACCACATATTTTTCATTCTCTCAAAAGAAGCATTTCGATATATCGCATTCTTAGTGTTTGCCTTTTATCTTTTACAACTTCAACACCAAGGTTCATCACATTGAGTTTCCATATCTAAAATGATTAATCAATGGATGTTCCGCTTTTATGTGGAATTCTGAATTCAAAATTTCATTTCAGTAGTTTATAGAATTGCTTTATCGAAACAGAAGCGCTAAGCCCTTGTGAAACTTACAGCACAATAATTTACAGAACAATATTAAAACAAGAGTGCGAAGGTCATCTTCGACTTTCTTGCTCACACTGCCCACTCATTCAATGCCACTGCCTGGCTTCAGTCTTGTTCTCAATACACATTCTTTTACAATATATTTTTCCTTGGCTACCCTCTCATTCTAGCTTAAGCCACTGTCTTTTATGTACCTTTTATTCACGTGTTCACACTAGCTGGATGAGAGGTAGCTCAGAATGTAGAAGACCTTCCACAACTCAGATTTTAGCTTAAAAATAGATTTAAATGCCAAAATGGGATAGTAGGCCTACTGTATGACCTCTGTTCTTAGGGAACTCTTTCGTGTAGCCTCAACACTCAAAACCGCGGCATTCGTAAAGAATATAAATATGTTTTATATAATTATGTAGCAGCTTCTGCAAGATCGAGGTAGGGCGGAGTAGCACGAGAACAGCGATGCCTTACCTACCATTTTACTACACCATCTACCACTTGATTACCATACACCACTGTAACAATACCATGGGGTACTTGGCCACAGGTATCGGCACAATTATAATCTACCTACGGATAAATAAAAACCTTATCAAGCCACATGACGTACCTGAAGGAGCCACGGCTGCAGCATCACTTCACTATCACCGTCTTGGGCTGTACTTCTGAGCTGCTCTTGGTTCTAACTATATCAATATGTTTGTTATTTCGACGACCAGTTTAGACACTTTAAACTAATTCAACACTGGTGCACTAAGGAAAATGAAGACGAGCACACAACTCAGCATCAGCTCAATATCAGAATACACTAAGACGAGAGGTAATGCTAAAGTAACATATCACAGGAAACTGCTGGAGAGCGAGTAAGTTGCACCACAGTCACTGTTACAACAAGTCCTGGCTAACTGGTAACGTTTTCCTGTCACGTGTAGCGCGACACCCCTGGCTCAGTGCCCACTGCCCGCCTCTGCAGCACTTTCATAATCATCCTTTCCATTACCTAACACAATGCGAACTCTCAAATACACTAGCATGTTTAAAATATACATTAAAGCTTGCAATTTGGGTGGCTTGCTAACACACTGTGGAGGTAGGCTGGGTGAGGAAACGATTAAGGAACACCCTACATAAACGCACCTGGATAGCACAGTGACTGTGCCTTGACTACTCACTGGCAGCGACCTGGACCCATTCACCTACCGCATTCACTGTCATTGTTATCCAAACCACCTTTACTCTTTACAGAGCAGGCAAGCGGGATACTAATATATTTACACACCGTCTATTATTCTGAATTCACTGGGACTTGCCATCTAGGCACACCATCATAGGAATATGAATGTTCTGATTCATTGTTAACAATGATGGAGAGCTTAATATTAGTGCACACAAACTGGTTCGCACCAGGCACAACACATATGGCTTCATATCCACTAAATAGTAGGTCAAGCAATAATGACAAGAATTCATCTGTTAGGCAAACACGCAATCAAACATGTATAACAAATCCCTATTTAAATACACACAAAAGAAATCAGCATTCATATTTTACATTTGACCACACGAATTATAAAAACAAAGTTGGAGACATACTATGGTGTAGGCGACCTTGAACATAGCCTGGCGGATGTACAACGCCCACTTCTCACACCCACTACAATAACATCACCTCGATTTATCACCCGCAGTACTAACTGGAGAACCCTGCTTGATAGTCTCCAGGAAGCGTGTTACACAGGACGTTCGACAAGATTATCAGAGAACCGTGAAAGATGTGTAAGATGTACGTATAAACGAGGCTTCCTTAACGTGGTTCCTGATAGCTGGCTACAAGCATATACCAGTGTGGCCGGTTTTCTTTTAATTCTATAACTGAATAAATCGTTAAATTCTTCCTCCTCAATAAACTACGCTACAAAGTCAGAAAAGAAGACTAATTTTAAGAAGATATATCACAAAATGTCCCATAACTTTGTTTACATTAAGTAAACAAGTAACTTTATTTTCTTGTTACTCAAGTTCTTCTTAATGCAATACCTCTTGTGCTTTTTATATTACAACTTTTCTTCGGCCCCGCAGCCCTGGGCTAAGAATATTCTGCGGCGCCGAAGATTTCCTGAACCATTAACAAGTGTAACACAATAGGCCATTTGAGCAAAATCTACATCGTCAAAAGAATATTAAAAATGTAACAATAGATGGTATGGAAATACAGGCAAGCTACAATTGATAGACACAGGCAGCAATTAAAATTTTTATTTAGACGACGTTTCGCCTGCACAGCAGGCTTTTTTGTTTAAATCTTATCAGATTAAAAAAAAAAACTACGCAAGCAAAAGTCTCCGAAAAATTTTCAACTGCTGATTCTCTCTCTTTAGCAATGTTAATGATGATTAACATGTTCCCTATAAATGCATTATCCACCAGAAAATATTTACAGCTACGATAAGTTTCATTCAAAACCCAGTGTATCATAATATAGAGGAAGTGATGAGGGCATACTAGGATAAGAAGCAAAATAATGGGTGACGCTGTAATTGTGTGCCACTGGATGAGAGGTGCTGGCTGGCGCTGCCATCACCCCAGACAACTTGTCTGAAGCCACATTTTACAATCCCACTGATGTCATACGGACAAACATTACAGCTAGGGTTGCCAACCCTTACCTTGACGGGGATGGTTGGCATCCTAGACTTAGAAAATAAAAACCTGAAAACCGCAACAGGGCATATACATCGAGAAGTCTGTATCTTTCACTAGACACCGAGTTTACCTTGACTCCATTTTTTACAACGAAGTATTCCTGATAGTGTACCATTGAAACATCTCAATGAAGGTGCCTTGATGCCGGTGAGGGGTTCTTAATCCAAGGAATCAGACAACCTCTCCTTCATTGGAATGAACCCGAATGCCTCCCATTCTCTATGCACTATATGACCCCTACAGGTTTGGCGCTTCCCCGTGAGTAAAAGTGCCGTTAAGTAGATAGTAAGCCTTACCAGTATTATCATTATTTTTTTATATTCACACAGGAGGCACTAAACCCTTAGTAGTAGTACAGAGCCTGGGGAAAGGGAGGTAATGAGCCCGGATCCAAGTAAATGGAGATAAGCTTCAATTCCCTGGATGAAGAATCCTTCATCAAGGCACTTCCTTTAAAGGGTACCAACAACATAGTAACCATAAGCTTAGATTAAAGAGTCTGGGAGAGACATGTTGGCTAACACCCAGCATGACGAGGAGAACAGTAACCGCATAATGTGTAGTGAAGCTCGTCAAGTGCCTCCCCTCCTCTCCTACACTACTTGGCCGACGTTTGTAGCGATTCACTCCACCTCTACCCTCTCTTCTACCTGCTCATTTTCCTCACTACCTGCACAAATCACTATTCTACAACGCTTACGATGTTACAATTATTATTATTATTATTATTATTATTATTATTATTATTATTATTATAAAAAAGAAGCGCTAAACCACAAGGGCTTCGATGTTACAATTACATTCCTCAAACACACCTACCCTCGGATTTTTTTTTTGTCATTTCCAGTAGCAAATAAGTGCCCCGTAGCTTGATCGCTAGCGCACTCAGCTCATACACTGAGGTTCAGGGTTCAAATCTCCTCTGGTATGGCTGGAAAACATTAGGGACGTGTTTCCATAAGATACCTGCTGCCCCTGCTCACCCATCTGTGTAAAATGGGTACCTGGGTGTTAGTCGACTGGTGTGGGTTGCATCCTGGGACAAAACTGATCTAATTTGCCCGAAATGCTCAGCATAACAAGGGGCTTTCTATATAGTAGTATGTCTTGATATCAGCTAGGCCTGCATACCTTGTACATGTACTTGTAGTAAATAAAGATATTAATGTATTATTATTATTCCTCTCTAGTCCCCTTCTTCCACATGCAGTGTACCTCAACATGAATTGTTAAGTCTAATGTATCCCTGTTAGCAGATATGAAACTAATAAGGAATATAAAAACAGAAGAGAACAAGGAAAGCTACAAACGAACTTGACAAGCTGCAGGACAGGTTTGACAAGTGGTTATTGGAATTCAACCCCAGCAAATGCAAGGTTATTTACATAGGGGAGGGGCAACGAAGGCCTCAAACTGTACCCAAGTTCGGGGGACAAAGACTGCAGAAGAGGACCTCGGGGTGTGCATTTTACCATGCATATCACCTAAGATTTACATAACTCAAATAATCTGCAGAAAATGTATTTAGCATATCTAAGATTAGAAATGCCACCTGCATTACAACTTTGAAAAACCTCGCTGATGACAACAGTATCATTACCAATGCTGACAAAGGAGGCGGAGTGGTGATACTCAATAGCTGCAATTACACCTCTAAAATACACGACCTACAGCATGATCGAAATACTTATGAACCACAAGAGCCACAGTTACAAGAGGCAACTAAAGGTTTCCTTCAACAAGTTTGATATCTTCAAGAAAGAACAGGACAAAAAGCTGCTATACTTCTTTCCTAATAAATCTACCTAGGCTACATGGGCTTACCAAGACCCATAAGCCTAGCATGTTCCCTGTGGAAAATTACATTTATCTGAATGTATCATTATATACATAACAGTAAATGAACATAGATAATTATTATTTATCAGTTAGACAAGTAGGAATTTGGGACACCTAGGTCACAAAAAATGTCCCCCTTCGATACCTACCACTGTCATATCCACAAGTTGCTCTGGACCTATTAATTAAATGAAATATACATCACCAGGAATGCTGGTAAATATATAAATTTGTGGACTGTATATTAAAATTTAAAAAGGATTATAGTATATACACACATTTACATAACAGAAGGAAAATATCTTAATATCACTCACCAATTTAACTAGAGATTAACTTGTATCATACTCAGAAAACCTCACTGTCTATCTATGAAAATAACACTGGCCAGGTTACTACATAAGACTTATCTGAGGTTCCTGGAGCTGTCTTGTCCAGTCGTCTGATATCTCAAGTTATGCAGGAATGCACATCCAACAATTTCGCCTCCTATTTGAGAGGTGTCAGCCCAATTTTAACCTCTAGAGCACGAAAATTCCTTCCCATTACACTAACGTTGTATCCAATTCAAAAACCAAAATGGCGACTGTCCCTTCTCCCCAGGCTGTTTCCCATTTTCTATGACATAAATGTTATTAAATACAGTATGGCCATCTATATACATATAAATACTGAATTTCTGGAAAATATATACAGTATTTTCCACATTCCCACCACATGGATCATCGCTGTACTGTAGAACAGTACAAACAGGAACTAGCATATCAAGTGTCCACCATAATGAAATGTGTCAAGTTCAGCATATTTACTGAGAAAGTAACCAGGTCAATAGATTGCAAGCTATTGCTAGAGCATAAGTTATTGCTAGGCTATAATCTTCCCTGGCAGTATTATATGTAGATACCAATAAATCAAACGCTATGGACAGAGGGCCATACAATGGAACACTATATCTTAGACTAGTACCCAAACATCCAACCTATCAGACACACCTCCTTGCAAACCCTACAGGATATGGCAAAACATTTCACTGTTAATGATACGATTTCTGAGACTATACCTACATTTTGCGTCTACTAGATGAAAGACCAGTAACTTATGGTAATAAGATACTTAAATGCTTTTTGAGACTAACTCAAAATTGTATTGTGTTCATTAGTTACATGAAGAAATTGTAGTATATGAAATGGCTGTAATTTTATTTTTTATGATGTACTCTATGTTCAGTGGGGTCTGGTAAAGACCCTTTGTGACCTCTCATCCTTAATTTTGCGCTACTGCTCACAGGATGAGCATGGGTGTGCACAATAAACTAGCTGCTCTGGCGGCACAACTAAACTACGGCAGTAACATGGACCTCCCTATTCTAGCCAGGATTTTGTAGATCAAGAAGAATTTTGTCAATTGCAACTGCAGGCATTTCAAATTTGAGGATGCCGGCTACAAGCTTTGATTTGGGTTGGATATTATGGCAAACATTAATAGTTATACTAAACCTATGATGAGTTTCAAGAGTCTCACTACTCTCGGAGCCCGGCTATGGGCCAGGTTCGTCTGGTGCTTGCCTGGTCAACCAAGCTGCTGCTGCTGGAGGCCCGCTGCCCTACATTATTATTATTATAATCAAGGGGGAAGCGCTAAACCCGGAGGATTATACAGCGCCTGGGGGGGGGATGTGGAAGGCATTCAGGCTTAATTCGGGGAACTGGAGCACAGATCCAATTCCCTAAATCAAGAGCCCCTCACCAACATCAAGGAACCTTCCTTAAGGGGCCGCTGCCCTACAGATCCATCAAAGCCTGGTTGATTTGGCACGATGATACTAGTCCAGCTTCTTTTTGAAGGTTTCTACGTTTGTTCCAGCCGTGTTTCTAATATCTTCTGGCAAGATGTTGAATAGTCTGAGGCCACAAATGTTGATACGGTGTTCTTATAATTATTGTGCCTACCACACCCCTGCTCCTCACTGGGTTTATTTTGCACTTCCTCCCATATCTCTCACTCCAATATGTTATACCTGGAGGTTATTCCGGGGATCAACGCCCCCGCGGCCCGGTCCATGACCAGGCCTCCCGATGGATCAGGGCCTGATCAACTAGGCTGTTACTGCTGGCTGCACGCAGTCCAACGTACGAGCCACAGCCCGGCTGATCCGGCACTGACTTTAGGTATCTGTCCAGCTCTCTCTTGAAGGCAGCCAGGGGCTTATTGGCAATTCCCCTAATGCTTGTTGAACAGTTTTGGGCCCCGGACACTTATGGTGTTTTCCCTTAGTGTACCAATGGCGCCCCTACTTTTTATTGGGGGCATTTTGCATCGCCTGCCCAGTCTTTTACTTTCGTTGGGAGTGATTTCTGTGTGCAGATTTGGGACCATTCCTTCCAAGATTTTTCCAAGTGTAGATTATGATATATCTCTCCCTCCTGCGTTCCAACGAGTGTGCAGATTTGGAACCAGGCCCTCGAGTACTTTTCAGGTATATATTACCCTGTCTCTCCTCCGCTCCAGTGAACGCATGTAGAACCCTTGAAAGGCCGAGTGTTTCAGATCCATCATCTCCAATATTTAACTGTCTAAGGGATTAACACATTGTCCTCGCATGGGAGTGGGCTAATATCCTTTCCTTAGTGGGGTTTAAGTCTGGGTAACATCCTGGTCAGTTATCAAAAGAGGGCACCTCACAGGCATGAAGCCACTGAACAATAGATTTTGCGGTGTGACAAGGAGCACTGTCTTGAATAACCTTGCATAACACTGCGTGAAAAATTCTGGCAAATAATAACAGATCAATTCTAGGCAAGTTATTAATGTTGGCGGGGACATTTTTCAAGACTTTCCTGGATATGCTTTTGGTTTGGGCATGGTATAATGACTGTCCTCGAGGAACCAACACAACCAGAGCCTAATGGATACAGACTCACATGGGTGGTTTTTTTTACTACGTATTTCCTTCATCT
Source organism: Cherax quadricarinatus (assembly GCF_026875155.1). NCBI lineage: Eukaryota > Metazoa > Arthropoda > Malacostraca > Decapoda > Parastacidae > Cherax > Cherax quadricarinatus. The sequence goes on along the minus strand of NC_069425.1, from coordinate 41,800,636 downwards.
GATGGTCTTATATAATCTGTCCACCACACAAGCCAGTCACGGTATTGTAACTCTATTCTTTACCAGGGTAGCGCATTACTTTGGACACTGAAGTACATGGGTGAAAAGTATCCATGTACTTCAATGCCTAGGACAGCACTCTCCAAGATCACCATTATTGTTATAATAAAAACAAAACCCACGAGGGTCATACAGACTCCAAGATCACCAGAACAGAGCCATCCATCAATTTTACTATATTCTTATTAGTCATGGGGGGGGGGAGTGGTAAACCTATAGGGCTCATGTAGTGCCTGGAGTATGGGAGGCAATCAGGTTCTATCCATGGAAGGAGAGGCTAGGGTCATCTTGAATCACTCTCCCCCTTCCCCACCAGAGTCAAGGAACCTACCTAGTGGGAATATACCAACCGTAAAAGTGTAAAGACAGACAGTCATACAACTGATTATGCCCTAGTTTTCAAGGTTTTTAGCAAGCCAAGTAGCAAAGAGGTTATCCTGCATTACTACATCCATCATGGCAAGTCTAAGAGAACTATAATTGGGCACTTTTTGAAAATCTATAAAACTAGAACATTATATGTTAGACTGTATACCTGTATTACAAATAAATATTAATATGTCAATACAGTGGACCCCCGGTTAACGATATTTTTTCACTCCAGAAGTATGTTCAGGTGCCAGTACTGACCGAATTTGTTCCCATAAGAAATATTGTGAAGTAGATTAGTCCATTTCAGACCCCCAAACATACACGTACAAACGCACTTACATAAATACACTTACATAATTGGTCACATTCGGAGGTAATCGTTATGCGGGGGTCCACTGTACTTCAGAATTCTTAAACTAGCATTAAATCCATACATATTAGTACATACTGTTAATATTTATCGAGTAATATTTACTGGCTACTGTTAGAAACTAGGGTACAGCTAGATTCCAGAGTATTGCTAGGGATAACCAGGTACGTATTGCTAGATCAGTGGTTCTAAACCTTTTTAAGTCCCTGTACCCCTCAAATGTCTTAATTTTTTTGTACCTCATCAAAACTAATTTAATTAAAACTTAATTTCTTTTCAAAAGCCTCTATTTTTACAGTAAAAGCTAATATAAAGGTGAAGTAGATCAGTTATGAATAAGAACTAAATACATTTGTCTTATTTATTGGCACTTTTGTTGACATTCATTACTGATGCAGAAATGTTTTTTTTTTTTTGAATAGCTACGTCATTACGTACATGCATTGAGACGGTTTCCAGTCTTCTTTTTTATGTACAGAAGTGGTGAAAAGGCCATCTCAAAGAAATAGTTGATAGTAAATGTCAATCTCCAAAGCTTTTCCTGCTAACTGTGAGAATATTTGGAGTTGCACACAGCATAAGTTTCTTATCATCATTAACTCAAAGCCTATTTGGATTCCTTCATTTGCTTTCAGCTAGACAGATCCTCTTTCATTATACAGTGGAACCTTGGTATACGACCTTAATTCATTCCAGAAGGCTGTTCGAGCGCCGCTCCGTTTGAGTATCGAAAAGTTCTTCCCAACCAATTTTGTTTTGCTGGCTGTTATCTCTAATTGTCGTGGGCACCATGGTGACTTATTTATACAATAAAAAAAAAAAAAAAAAAAAAACGAGAAGAAGCACGAAATAGCTTACAGCAAAGTTCTGGCAGGGCGTATTTATTTGGTCGAGTGTTGATCTTTGTTCAAGTAGGGAGCTGGTCGTATACCGAGGTTCCACTGTATCACTATCATTCATGGAATTCATGTTAAAAACAAATGAGTTCCATGTCCATCACAGCCACAGAAACCACTCTGTGATAAAAGTAACCTTGGAAAGACTGAATCAATTCCTGCATATGTTTCACTTCAGTCATGGTGAAATTTTTCAAACCAGCAGCCTCATCAAGCAAAGGAAAATTAGCAAAATTTTCATTCTAAAGGCAATTTATCCAAATTGGAAGTTTTTGGGTGAAGGCCAGCAACTTTTCTCTGGCAGTGATCAAATTCATCCCTGTTCTTGGATAGGTCTCATATCTGTGACTGTTTTTTTTTTGTGCTTCCAGGAAGCGAGTACAGGTACCTGATTAAAATCCACTGCCGTAGGATCTCCAATTTGACCTTCCTTAAAGAGAAGCGCTTTCATATTCAATGTACAGTGGACCCCCGGTTAACGATATTTTTTCATTCCAGAAGTATGTTCAGGTGCCAGTACTGACCGAATTTGTTCTCATAAGGAATATTGTGAAGTAGATTAGTCCATTTCAGACCCCAAAACATACACGTACAAACGCACTTACATAAATACACTTACATAATTGGTCGCATTGGGAGGTGATCGTTTAGCGGGGGTCCACTGTATATTCATTTATCTCCAGTTCCTCTCCCACAAACACAACTTTAGACAGACCCACAAAGTGGTACACTGTCCTCCCATGTGGGGTTGTAGCCAGTTATGTGGTGAGTACCCTAGCTACAGTGGAACCTCGGTACTCAAACTTAATTCGTTCCAGAAGGCTGTTCAAGTGCCGATCTGCTCGAGTACCAAATGAATTTTTTCCCAACCAATTTTTTTTTTTGTTGGCTGTTATCACTAATCTTCTTAGGCCCCCATGGTGACTTATTTATACAATATAAAAAAAACACCAAAAAATGCAAAGAAACACAAAGTAGTTTACAGCGAAGTTCCTAGCAGGTCTTGTGTTTGTCTGGTCGAGTGCCGAGCAAACGGTTGACTACCGAGTGATTTTACCGAACAAAGCGTTCGAATACCAAATTGTTCGAGTAAGGAGCTGTTTGAGTACCGAGGTTCCACTGTACTTAATAAATCTGGAACAAAGCCTCAGAGTATATAAATATGCCTATAACCAGAATGACATGACCAACAAATGTGTGGTTCACCAAAATTTGCATGTCCATCTGAGAAGTGGGAAAAGCAGGCTTGTAATCAAAGAGATGGATCTGCAGGAAATGCATTGTCTGGAGATACTGTATCTTTAATTTCTAACACTGTACAGCAGAAATCTAGTGGTTTCAACATTTCAAGTGTGATGACCAACATGGTGCTACCACTGCAGTCAGACGTTTTGACCAACACATCACTGACCTAATATTTTCCTGCACTTGACATCTCTCTCCATACATATACGTATATGGATTATTTATCATACTCAACAATGGATTGACAAAAGCCTCCAGGTGCAAAATATTTCCCAATAAAATATTGTTGTATTGCCAAGTGTCTTATTTACATTGTGAGTATATACAGTAAGACAACTGTATCAGCGGGGAATACGTTCCAAGGACCTGCCGCAGATAATGAAACCGTGGATAGTAGCAAACCCTACATACAGGTTTCCCTCAACATTCGCGTTTTCCACTTTCGCAGGCTTCAAACATCTGCAAATTCCCAGCTGCCCAATCATATTTAAAATATGTCATTACATATGTTAGGAATTGTGGCAGTGGCAGGGTTTGGAGACAGGACAAGATAGTTCTTCAATATGACACTAATATCAACTCTACGGCTTATTTATCTATCACAATTCATCTAATATGACATAATAAACAATATTAATAATAAAGAAACACGACATATACTCTAGAATGAATAAAATATGTCATTAATTATGTTGGGAATTGTGACGGTGGCAGAATTTGTTTGGAGATAGGACAAGATAGTCCTTCAATATAACACTAATATCAACTCTACGGCTTATTTATCTATTACAATTCATCTAATATGACATAATAAACAATATTAAGAACATAGAAACATGACATATACTCTAGAATGAATAAAATACATCATTAAGTATGTCACGAGTATTGCTGTGTTGTTGTTGTTGTTGGGTGTACAAGGGCCACTGAGACATAAGCGTTACATAGTGGTGGTTGAGGCGGCAGCAGAGGCGGTAGAGACTAGACACGGCGGTGTTGTCAGTCGCATTATATAACTCCAACAACATTGGAGTTAGGCTCGTGCTGTCCTTTTTCTATCAATTAATCGCTCAACTTGCTACACTGTTAATGCTACACTTTATCGCTGGCTAGCGCTATACCCTTTACTGACTCGTGCTGCTGTAGTATCGTACATATCGTAGAATCACTGAAGAAGGCACATTCTCCCCTCTCTCTTCCTCCACTTTGTTACTCTGCTACGAGTTCTTTCTTGAATTCTATAGTTTTTCTCACCTTCTTTCCAAAGGGCTGGCACTAGTACAATATTTTATGATGTTTTCATGTGTTTTATGATTGTTCATGGTTCAATAGGTTAAGGAAGTAGTACTGTTAGGCTAAGTAAATGCTATTATTATATTTCCCTACAATATATCTATGCACCAAACATTTGTGATTTTTCAACATTCGCAAGGTTCTTGATCCCTTAACCCTTTGACTGTTTCGGGCCCCTTTCTGAAACTGTCATTCCATGTTGCTAAATTTTTGAAAAAAAAAAAAAAAAAATCTTTTTTCTTATGAAATGATAAGAGAACCTTTTCCTGATGGTAATGACACCAAAAGTTCGAAATTTGGTCGAAAACTCATGGAATTACGCTCCCGTGAAGTTAGCGGTCTCGGCGACATATACGTATCGGCGATTTCGCCGACTTTGAGCCCTATTTTCAGCCAATTCCGTTGTTCCAGTTGACCAAACTCATAGCTATTTCTTTAGAACTCCATTTTATCTATCAGCTGAGTACAAGAAACCTCCCATTTACCAATTTGAACTACCCAATATTGTGGTCAGAAATTGGCAATTTGGCCAATTTCACGCAAACTAAAAAAGATGCCAATTTCAAAATAGGGTCCAGAATAAACAAGGTAGACATTCTTGGCACTAAAATAACATATCCTCTGTTCATTAGTCACATCTCTAGGCCCCTCTTATATTATTATTGATTTCTATTTTGATTTTTTATTCATACAAAAAAATACAAAATTTACTGTTATGCAGATTTCTGCATTATTGTAAAAATGGTATAAATAAAATCAGTGCACTAGTGAAAGAATATTAGACTCCCCAGTTGACGTGTATTGGACGTGCGGTGTGATTTGTTTACTCCTGAACATTGGTAAAAATTGAACATTTCCGCTACTTTGAGCTCAGTTTCAAGGTCGTTTTCATCGTCAAAGTAATGAAAATCATCTCTATTTCTGTAATATGTTTTCCATTTTATCACCTAAGACCATGAAAACGCAAATACATCGATAAATACTATACGAAAATACACCTCAAAGTCGGCGTTTTAATCCAAAAAAACGATCAGAGTTTTTTTTCTCATTACGCACTGTGTGCTGCAGGATTTTTTTTATGTGGTGCACACTGACCACACAGACCCATTCTCTCACATGTGGGCCTACCAGCTTTCTTCCGCTTGATTTGAAGCCGCTAGAATTATTGAGTATATATACGTCAGAAACACTGGCTCGTAAGACATATACATGTATATACGATCAAAACAGTCAAAGGGTTAACTCTTGCGAATGTGGAGGGAGACCTGTACAAGTCCTATACATACTAATATGAAGTTTAATTGATAAATTATGTACAATAAGTGAAGAATTATCACTTTTTCAATGATGGGAGGTACATAGAGTGTACCTTGACTTACGAGTGCCCCAACTTGCGAGTTTTCCGAGTTACAAGCTGTCAGTCGGTCGATTTTTTGCTTTGAGTTGTGAGCCAAAATCCGAGTTACGAGTGAGCTTCAGATATGCCGCCAGTGGTTGGCACAGCGAACGCCACAACATCCGCCCAGCATCCCACATCTCACTCGTTCAGTGCACGTGGTTACCTTGCCGTGGAAGCATCTCTCTTATGTGGTGCCTGCGTTTTGTGCTTTTAAGTTCAGCGATAAAGTGTAGCATTAAGAGTGTAGCAATTAAGTTAAGCGATAGAGTTTATGACGAATGAAAGAGACCAAAAAAGCACGAAAGAAAACGAACTCCTCCAATCTCCTCTGCCTATCTTTTCCACCCTCCCCCTCTGCCAGCATTTTCCGTTAGCCCAAGTCGTGTGATCTCCAAGGTAAATACACTTTATAAAGCCAGTTTATTTCTTTACATTTTCTTCTATGTTTTTATACAATATTTCTTATTTATAAATACATTTTTCTTATTTAAAAACCCGTAACAAAACAATTGGGGTGTTTTTTGGGGTTGGAACTGATTAATGGCATTTCAATTAATTTCAATGAGGAAAACTGATTTGATATACGAGCAAATTGAGTTACGAGCTTGGTCACAGAACGAATTAAACTCGTAAGTCAAGGTACCACTGTACTTCACAGCTTCTCTTAGGCTTTGAAGAACTGCCAGCTTGTCTACTTTTGCCTTTTGGAGCCATTATTATGCAAAATTAAGAGATATTTTTGGGTCACAGTAAACCATGGATAACTGAAACTGTGAATATCGAATCAGTGGATATGGTGGTTCTACTGTATACATATACCATGTTCTCGTAAAAAGAGGAGCAAGATAAATTTAGTAAGCAAGAGTGATAAATGGATATACAGTGATTAAACTGATAAATGGATATAATTAAACTAAGATAAATACTATATGAATGAAAGCACACATGATTGTGAAAGCATGAGCTGGACAAAGCCAGAAAAAGCATATGAATGTGTGAGAGCAAGTGTTCAAATGTGCAAGGTCACTTCCACTGCCCCCTTCCCTACACTAGTACCTACCTGACCCATCTGGAATTATCACATCACACATTATGACTATTTCCATGCTTGTTATAGATGTAGCACCCAGTGCTATTATGAAGTAAACCCAGTGTTGACAACACACACAAGGAAGTGAACTACTGCTAAAACAGCAACCAAAATACTGGTATGCTGCAAGTAGTACTGTAGTAGTCATTCTATTCATTGTGATTTGCATGAATGATGGTTGCATGTAAAATATACTAATTTTATAAATGAAGAGTATAAAAAAAGTGGCAAGTAATGCTGACTTTGATTTTGTATATAATGTGACATACCTGTGGCCGGTATGTCCAGTTACTACTTTATACTGAGGTTATAATGTATATTAAAATATCAGCCACTTCCTGTGATCTTATTGCATATAAGCAAAACTAAGACTGCTATAATTTTCATCTTGATTCTAAGCTACACGAATATGTAACTGATAACAAAACCAAAATAGGTTACAACATACACCTTTCTGACAGAAAGATGTTGTACATACAGCTGTATGCACTTTTATAAGAAATAGCTTCAATTACAATAAATTGGAGAATTTGTTGCCTAAATAAAACCCATACTAATTGGAACTGTTTACTACTGACACAGTCACTTCTTAAAACATTTTGCTAGTGTACACTATTATAAAAATTTGATCCAGCTGAACAAGAAAGGGATGGGGTCATGTAAGATACAGTATGTACAAGCAGATTTTGTAAATAAATAATTATAAGTAAATAAAAAATTAACCAACCCAGATCACAAAATTCTCATCTATCACACTAACATATAGCTACCATGGTATGTATATAAACACTATGCAAAAAAAAATACCAATCAAGAGTCATTCCTATTGGATTAGATGACCCTTCTATTGCTTAATGCACTAAAAAAAATATAAAAAAAATTGATTGTGCAGCAGAGTGAAATTAAGAAATACAATAAAAAATATTAATTATCTATACAGTGGACCCCCGGTTAACGATTTTAATCCGTGCAAGAGGGGTAATTGTTATGCGAAATAATCGTTATGTGAATGAATTTTCCCCATAAGAAATAATGGAAATAAAATTAATCCGTGCAAGACACCCAAAAGTATGAAAAAAATTTTTTTTTACCACATGAAATGTTAATTTTAATACACACAAACTGAAAAAGGCATGCACACTTACATGACACTTACTTTTATTGAAGATCTGGTGATGATTGATGGGATGGGAGGAGGGGAGAGCATTATCTTCTTACTGTTTAGAAGGGGAATCCCCTTCCATTAGGACTTGAGGTAGCAAGTCCTTTTCCGGGGTTACTTCCCTTCTTCTTTTAATGCCACTAGGACCAGCTTGAGAGTCACTGGACCTCTGTCGCACAACAAATCTGTCCATAGAGCTCTGTACCTCCCGTTCCTTTACGATTTGTCTAAAATGGGCCACAACATTGTCATTGAAATAGTCACCAGCACGGCTTGCAACAGCTGTGTCAGGGTGATTTTCATCCATAAAGGTTTGCAGTTCAACCCACTGTGCACACATTTCCTTAATTTTTGAAGTAGGCACAATGGATTCCACAACTGGCATAGGCTTCTCAGGGTTAGCCCCAAACCCTTCAAAATCTTTCTTAATTTCCATACTAATTCTCACCCTTTTTACCACAGGGTTGGCACTAGAAGCTTTCTTGGGGCCCATGGTCACTTATTTTCCAGAAACAGCACCGAAAACACTGTAATAATACGAAATATTCCGATTGTATGCTTGGATGTTACCGCGGAGGCTGGCTGGTAAACAATGCCACCGGCGGAACATGTGAGCGCGTCTCGGAAGAAAATCGGTAAGCGGGTTTTTAAGCGGTATGTGAGGCAAAATTTTTGCAATTAAAGTAAGCGGTATGCGAAATAATCGCTATGTGATGCCATCGTTATGCAGGGGTCCACTGTATATAATATATGCATAAATTACACTGAGTGATCTGTAGTAACAAACTGCTTGAAGGTAAACGACGACTGAGAAAAAATTCGGAAATATCTTTATTACCATCATTAGAAAGTGAACATCAATAAAGGATATTAAGATAAAAACATGACTTAACTTTGGATGATGAGCAACATTTTACACTAAATCAAATAAAGATAAGATCATATGTCCTACTAGTATGAAAGGTTAAATTAAATTGGCAGAATAAAGTATTATTCGATAGATTTCACAGAATGAGTACATAAAATGAACTATACAAACTATTTCAATTCATACTATACAACATTTGCCTCATCGTTAGTAAGCAGAATAAAATGCAATTAGAACATACTACTGCAAAGTAAAAGAAAAGAGGTCACTCCAAACAGTTTTTAGCAGCTAGGTATACAGTAGTATTTTGTGAATCTGTACTAAAACTAAATACGTACATTAAACACTGTCACAGCCACAGGACTTATACAGACTGCCAATTAACTGCCTAAGGGATGGTGCCTCCAAACTCAAAACACCAGTAACCCATATAATCAATTTCCTCTGTATATACTGAATGTGATCAAGTCTCATTTGCTTTCAAGAAAAACAGAAGAAAACAAGTGCTTCCCTATATCTTTCTAAATCTAAATTTTTCCATCTTGAATTCACAGCTACAAGTCTGTCTTGGTTAGATATTTTCAGCAAATAATTTATATCCCCCTTATTCCTGTCTTCCATTTATACACTTCAATTATATTTCCCTTAATTCTACACCTTTCCAGAGAATCCAGATAAGTGACCTCAGTCTATCATTGTAATAAAAAATTTCCAATACCATCTCTGAATGTTTTCCATCACAATTATGTGAATTTTGTAACATGGAGACCAGAACAGTGCAGCACAATCCAAATGATGCCCTACCAAGGATTTATAAAACTGAAGTACAGTGGACCCCCGCCTACCGTTGGCATCACATAACGTTAAATCCGCATAGCGATACATTTTATCACTAAAATTTTGCCTCGCATAGCGCTAAAAAACTCGCTCAACGCTATTCGTCCGAGATGCGTCTATGTGCAGCCTGAGCCAGCCTCACATGTTCCGCCGGTGGCATTGTTTACAAGCCAGCCTCAGTGGTAACATCCAAGCATACAATCGGAACATTTCATATTATTACAGAATTTTTGGTGATTTTATCTGCAAAATAAGTGACCATGGGCCCCAAGAAAGCTTCTAGTGCCAACCCTGTGGTAAAAAGGGTGAGAAATATTATGGAAATACTGTGGTACCATGGTCAACTGCTGATGCTGCTGCTGCTGTAGCACTGTCAGCTGCTGCTGCTGCTGTAGCACCGTCAGCTGCTGCTGCTGCTGTACCACCGTCAGCTGCTGCTGCTGCTGTACCACTGTCAGCTGCTGCTGCTGCTGTAGTACCGTCTGCTGCTGCTGTAGCACTGTCTGCTGCTGCTGTAGCACTGTCTGCTGCTGCTGTAGCACTGTCAGCTGCTGCTGTAGCACTGTCAGCTGCTGCTGCTGTAGCACTGTCAGCTGCTGCTGCTGTAGCACTGTCAGCTGCTGCTGCTGTAGCACTGTCAGCTGCTGCTGCTGCACTGTCAGCTGCTGCTGCTGTAGCACTGTCAGCTGCTGCTGCTGCTGCTGTACCACCGTCAGCTGCTGCTGCTGCTGCTGTAGTACCATCTGCTGCTGCTGTAGCACCGTCTGCTGCTGCTGTAGCACTGTCAGCTGCTGCTGCTGCTGTAGCACCGTCAGCTGCTGCTGCTGCTGTACCACCGTCAGCTGCTGCTGCTGCTGCTGCTGTAGTACCGTCTGCTGCTGCTGTAGCACCATCTGCTGCTGCTGTAGCACTGTCAGCTGCTGCTGCTGCTGCTGTAGTACCGTTGTTGGTGTGGCTTATTGAGAATACCAAGAAACAATTAACCCCAGAGGGTTAGCCACCCAGGATAACCCAAAAAAGTCAGTGTCATCGAAGACTGTCTAACTTATTTCCATTGGGGTCCTTAATCTTGTCTCCCAGGATGCAACCCACACCAGTCGACTAACACCCAGGTGAACAGGAAAAAATGCCTGGAACTTATGCTCATATTGGTGAATTTAAAGCCAGCAAAGGTTGGTTTGAGAGATTTAAGAATCGTAGTGGCATACACAGTGTGATAAGGCCTGTTCTGGAAGAAAATGCCAAACAGGACCTACAGTACTCAGGAGGAAAAGGCACTCCCAGGACACAGTGTCTCATCAGTCATTGCTGCATCTTCAATAAAGGTAAGTGTCATTTATTCTTCATTTAGTAAAGTAGTACATGCACAATATATATTGTGCGTGTACTACTCTACTATCGTGCATGTATCCTTCTCCTTGTGTGTAGGAAAATGTATATTTCATGTGGTAAAAATTTTTTTTCATACTTTTGGGTGTCTTGCACGGATTAATTTGATTTCCATTATTTCTTATGGGGAAAATTCATTCGCATAACGATAATTTCGCATAACAATGAGCTCTCAGGAACGGATTAATATCGTTATGCGGGGGTCCACTGTATATGTAAGTTGAGGACTCCTGTTATTTATACTTTTTGATAAGAAGCCAAGAATTTTCTTACCTTTACTGTAAACATTTATGCACTGTCATCTTTGCTTTAGATTATAATGTAATGTTAATCACGACTCCTAAACTTCATTTGTAAGTGACATAGTTATTCTCTTTTCCCAGGCTTAGGACCCCACATTTATGTACATTAAACAGCATCTGCCACTTTGCTGACCAGTGCCTCTACTTATCAAGATTTTCCTTAGTGCTCTAGTGGCATCAAAATTTATCTGATGGCCTATTTTAGCATCACTGACACTGCTTATGTCACTACTGTATTTATTCCTTCATCCATGTCATTAATGTATATGGCAAACGACGAAGGGCCCAACACTGACTTCTGTGGAACACCGCTTGTGACATATCCCCACTGATTTCTCCCCATTTATACAAACCCTGTTGCCGACTGGTCAACTACACCTCAATCCAAGAAAAAATTTCCCCTCCTATACCTTTGAATGGTTTCGAGAGTTTCAACTACTCTCAGAGTACCTGGCCATGCCAGGCTTATCTGTGCTTGCCTGTCAACTGGCTGTTGCTGCTGAGGCCCAGCCCCACATACTCCATCACAGCCTGGTTGATCTGTGCACCTGGTAAAAGATCTAGCTATGTACAATTTCCTCTTGAAGGTACTACACCTGCTCCAGCCGTGTTTCTGATATCTTCTGTAGATGTTGAATAGTCTGGACTCTGGAAATGATACAGTGTTCCTTTATTGTCCCCACGCAGACCCATGTACCTCATGGGTTTATTTGCACTTCATCCATAAACTCTAACCCAGTAATGTTGTATGGTAAGTGCAGATTGGACCAGGCCCCTTGAGTACTTTCCAGGTACGTTTATATTTCATGTATCTTTCTTTCCTCCGCTCAAGTGAGTACTTGTTCAAGACTTCAAGGCGTTCCCAGTAATTCAGGTGATTTACTGGCTCAATGTAAGCCGTTAACGATTTCTGTATTTGTTCCAGCTCTGATACATATTTCCTATTCTGCGTCTCATCTGTGGTGAACGTAACCTAAGCACCACCTACCATATGAAGGTTACCTCAGATCCTAATGTAATGGTTTCCTCAGCACCATACACTATAAATGTTAGTTACCTCAGGACTACAAATTTAAAAGTACCTTATCTACAGTAAAAGTTACCTCAGTATAACATATGTCAGAGATAACCTCTGCACCACCTACAGTAAATATTAAATGAGAAATATCTAGTGAGGATTACCTCAGCACCACCTACAGTAAAGGTAACCTCAGCACCACCTACAGTGAAGGTAACCTCAGCACCACCTACAGTGAAGGTTACCTCAGCACCACCTACAGTGAAGGTTACCTCAGCACCACCTACAGTGAAGGTAACCTCAGCACCACCTACAGTGAAGGTAACCTCAGCACCACATACAGTGAAGGTTACCTCAGCACCACATACAGTGAAGGTAACCTCAGCACCACCTACAGTGAATGTTACCTCAGCACCACATACAGTGAAGGTTACCTCAGCACCACCTACAGTGAAGGTAACCTTAGCACCACCTACAGTGACGGTAACCTTAGCACCACCTACAGTGAAGGTTACCTCAGCACCACCTACAGTGAAGTTAACCTCAGCACCACCTACAGTGAAGGTTACCTCAGCACCACCTACAGTGAAGGATGCCTCAGCACCTACAGTGAAGGTTACCTCAGCACCACCTACAGTGAAGGTTACCTCAGCACCACCTACAGTGAAGGTTACCTCAGCACCACCTACAGTGAAGGTAACCTCAGCACAACCTACAGTGAAGGTTACCTCAGCACCACCTACAGTGAAGGTTACCTCAGCACCACCTACAGTGAAGGTAACCTCAGCACCACCTACAGTGAAGGTTACCTCAGCACCACCTACAGTGAAGGTTACCTCAGCACCACCTACAGTAAAGGTTACCTCAGGACCACCTAGTGAAAACCTCAGCACCACCTACAGTGAAAACCTCAGCACCACCTACAGTGAAAACCTCAGCACCACCTACAGTGAAGGTTACCTCAGCACCACCTACAGTGAAGGTTACCTCAGCCCCACCTACAGTGAAGGTTACCTCAGCACCACCTACAGTGAAGGTTACCTCAGCACCACCTACAGTGAAGGTTACCATCAGCATCCACCATACAGTGAAGGTTACCTCAGCACCACCTACAGTGAAGGTAACCTCAGCACCACTACAGTGAAGGTTACCTCTAGCACCACCTACAGTTGAAGGTTACCTCAGCACCACCTACAGTGAAGGTTACCTCAGCACCACAACTAAAAAACAGTGAAGGTAACCTCAGCACCACCTACAGTGAAGGTTACCTCAGCACCACCTACAGTGAAGGCTACCTCAGCACCACCTACAGTGAAGGTTACCTCAGCACCACCTACAGTGAAGGTAACCTCAGCATCACCTACAGTGAAGGTTACCTCAGCACCATCTACAGTGAAGGTACCTAGCACCACCTACAGTGAAGGTTACCTCAGCACCACCTACAGTGAAGGTACCTCAGCACCACCTACAGTGAAGGTTACCTCAGCACCACTACAGTGAAGGTAACCTCAGCACCACCTACAGTGAAGGTTACCTCAGCACCACCTACAGTGAAGGTTACCTCAGCACCACCTACAGTGAAGGTAACCTCAGCACCACCTACAGTGAAGGTTACCTCAGCACCACCTACAGTGAAGGTTACCTCAGCACCACCTACAGTGAAGGTTACCTCAGCACCACCTACAGTGAAGGCTACCTCAGCACCAGCTACAGTGAAGGTTACCTCAGCACCACCTACAGTGAAGGTAACCTCAGCACCACCTACAGTGAAGGTTACCTCAGCACCATCTACAGTGAAGGTATCCTTAGCACCACCTACAGTGAAGGTTACCTCAGCACCACCTACAGTGAAGGTTACCTCAGCACCACCTACAGTGAAGGTAACCTCAGCACCACCTACATTGAAGGTTACCTCAGCACCACCTACAGTGAAGGTTACCTCAGCACCACCTACAGTGAAGGCTACCTCAGCACCACCTACAGTGAAGGTTACCTCAGCACCACCTACAGTGAAGGTTACCTCAGCACCACCTACAGTGAAGGTTACCTCAGCACCACCTACAGTGAAGGTAACCTCAGCACCACCTACAGTGAAGGTAACCTCAGCACCACCTACAGTGAAGGTTACCTCAGCACCACCTACAGTGAAGGTTACCTCAGCACCACCTACAGTGAAGGTTACCTCAGCACCACCTACAGTGAAGGTTACCTCAGCACCACCTACAGTGAAGTTTACTCAGCACCACCTACAGTGAAGGTTACCTCAGCACCACCTACAGTGAAGGTTACCTCAGCACACCTACAGTCGAAGGTAACCTCAGCACCACCTACAGTGAAGGTTACCTCAGCACCACCTACAGTGAAGGTTACCTCAGCACCACCTACAGTGAAGGTTACCTCAGCACCACCTACAGTGAAGGTTACCTCAGCACCACCTACAGTGAAGGTAACCTCAGCACCACCTACAGTGAAGGTAACCTCAGCACCACCTACAGTGAAGGTTACTCTCAGCACCACCTCAGTGAAGGTTACCTCAGCACCACCTACAGTGAAGGTTACCTCAGCACCACCTACAGTGAAGGTAACCTCAGCACCACCTACAGTGAAGGTTTACCTCAGCACCACCTACAGTGAAGGTTACTCCAGCACCACCTACAGTGAAGGTTACCTCAGCACCACCTACAGTGAAGGTTACCTCAGCACCACCTACAGTGAAGGTTACCTCAAGCACCACCTACAGTGAAGGTACCTCAGCACCACCGCAGTGAAGGTAACCTCAGCACCACCTACAGTGAAGGTTACCTCAGCACCACCTACAGTGAAGGTTACCTCAGCCACCACCTGCAGTGAAGGTTACCTCAGCACCACTACAGTGAAGGTTACCTCAGCACCACCTACAGTGAAGGTTACCTCAGCACCACCTACAGTGAAGGTTACCTCAGCACCACCTACAGTGAACGTTACCTCAGCACCACCTACAGTGAAAGTTACCTCAGCACCACCTACAGTGAAGGTTTACCTCAGCACCCCTACAGTGAAGGTTACCTCAGCACCACCTACAGTGAAAGTTACCTCAGCACCACCTACAGTGAAGGTTACCTCAGCACCACCTACAGTGAAGGTTACCTCAGCACCACCTACAGTGAAGGTTACCTCAGCCCCACCTACAGTGAAGGTTACCTCAGCCCCACCTACAGTGAAGGTTACCTCAGCACCACCTACAGTGAAGGTTACCTCAGTACCACCTACAGTGAAGGTTACCTCAGCACCACCTACAGTGAAGGTTACCTCAGCACCACCTACAGTGAAGGTTACCTCAGCACCACCTACAGTGAAGGTTACCTCAGCACCACCTACAGTGAAGGTTACCTCAGCACCACCTACAGTGAAGGTTACCTCAGCCCCACCTACATGAAGGTTAACCTCAGCACCACCTACAGTGAAGGTTACCTCAGTACCACCTACAGTGAAGGTTACCTCAGCACCACCTACAGTGAAGGTTACCTCAGCCCCACCTACAGTGAAGGTTACCTCAGCACACCTACAGTGAAGGTTACCTCAGCCCCACCTACAGTGAAGGTTACCTCAGCACCACCTACAGTGAAGGTTACCTCAGCCCCACCTACAGTGAAGGTTACCTCAGCACCACCTACAGTGAAGGTTACCTCAGCACCACCTACAGTGAAGGTTACCTCAGCACCACCTACAGTGAAGGTTACCTCAGCACCACCTACAGTGAAGGTTACCTCAGCACACCTACAGTGAAGGTTACCTCAGCACCACCTACAGTGAAGGTTACCTCAGTACCACACACAGTGAAGGTTACCTCAGCACCACCTACAGTGAAGGTTACCTCAGCACCACCTACAGTGAGGAATACCTCAGCACCACTACAGTGAAGGTTACCTCAGCACCACCTACAGTGAAGGTTACCTCAGCACCACCTACAGTGAAGGTTACCTCAGCACCACCTACAGTGAAGGTTACCTCAGCACCACCTACAGTGAAGGTTACCTCAGCACCACCTACAGCGAGCCCAACCCACCTCTGTAAACCACTCAATCACCTCTCTAAATCAAACTTACATTCAATAAAACCTCCATCTAACTGCGTCCCTTCCATACAATAACCCTTAGGGCGATGATACAACCTCCCTAGCATAAAGTGTCGCCCTTACGACCTGTTACACAACTAGAAAGTCTAATCTCCTCAGATTTTCTGTCCGGAAACTTCAGTGTTTTGATATAGAAATGGAGGTCGCAAGACATTTATTCTAATCTTACCTGGCTTCGAGGAAAATCAGAACTTGCTTCAGGTCCAATATGTTCCGCGCGTGTTCACCTGTATATCCATTAGAGGCTCAAGTCTCAAAGGGCATCGATACAGTAGGAAATGATTAAAAACGTCACAACCCCCAAGAAGTCCGACCATGAACACAAATATGGCTGCAGCCACTGAGATAGTGTAGGATGAACCCTCAGCTAGAACCCACACTAATACCATTACACTTTATTAAACTACTTTTATAAATTATTTTAAGCTCTTTGCGGTATTGTTCATCTGACAACTTCGCAGGAAAATTAATAATGTGATAGATCAATATGTAAAGATAGTGTAGCTACGTTAGCTATAGACTTTGAAAGGAGAAAACGAAATCTTGGGGGGTGAAACGCTGCTATTTTCGTCAGTTACTTTCCCTAGCTAGGAAGACAAAACATATTCATTCGGGGATAATTATTTTTGCTTACTTCCCTATCATATTTATTGTTATTCTATTATTTACTATTGTTAACAAGAAAACTCTAAACCCGTACGGATCATAGCACCAATTAACGGCACACTACTTTTACATATACGTTCTGGATTATGTATCATACAGTACATAAAATACAAAATTTAATACACTTCACTAACTTCCAGTTCTTCACTCATGTAAACAGATATTCCTCCCTCTCCCTTCATCAGACATTCAACAATTTCTCAACCTCTGTTCTTCAGGATCTTTAACATCTTGCTCCATATTCATCATCTCTCCAAATTATTATCATCATAATCAAGGAGGAAGCACTAAACCCGTAGGATTATACAGCGTCTGTGGGGAGGGGGGTGATGTGGAAGGTATTCAGGCTTAATTCGGGGAACTGGAGCACAGATCCAATTCCCTAGATCAAGAGCCCCTCACCAGCATCAACGAACCTTCCTTGAGGGGACATCTCCCCAAAACTTTTTATTTTCATACATTAGCTGAAAACAACTCATTTTTTTTCTTCTTAAACTGTACTTTTATTATCAATCATTACATTTGTGGGAAAGTGCTAAACCCACAGAAGTCATGCAATTCCTGAGAAAAACAAGAGCCCTTCACCAGCATTAGGGTTATAAGAATTTTCCAAAATTTTGTTCACATTTTGCAAACTGCATATCCAGGTTATTATGATTAAGAGGAAGTGCTAAATCCATAGGATCACATAGCACTGTTGAATGGGAGGCAATTAGGTTTGATCTAAAGTTTGAAATCCAATTCCTTGGATCAAGAACCCCTCACTAGCATCAAGAAACCTTCCAAGAGGTGATATTCATACTGAAGTCTTCATGCAAACATGTCTCCAACAAACTCCTGTCAACTCATTGATGTACACCTGATCAAACCACTTTTTAAGTTTCATGTAACTGAAAAGACATACCAAGAATGTGGCAGTTGACTGGGAATGTATAAATGGATCATTTTTTTTTAGTATCTAGGTCTGATGCTTTTGGTTTCATCTCCTCAGACATACATGCATTACCTTATAATTTTTTTCAAAATTTATTTCATCATGGTGTCCTGTGATCCTTTTGCAGTGTAATGGATGCCAGTGTTTTACACAACTCTTAAGTGCCAAGTAACATTTGTTCACTCTTCAGTTATTACAAACTATAATTTTACGTTTGACTGTAACAATAAATGTAAAAAAAACTGTAGCAACAGAGTCTAGTTGCAGTCCTTTCCAATCTCTTCACTTTTGAGATACATTATTAAATTCCTTAAAAAACTTAATTATTCAATCATGAAGATGAGAGATGGTAAATTAAGCAGTGTTGAGGGAAAGGCATTGTCAGAAAGGAGGGGAGTGGCAACTCAGATGTTGCAAATCAGTGTCAGTTAAGATATAAGAGAATAAGCATTGAAGTGGACTGTCAGAGGGCAAATAAAGCACACATACACCCAGTGTGCCCTTCAAATAAGAGAGGCATTTTTATGAGTAACAGTTCGTTGATTTCAGTTTGATCTCAACCTCTACAAATTTTAATATCCTTGGTTAACAAGAATTAGTCTTATGCTTACAGTTCTTTCAGCAAACCAGCCATATCCCCCCAAAGTAGGGTGGCTCAAGAAGAAAAACAAAAATTTCTCTTTTCAACTTTAGTAATGTATACATGAGAAGGGGTTACTAGCTCCTTGCTCCTGGCATTTTAGTCGCCCCTTACGACACGCATGGTTTACGGAGGAAGAATTCCGTTCCACTTCCCCATGCAGATTAAGGATAGTTAACCAACAATATTAAGTGGGAAACTTACATCTGGCAATTAGACAAACTGAAGTTCCTTAAATGCATTGTGTCCTCATGTATGCTGTTTAAATCAGAGGACAGGCTAGCATATTAGGACATTTAAGGTGCCTTTACTGAAGCTGGCATACTCCTGGATTAACAGGACAACTGATCAAGAGACGATGGACCATCAGGTCCTGACAAACCTCGCAAAGCAGCACCAGTAAAATGCGAGAACATCATAATTCTGTAACCATAAAGCATTATACCTGTTATTCAATTCCAAAAGTAACTTTGACACAAGCCACACTGATATGGAATTTTGTTGGGAAAACTTCCACTCTATACAGTATTTCATAAAATTTAAAAAATATTCCACCAAATCATATGTTGTACTGTACTGTGAAAATTTTAAGATCAAGCTTTCTCATTTAAATCATGTTAAATCAATCACTATGAAGCAGGCAGGATATAAAGTTTGGGTAAACAAATAATTATTTATTATTCCAAAGAAAGGTTCTAAAAGGAACTGAATTCTACACAAATCTGTTCCTTCCAGCAGTTACATTAGTGACGAATGTTAACCAACATGTAAATTCCTTAGAAATTTTCAGGATTAAGAATTTACAAAGAAACTTCACCACGTTAAAATAAATTAGTTTACAACTAATCCACATTTACCATTATTATAATTAAAGATAGTAATTATAGTAATAGTCTGAACTGCAGGCAGTATTTTCACAGAAAAAAAAATATTTGTATAGTAATAAAAAGTCTATCCTGGATATTTCTACCTATTAAACTGATAAAAGAAACTTTTTTTTATATTTAGAGGGGATATACAGCTCTTTCTACAATCTAATCTTCATCAACATATTTAAAGGGCTCTGGAGGATCTGGCTCAGTCTCTTCTTCTGTCTTGGGACCCAATGCAGGAACAGGTTGTACCAATTCTTCACTGTCTTCAGGTTTAGTATCTCTCATCAAAATTATTCCACCTATGCTTAGTTCTTTCACTGGAGTGTAACGTGATCCTTCTGCCATGCGCATAACTTTAAGTTGGGCTTTCATTACTCGTGCAGGATTACTTAGCAAATCAAAAGCAGGTTCTTCTTTTTTCTTTTCTTCTTCCTTTTTCTTTTCCTCTTTTTCTTTCTCCTTTTCTTCTTTTTCCTTTTTCTCCTTTTCTTCATCAACATCCATCTTCTCATCCTTCTGTTCTTTTTTCTTCCTTTCATCATCCTTTTTCTTTGCTTTTGCAGTTATAGAAAGAACGGCTGTTACCTTCTCTGCTACTTCCTTCTTTTTCTCCTCTAGGGGTGCTGGATATCCATAAGTGGAAGGTTTTGCATTTGAGAGAAATTGCATTTTTGGCATCTTTAATTCAGAGTTCAAACCAATCAGACATGTAGGTGTAAAAGCCATTGACAAGAAATGTGCCAATGGGAACCAATACCAAAACTGAGTGAAGACAAACATACCAACAACTGATGTCATGCTGGTGTGTCCTGTACGAGACTGTAAGGAAATGGTCATGTTTCGCCCACCAGCATCAATAATTCCCTGAGCAAGGATCGCCCCAAACTTTGCAATTGAATCTTCATGTTTATCTCCAATGACTTTAGCATACAACTGCCGGAAATCTTTAACCTTGGAACAAGTTGATTCAGTTTGCTGTATGAGAACAAGAGCAGAAGCTATGAGAGCACCTTGACGAACAAAATTCACAGGATCATTAGTTAGTGGTTCCAGCAACCCCAGGGCTTCCTTCTGTCCAGTGCCTGAACATGCAACACCCAGAGCCATGGCGGCACCATATCGAACATGAGGGTTGTAAGATTCAGACAGGAGAGAAACCATGCTCGGCATTTGCTCAGGAGACCGGAACAACAAGAACCCTAGAGCCTCTACAGCTGCTCGCCTTACATCATTATCCACATCGGAAACTGCTACATGCAGCAATCTTTTCATAGCTGGTGTTGAAGCAGTGCCACAGTAAGCCATTGCTACAGTGTACATTGCAGCTCGTCTTAAAATAGCATCCTTATCTTCACTGAGTTCTGTGATGAGACGATCAGCCTGATCCTGCTGGCCATACATATTCAGAGCAATACCCTGAGCCAAGCCACGAAGAATTTTCTCATGTTGTGTGTCTCGTGCATAATTAACCATATCAGATACTGCTTGTTCATTTGCTGATCCAACATGACTAAGCCCTAGCCAATCCTGCTGCTTCTCCTGTTACAGCATCATCTTGGAAGAGAGAATATTTCAGCTGTTCATATACATCTGTACGCTGTGTGCCCATGGCTGCTAGACCTAAACCAAGACAACCACCATGACGAACAATCTGAAATAAAGATTTTAGTTTGACTAACAAGTTATTCAAAATTTACATATTATATTTAAAATAATAAAGGTATTAACTTTTCCTTCAAGCATTCAAGTGCTGCATTGCAGAAAATTATAATGCCACCACAGCCCAAATCTGGGTTAGTGAGATTCAGAGTTCCAATCTCTCCCACGCCTGAGTTTTTCTCAACTGTTTGAATCTGGCGCTTATTCTTTTCTACCATGCAATACCTCGTATGCAGTATCTAATTTTGATTAAAGCCCAATGTCAGTCTCCAGATTAAAATTAATGACATTATTTAAACCGATGTACTACAGTACCTTTATAATTTTTAGCTCTATCATTAACACCAAATTCATAAGATAGACTGGTTAGCAGGAAGCAATTCTTTTCACACAACCCTAGTTTGATTCCTACTTTGCCTGCCCATGCTGTTATCTCTACTTCTAAACTGAGAGTTCAAAACACAAGAGGATTAATTCTAGCTTTAATCCCATACTTATATCAAAGCTTTTACTTGCTCTATTCAGTGTCAATACCAACAAAATTTTCAAAACCTCCTACAATGTATTTCAACTGTAGGCTGACTTGTATCAAGCACAAATAGTAAATGAATAAAATTTTCCATATAAAAACATTTTTATCACAATGCATTCTCTTTTGTGTATAGAGCAGATGCACTTAACCACCTAAAGACAACAATAAATTTTGAAGGCCTTGCTGCCACTGTGAAAGAAAGACACGATAATAAAGGATTTCATTAGAAAAATTTAAAAATTAAAGCTGCCCTACTAAAAAAACAGAACTCACATCGGTGGCTTCTTTCGTTTGATTAAGAAGATATTCAATGATGTTTGCCCCATGATTTGCATGAATTAGTCCTAAGGCATAAAGTGAGCCACTCTCTGCATAGCCTGGGCTGTTTGATTCCTTAGGTAAGTATGCCTGCATTAAAGTGAGTGCTTCTTTTTCATGGCCTCGGTGGATTACTCCTAAAGAAGCTGTGGCAGTCATCTTGGCCCAATTTGTTGCTCGAGATAACCACTCCAAATTATCTCTGCAAGAAAGCACATTCATTAAAAGGAGCCTTGTGGTACACAGTTGAACAAATCCTTTGTAATGTGTGGGGAAGATTATATTAACGAGTTTCACCTCAAGGATATACTGATTCCACAGGACACAAAGAATCAAAGTTGTATAAATACAGCATATACAGTACTTACTGATAATAAACCTTTATACATAAGCAATGATTACATTATGGGAGGAATAGTGTTGAGAATAATTCGGCAGTAAGTCTGTTTTATGACGAACTTTCATCAGTTTTTGCACTACAGCCTCTCCTCACTTCATGATGGAGTTCCATTCCTAGACCACATTGGTAAACAAATTTGTCGCTAAGCAAGGAGCATACTATAATGGTAGTGGGTTTGTGCAAACCATCTCTGACATTGTTTTAATGTCACCTTTGCACCATTTATAACATTTTTAGTATACAGCGGACCCCCAGTTTATGATCGGCTCCCAATGCGACCAATTATGTAAGTGCGTTTGTATGTGTTCTAGGTAGTAGGTTGGTAAACAGCAACCGCCCAGGGAGGTACTACCGTCCTGCCAAGCGAGTGTACAACGAAAGCCTGTAATTGTTTTACATGATGGTAGGATTGCTGGTGTCTTTTGTCTGTCTCATAAACATGCAAGATTTCAGGTATGTCTTGCTACTTCTACTTGCATTTAGGTCACACTACACATACATGTACAAGCATATATATACACACAGACCCCTCTGGGTTTTCTTCTATTTTCTTTCTAGTTCTTGTTCTTGTTTATTTCCTCTTACCTCCATGGGGAAGTGGAACAGAATTCTTCCTCCGTAAGCCATGCGTGTTGTAAGAGGTGACTAAAATGCCGGGAGCAAGGGGCTAGTAACCCCTTCTCCTGTATATATTACTAAATTTAAAAAGAGAAACTTTAGTTTTTTCTTTTGGGCCACCCCACCTCGGTGGGATACGGCTGGTACACTGAAAGAAAGAAGAAAGTTTGTATGTGTATGTTTGGGGGTCTGAAATGGACTAATCTAATTCACAATATTCCTTACGGAAACAAATTCGGTCAGTACTGGCACCTGAACATACTTCTGGAATGAAATAATATCGTAAACCGGGGTCCACTGTATTTGTAAATGTTTATACAGTAGTGTACTGTATACTGTAATAAAGAGAATTAGAGGAAATCAGCTCTAATTTACATTATTCAGGTATGCATACTGGTCAGAGAGCCCAAGGTAGTCCGAGCTGTCGGTAAACGAGTACGTCGCTAAGTGAGGAGAGGCTGTAAATGATCTGTGTCTAGTGTTTCAGAAAGTGAACATTTGGAAATAATGTTATGGAAGAGAATTAGAGTAAAAAGAAAAAGTGTACTAAGTGCTACAGAACCACTTGTCAGCATATACAACTGTCTACATAACGGATTAAGGTTGTAAGGAATTTTTCTTTTTAATTTCAGCATTCAATGGAATAATGAAAAATTTAAGTGAAAGGGAAATTTGAATACAAAGAAAGTGTAGCAAGCAGAATGCTATCTGGAGTTTCTGGAGAGAGTTCCGGGGGTCAACGCCCCCGCGGCCCGGTCTGTGACCAGGCCTCCTTAGGTCAGTGTCCCAGGATGCGACCCACACCAGTCGACTAACACCCAGGTACCCATTTTACTGATGGGGAACATAGACAACAGGTGGAAAGAAACACGTCCCATGTTTCTACTCTGGCGGGGATCGCCCAGGCCCTCAACCGTGAAGCGGAGCGTTAACCACAGCCACCAGAAGACTGAAAATCTACTGGTGACTGAAACCATCTGATATACACGTGTACTACCTTATCAAGACAAAATTTAGATTAACTCTTTCACTGTCGGTGCCATAATATTACGGTTTGCAACCAGTGTTGGTGCTGTAATATTAAGCCAAAATTCTAGCAACTTCCAATATTGCAGAAGAAAGCTGGTAGACCTACATGTAAGAGAATGGGTCTGAGTGGGTAGTGTGCGCAGTATGAAAAAAAATCCTGCAGCACGCAGTGCATGAGAAAAAAAAAATTAGACCGTGTTTTTGGTTTAAAACACAAACTTTACAGTGTATTTTTGTATGGAAATTATAGTCGTATTCTCGTTTTCTTGGTCTCATTTGATAGAATGGAAGATATATTACAGAAATAGAGATGATTTTGAATGGTTAACAGACTAAAAGTACCTTGAAATCGAGCTCAAATTAGCGGAAATGTTCGATTTTTGCCAATGTTCAAGAGTAAACAAATGATGTCGTGCGTCCAATACATGTAAACTGGTGGGTCTAATTCGCTTTCACAAATGCACTGATGTTATTTATACCATTTTTACAATAATGCAGTAGTCTGCATACCAGTAAATCTTATATTTTTTGTGTGAATAAAAATTCAAAATGGAAAGCAAGCTGTAATATAAGAGGGACCTGGAGACGTGACTAATGAACAGAGAAAATGTTATTTTAGTGCAAGAAATGTTTTTGTTAATTCTGGACCCTATTTTGAAATTGGCCTTACTTGAATTGTGTATGAAACTGGCCAAGGTACCAATTTCTGACCGCTTTAGTGGGTAGTTGAAATCAATAAATGGACTGTTTCTTGTCCTCAATCGATAGAACAAATGGAGTACTAGTGAAATAGCTATGAGTTTGCTCAACTGGAACAATGGAAATGGCTGAAAATAGGGCTCAAATTGGGCAAAGTCACAAGAGCGTAATTCCACGAGTTTTCCATCAAATTTCGTATTTTTGGTGTCATTACCATCAGGAAAAGATTCTCTATCATTTCATAAGAAATTTTCTTTTTTAAAATTCTTTGACACTGAGAGCAAGTTTGTGAGCAGGGGTCTTGACAGTGAAAGGGTTAAACCCTTTAACTGCAGCAGGCCCTGAATATATAATTCTGGGTGTGAGGTAAGGTTCAAAAAAAAAAAGTAAAGTAAATTCTGAAAGAGCCCATTCTTAATTAGAGATATGAAAAGAAAATTGAAACAAAAGGTAAACTTATGATTTTATGATGTGCTGAGGTTGGCAAAAAAAGATTATGGACACAAAACACACATTAAGTAAATTCAAGGTAGGATAACACGTGTCTTACAGAACAGTGATTAACAAAAAGTTCCTCAGCTTTACTCAGCTAAATTCAGATCCAGGAGCTCACTTTCACAATTGAAACGTATATAATGATTGTTATTATTGTACACTGTCTTAACCCTTTCAGGGTCCGTCCCGTAGATCTATGGCTTTACGTTCAGGGTCCAAACCGTAGATCTACGTCATGAGCTCAGCTCACTCTGATAAACTGTGAGTGGTACATTTGGGCCTAGATATAAGAGAATACATCTATGTGGTATGTGTGCACCACATAAAACAAATCCTGCAGCACATTGTGTATAATGAGAGAAAAAAACTGAGACCATGATTTTCGATTAAAACAGCGACTTTGCAGTGTTTTTTCGTATGTTTTTTATAGTTGTATTTGCGATTTCTTGGTCTCATTTGATAGAATGGAAGACATATTACAGAAATAGAGATGATTTTGATTGGTTTTTAGCACTGGAAATGGATTGAAACTGAGCTCAAAGTAGCGGAAATGTTAAAATTTTGCCGATGTTCAAGAGTAAACAAACGACCTCACACGTCTAATACACACGAGCTGGTGGGTCTAATATACATTTACAAATGTGGTGATGATATTTATACAATTATTACAATATTGCATAACAGTAAATCTTCTATTTTTTGGTGTGAATAAAAATTCATTATGTGAATAAGAAATCAAATTGGAATTTATTTGTAAAGCCTCAAAATGTAACTAATGAACAGAGGAAATGTTAGTTTAGTCCCAGGAATACCTACATTGTTTATTCTAGACCCTATTTTGAAATTGGAATATTTTGAACTTTGTGTTAAATTGGCCAAATTACCAGTTTCCAATCACATTATTTTGTAGTTGAAACAGTTGACTTGGCGATTTCTTGTGCTCAATCGATTGAATAGAAGTAATACTAGTAAAATAGCTAAGAATTTGGTCGACTGGAATAATGTAATTGGCCTAAAATGGGAGTCAAAGTCGGCAAAATCGCCGATTCGTAAATATCGCTGACACATCAAAATTTGCGAGAGCATAATTTCATCAATTTTCCATCAAATTTCATACTTTTTGTTTTATTACCTTCACAAAAGGATTCTCTACCATTTCATAAGAAAAAATAACAAATTTATTTTTTGAAAATTCTTGGACACTGGGGCACCACTTCAGATTTTGGCCTTGGACCCTGAAGGGGTTAATATACAAAAGTTAATTTAGCACTATACAGGAATATATCAATTACTGTTATATGAAACATACATACTATGTAAATGTTCCTACACAATGGTAGTGAGTTATGTTCCTAGATGTTCTGCAACATTGAAAAGCAAATTTCTGTCTTGGGTTTGAGTTCATATTGTGTTTCAGAGAAGATATCTCCGTAATATATCTCTCTCTTATTTTGTTAATGTTAACATAGTCATTTTTTTTAATCACATCAGCCGTTTCCCACTAAGGCAGGGTGACCCAAAAATAAAGAAAAATACTTTCATCATCATTCAACACTTTCACCATCATTCATACATAATCACTGTCTTTGCAGAGGCTACTCAGATACAATAGTTTAGAAGACCCTCCAAACTCCCAATATCCCAAACCCCTCCTTTAAAGTGCAGGCATTGTACTTTCCATTTCCAGGACTCAAGTCCAGCTAACCGGTTTCCCTCAATCCCTTCACAAAATATTACCCTGCTCACACTCCAACAGCTCGTCAGGTCCCAAAAACCATTCATCTCCATTCACCCCTATCTAACATGCTCACACATGCTTGCTGGAAGTCCAAGCCCCTTGCCCATAAAACCTCCTTTACCTCCTCCCTCCAACCTTTTCGAGGACGACCCCTACCCACCTTCCTTCCCCTACAAATTTATACGCTCTCCAAGTCATTCTACTTTGTTCCATTCTTTCTAAATGACCAAACCACCTCAACAACCCCCCCCCCCTTCAGCCCTCTGACTAATACTTTTAGTAACACCACACCTCCTCCTAATTTCCACACTCTGAATTCTCTGTATAATATTTACACTGCACATTGCCCTTAGACATGACATCTCCAATGCCTCCAGCTGCCTCCTCACCTCAGCATTTACAACCCAATCTTCACACCCATATAAGTGTGTTGTTACCACCATACTTTCGTACATTCCCTTCTTTGCCTCCATGGACAACATTTTTTTGTCTCCACTGATACCTCAACACACAACTTGCCTTTTTTCCTTCATGGTTAACCTCATCTTTCATAAACCCATCTGCTGACAAGTCAACTCCCAAATATCTGAAAACATTCACTTCTTCCATATTCACTCTCTCCAATGTGATATCCAATTTTTCTTTATCTAAATCATTTGATAACTTCGTCACCTTACTCTTACTCTTACAAAGTCATATCTCCATAATATATATCATCTAGCTAATGCTAACATCTATAAAAATAACCAAATTGTAGAAACACTTAGAAACGAGAAACACATTGAGCACAATTTGAACAAAATTTTAAGTCAGTTTTCTATTTTGGAGTAGTGTGCCAGGCCTGAAAAATTGAGTACTGCTAGAAAACTATTGTATATTTGAATTTATTCATGAACTATCAGTATAAACAGTGAATAATCAAAACTTGCAAATAAGGAAGCTAGTGACTTTGTAGGTGCTTCTGCATACGTACTACATAAAATTGTGTATACCCAACCTGAAGAGATCAACCCTAGTTACATCAGCTAGTCATGAGGGTAGTAGGGAAATGGCTGTGGTGTATTACAATACCTAATCAAGTTTTATATTGCAATTTTTTGTAACATTCTAATAATATTCAATAATCTATTGCAACAATATTTATAAATGTGGGCTTAACTCAACAGTACCTTTGGAAAGAAAATACAGCAATGTTTCCAGCATTTGTAACAAACTCTGATTGCTCTCTACCACTCTTTCTCATTGTCTGGCATCCTCAGTAGTAATTATCTCATTCCGAACTGTCTTTATGGCTCTGATGATAATCTGCAAAGGGAGCACTGTGGTGCTAGCTAGCAGCTGCACACTGGTGAACTAGGTAGTTTGCAGTTTATTTACTGGCACATTACCAAACATCTGTTATCTGTATTACTGTATGATATAGTGTATACATAAGGAAAATGAAGTATGTTTTATAGCAATGATAGCCAACACAACCAATACTTAACTATGCCCTCAATGCTCTCTCTTTGTATTGGTATCATTGTACTTCACTGCCTTTTACTTTCACTGTCTGGTGTCCACTGAAGGCCATAACTGTTATCACATTTCGAGTCATCTCTACAGCCATCCTTGATAGTAAGTGTACTGAAGAAAACTAGAACATGTTTTTATGGCAACAGCAACATTTTGTATCTCTCTCTCTCTCTCTTATTCCTTCTCTTTTGCAAATTTGTACATCATCACGACCATCGGAGTATCTTAACCTCATCATTTTAGGTATAATAATGTCGATTTGCACCCAATATTTAATTAAAAAGAAATAAAAAATACCTAGGTTTCGAGTGTTCAAGAGTACTTTCACGGATTTTCCCCGATCACGGGGGCCTCCAGATTTAAAACCCCCAATAACGGGGGTTTTCACTGTATTTATACCCTGTGAGGGAAAATAAAGCACAGCCATTTTATTTTTTGAAGGGCATCAAGCAACTAAAAAAATCTTCCCAATTTAGCACCCAAATTTGTCGATATTTTTTAAAAAAAAAATTTTGGGTCTTCCCCCTTTAATGGGGAAATTGAGAACTAAATGCCCACCAAATTATTTATGGAGTTTTTCATAGGTAATTTATTTCTGAAATAAATTTTAGCTCTTTATGCAACCCTTTAAAAAAAAATTGTTATTTTAAAGGGCAATGAAACTTTCCCACCCTTAATTACCTCTAAAAGTGTTTAAACATTTTTTCCCATTTATGCCGGCAAAAACCTTTTGGTTCATTCCCAGGGTTGTGTGCTATCACCCCAAGGCTACTGCAAGGCCCACCCCATAGGCAATAAGAAATTTCCTGATATACAAGTAGTTTTCTAAAAGATTTGGGACCTTAATGGTTTTATTTTTTTTATATCTCCCTCGTATAATAAAAACGGTACTTTACTGAAAAAAAGGGAGTCATTGGGTTATTAGCCAATGGGAAAAATTTTTAATTACCAATTGTTTCAGGTCAGCAGTATCACTTGGGGTTTTATGGATAGAGAGAAAACTTTAAAGAAAAAATTTTCCAAAAATAATTTTGTCTCATCTGCATGTTTTTTTGCTGGGGGTTTCACGATATCAATTTTTTTTGGGGCCCTTTAAAGGGTGAAAAAATACTGTATGGGAAGAACTGAGAGAAATTTAGAAAATTTTGACCCTTCATTTCTGTGGGGGGACCCCAAAAAACAACATAAACCTAAGAAATTGTTGAATACAGTAAATAGTGATGAAACCATTTGGGTAAGGTATCGGGTTTGGGGAAGTTAGGATAATATACGGATGCAAAAGTAAAGGGTCATAATTTTTTGAGGTCATAATGTTTTTAGAAATTTTCCAAAGTTTGGAATAAAGGTTTCATTATCGGCTGTTTTTTGATAATGTCAATATCTGCCTAAAACTGAGTTTGTTTTCTTGGGTTTTGGTTAATTTTGTTTGGTTTTCATTACTGAAATAAAAAAAAATTTTCGGGTATTGCTCCATCCCAAATTGAAATGTGGGTTTTTAACACTGCATTTTTCCCGTCTGACCACATTACAAGAACAGAGGGATATTATTTAGGTTTGGTAGACAGCAACCCCCCGGGGGAGGTTTCTACCGTCCTCCCAAGGGGAGTTTTTAAAACGAAACCCTGTAATTGTTTTCCCTGTTGGTAGGATTGCTGGGGGTTTTTTTGTTTTCTCTCAAAATATGCAAGTTACGGGCATGTCTTGTTTAATTTAAACTTACACTTGGGCCCCACACTACACATTCATGTACACGTTTATTTATACCGCACATCTGATTTTTCTTTATTTTATTTTAATATTTCCCTTTGGGTTTATTATTTTTTCCTTTTAAAACCAGGGGGAAAGGGGGAATAAGAATCTTTCCCCCAAAACCCAAAATGCTTTCTGAAAAAATTCAACTAAAAGGGCCGGGGGGAAACAATGGGTAGAAAACCCCCTTTTTCCTGTAAAGTTTACTAAAAAGAATAAGAAGAAAAAAATTGCCCGAAGGGGGAAGTTAAATGGGCATGGATGTTGGAAAAATATAAAAAGGGGATAAATTGTGGATGTTATGAATGAGAAAAAACTGGAGGGTCCTGGCTTTTAAGTGAAAAAAAACCTAAAGGGGGGGGGAAAAGGGGGTTTCAAATGAAGGGGGAATAAATGGGTTTAGGTCAGGGGTTTTTAAAATAGAGTTAGAGCTAAAGAAGGAGAAGCAATAATTTTTGAAGGATAAGCTATGGCAGGAAAAGAGGGACTCAAAATGTATAAATTCAAGGATTATGTGGAGTAAAATAAAGATTGCATGTGAAAAGTGGTTATAGTAAGCGTGATGCACCTGGAAAGAAAAAAAGTGTAGAGGAGAGAGAGAGATTCTGGGAAATGTTGAATGAATGCATGGGGAGTTTTGAATCAAGTGTGGAGAGAAATTTGGTGGTTGGGGATTTCAATGCTAAAGTGGGTAAAAAGTTATGGAGGGGTAGTAGGTAATTTGGGGTGCCGGGGTAAATGTAAATGGGAACCTTTAATTAAGCTATGTGTAGAAAGAAATTTGGTAATAAGCAAACATATTTTATGAAAAAGAGGATAAATAAATATACAAGGTATGATGTACACGTAATGAAAGTAGTTTGTTAGATTATGTATTGGTGGATAAAAGGTTGGGGGTAGGCTCCAGGATGTACATGTTTATAGAGGGGCAACTGATATATCGATCATTATTTAGTTGTAGCTACAGTTAGAGTAAGAGGTAGAATGGGAAAAGAGGAAGGGGCAACAACAAGTAAGAGGGAGGTTAAAGTGTATTAAACTAAGGGAGGAGGAAGTTCGGGAGAGATACAAGCGACTATTGGCAGAAAGGTGGGTTTAGTGCAAAGATGAGTAGTGGGGAGTTGAGGAGGGTTGGAATATTTTAAAAATGCAGTTTTAGAATTGGGGCAGAAGTTTGTGGTTTTATAGGAGGGTGGGGGCAGGAGGAAAGGGAGTGTTGGTGAATGAAGTAAAAGGGTGTGATAAAAGAAAAAAAGGGTAGCTTATGAGAGGTTTTTACAAAGCAGAAGTTTTATAAGAAGAGCAGAGTATTTGGAGAGAAAAAAGAAAGGTGAAGAGAGGGGTGAAAGAGTGCAAAAGGAGAGCAGATGATAGAGTGGGAGAGGCACTGTCAAGAAATTTTAATTAAGAAAAGAAAAAATTTTGGAGTGAGTTAAACAAGTTAAGAAAGCCTAGGAAAGTATGGATTTGTCAGTTAAAAACAGAGTAGGGGAGATAGTAGAGGGGAGAGGGAGGTATTGGGTTTAGATGGCGAGAATATTTTGGGGAACTTTTAAATGTTGAGGAAGAAAAAGGAGGCGGTAATTTCATGCACTGGCCAGGGAGGTATACCATCTTTTAGGAGTGAAGAAGAGCAGAATGTAAGTGTGGTGGAGGTACGTGAGGTATTACGTAGAAAGAAAGGGGTTAAAGCAGCTGGAACTGATGGGAAACATGACCCGAAATGTTAAAAGCAGGGGGGGATAAGTGTTGGAGTGGTTGGTACTTTTATTTAATATAAAAGGTATGAAAGAGGGGAAGGTACCTAGGGGTTGGCAGAGAGCAGTATAGTCCCTTTATATAAAGGGAAAGGGAAAAAAGAGATGTAAAAATTATAGGAATAAGTTTACGAGTATACCAGGAAAAGTACACGGTAGGGTTATAATTGAAAGAATTAGAGGTAAACAGATGTAGGATTGCGGATGACAAGGAGGGTTCAGAGTGGGTAGGGATGTATAGATCAAGTGTTTACCTTGAAACATATATGTGAACAGATTTAGATAAAGGTAGGAAGTTTTTATTGCATTCATGGATTTAGAAAGGCATATGATAGAGTGGATAGAGGAGCAATGTGGCAGATTTGCAAGTATATTGGAATAGGTGATAAGTTACTAAATCTGTAAAAGCTTTATGAGGATTGTGAGCTTTAGGTTAGGGTGTGTAGAAGAGAGGGAGAATACTTCCCGGTAAAAGTAGGTCTTAGACAGGGAGTGTGATGTCACCATGGTTGTTTAATATATTTTTAGATGGGGTTGTAAAAGAAGTAAAATGCTAGGGTGTTCGGGAAGGGGTGGGATTAAATTATGAGGAATCAAATTCAAAATGGGAATTGACACAGTTACTTTTTGCTGATGATACTGTGCTTATGGGAGATTTCTAAAGAAAAAAATTTCAAAGGCTAGTGGATGAGTTGAGAATGTGTGTAAAGGTAGAAAGTTGAAAGTGAACATAGAAAAGAGTAAGGTGATGAGGGGATCAAATGAAATTTTGATAAAGAAAAATTGGATATCAAATTGGGGAGGAGTATGGAAGAAGTGAATGGTTTCAGATACTTGGGGGTTGACGTGTCGGCGGATGGATTTAAAGAAGGATGAGGTTAATCATAGAATTGATGAAGGAAAAAAGGTGGTGGTGCGTTGAGGTATTGTGGAGTCAAAAAACGTTATCTATGGAGGCAAAGAAGGGAATGTATGAAAGTATTTGTAGTACCAACACTCTTGTATGAGTGTGAGCTTGGGTGGTAAATGCAGCAGCGAGGAAGACGGTTGGAGCAGTGGAGATGTCCTGTCTAAGGCAATGTGTGGGGTAAATATTATGCAGAAAATTCGGAGTGGAGGAAATTATGAAAGGTGTGGAGTTAATAAAAACATTATTCAGAGGGCAAAGAGGGGGTTTTTGAGGTGGTTTTGGTCATTTAGAGAGAATGGATCAAAGTAAATGACATTGAAAGCATATAAATCTATAGGGAAAGGAAGGAGGGTAGGGGGCGTCCTCGAAAGGTTGGAAAGAGGGGTAAA